>WBMW01003126.1:124284-148022 GCA_013396635.1 Penelope pileata | reverse complement strand
AGCAGCGGCCCGGCCTCGCCGCAACGCACCTCCGCGGCCGCGACGCCGCCGTCCCACGGAGCGCGGGGCCGGGCAGGGTGCCGCCTCCCGTCCGGGTAGGCCGCGGCCCGCAGCGCGCAGCNCTTCCAGAGAAGTTTTTCCTCATACACGCACATGTACAGCTGACCCGCTGATCGCACCTTGGTCCTCCCAGCCTGAGCCCTACTCACAAAATGGGGACGTTACCTTTGTTCTCAGTGCTCATTACACAGCCTCTGCAGCACCTCTGACTCACACTGTACAGAAAATAGTTCTTGCAGCATGAGAAAGGGATGTTTCAATACCCAGGCCTGTCACACGGAAACAAACAGCACCGGTACCCATGGAGACAGCTGGATGAGACCCCACAGCTTTCCCTCTGAGACACCCTGAAGCATTCCTGATTTCTGCTGGTGAAATCTTTCTACTTAGAAAAAACAGAGAGGCAGTACAGAGGGCCTGCAAGCGCTCATTTTCAGACAGCAGGACGCGGTGACCAGCACCTTTGTGCTCTTACACCCAGCCCTGCCACAGCCCCAGGCCGCGCACGCTCAGGCCCCGCGCTGCAGCGGGGCAGAACCGCCGCACTTCTCATGGCTGCCAAGGCCCAGGGCCCGGGGGCTGCGCACCAGACCTCGGACCCCGCCCAGCGAAGAGATCTCCCGCACCCCCCCCGTGCCGGGCCCAGCAGCGGCCCGGCCGTGCTGCTTCTCCCACCGAAATCCGCCCCGAAATCCTCCCTCCGTCCGTGGTCTGAGGAAACGTTCAGCTTCCAGAGCAGGCCCGGGGAGCCGAGTCCTGCTGGTCGTGCAGTCAGCGAGGCAGGGCTCCTGCTGAGCACACGGATCGCTTCCCACTTTTATTCAGCGCAGATCTCCGTCTCGATGTAAGGATGCAGGCAGCTGAGCTGCTTCAATCATTCACTTTTCCACAGTGCTCTGTGGATCTGTGGCTCTACCTCACTTCTGCCTGTGTCCAGGCTCCGGTTTGCAGGACTAAAAAGCCCTTTTATCCGACAGCTTCTCACCCTGTGGATGAAGGACCACCATCAAATCAATTTATAACCTTTCCTCTGGGCTTGCTTGGCCTTTCACTGTAATTTGTGTTTTCTGTGTAATGACCACAGTGACTGTGTAATGACCACAGATCGCTTTGCAGCCCAGCTTTGAACTCTTGCTGGTTTTCAGCATCAGCTCCCAACACATTGCTCCTTCATATTAATAACACTCAGAAAAATAAAATAAAGGAGCGAATTCCAAATAACATGAATGGCCACGAGCTGGCTGTACAGAGAGCTGCACTGTTTCTTCCATTCCCCACATAACGAGTGCCTGGCCTGCAGAAGAAGGTTTGTGTCTTTGGCTTTTACCCAGATGGAGCATAGGGTCAAAATGGGGTCAAAATTTGATCAAAATATGATTTTCCTCATCACATTTTGGAGACACACGGGGCTGTTGATTCCTAAACAAGTGTTTGCATGAAGGGTATTCAGCTCCAGCACTGCCCCTCTGATGGATCAAAATGTAGGTGACTACATCGAAAGCTCTCCGTGCGGCTCTGTGTGCTTGTTTTGTTTTCTTCACAGTTTTCCTGTCAGTGGCCCAAGAAAGGGAGGAAAATAGACACACATTAAAGTTATTAATATTGTAATTGGAGATTTGTATATGGCTTTGTTTTGTTAAAATGGATGCAGATAAACTCACAATAGTTAGGGTTCCCTGGAGAGATACTACTGTCTGGCTGCAGTGGGCTTCAGTCTGAAGTCAGTTTCTTGTGTTATTAGCAAAGAAATCAGGTTTTTTTTTAAAAAAATCATAAACAATGTTGACTGAGTGAATGTCTCCAGAAGAGCTTAGCATCTTGGACCTCCTCACTCACATGGTTAACATCCCAGCATTAATGTGGTGCTAATATAAGAAAGGAAGGCCAAGAATGCGTATGGAAAGGAAGATAACTGAACATCAAACTGGCCTTTCAGCAAATTCTGAAAATTAAAGGCGAAACTAAATAAGAATGAGAGATGTGGAAGGGATTTCCTGGGGTCAGACTAGTTCAGCCCTGCAGACTTTCTCCTGTGGGAGTCTGTGGGACAGGCACTGTCAGGAATGCTGGCTTCTTTCATGGCAGATCTATTTCATGCCCAAAGGAAGTATTTCAAGCTTTTAGCACCTGAGGAATGCGAATTGCTCCAAGCTACAGCATATGCTATGTTCTTCATTTGTCCAATAACTTCGCTGTTACAGAATCAACACCTAAAATAGCCTCTTATAAAAACCAATCTGTTTGGGAAGATTAAAGTTTCCGTTTCTACTGGACAAAGCATTTTTTTATTTTTTTTCCTTGAGAGGAATGACTTGGAATCCGTTGTTGGAAAATCTGGCGTTTGGAGTCGTGGGGTCTGCAGCATGCTGCAAGTGTACAGTGCTTGCAAAATGGTTCCCTACAGCTTCCAGGATATGCAGACTGCTGACTTACCTTCCTTTTACAGTGAAGACAGCAGATCAGCATGAAAGCAGGAGAAAGCATAAGGGACAGATTTCCAACTGTGTAAGATAGCGAATCAAACTTCTGTGATATTTGCTGAAAGTGGATTTTGTGTCTGGTTAGAAAAAGACATGGAGTCAGTTCCCCGCAGCGGCCATTGACCGGTCAGTTGACATGGCCACACGACTCTCCCCAGGATTTGCTAGACAGCTGCAAATTTTCATGAGCCAACTACTGAAGAATTCCTGTGGGTGAAAACACTCCAAACAGCACAAGGATTTTATGACATCCACTCCTGGCCTCCCATGACATCCAGTCTTGGCTGCTGCTGCCTCCTTAGCTTCAATTGCCAGTGTGTCTTGTTCGGAGCTATTCCGGGTCGGTGTCTGTTAGAGGTACGTACACACAGCTCTGAAATTAGTACCAGAACTATCCAGCTACTGGATGGGAGAAGGGCTCATAGCTACTTTGGTATCTCCCACACCCAAGCTGAGCCATAGATCAAATATGTAGTTCTGTGAACCAAGCCCATTCAACTTGTTATGTAAGCAGATGTGTATGTTTTATTCTAAATTTGGTGACATCCATGATGGATACCATTCCACCCACTTTGTACTCAAGAGTTCAAAGAATCCTAGCAAGTGCACTGCATGTAATGGGAAAAGACAGAATATTAACAGACCTCCTGGGAGCCTCAGCTCTGGGCCAAAGAGGGCAGGCAAGTCCTGTTTAGTAACATATTAATGGGTTCTACTGGGTCTCTTTCCTGTTTTGGATGGACAGTTTGGATCTCTGACAAGACAGAAATGTTTTGCTTTATGAGATCACTCAATGTAGAGAAGCAAATAGAAAAAACAAGCAAGCAGGCCAGTCTGCTGGGCTGATGGGCTCTGCTCGTTGTGTCTGCAGTACCAACGGCTCATGTGCTGTCCCAGTGACACTGAGGTTTTGGTGGTGCCATAAGGACAGCCATGCCTGGGGTGTCACCCACCTGCATGGGGCAGAAACAGTGGGAAGTTGGAGACTGAGGCCAAAGGGTCAGCTGAACTGGTAGGATGTTGGGAGGCATGAGATGGAGCTGCCAGAAGCCATCAGCCAGGCTTTCCTAAAAACAGTATTTTCTTTTCTGAAGGTGTTAAAGATGGTTTATTTGGTGTTGCCTAAACCTAGAGGAGTTATACTGCAAGCATGACTTATGCATCAGTCAAAACAGAAAAAGTATAGAGAGGGGAGGGACCGTGTACATACCTATGCATGTAGGTAGGTAAAGTCAGAGCTTTGCAGGGCTCAGAGCTACCAGCCACCTCCAGCACCGCCCCTCTGCTGAGAGTCCTCAGAATGTGCTGGATGCAGGACAAATGCCAATTTCAATGCTCTTTGCCTCCAGGCACTTATTCTTGCCCCTGACCTGCAGAGCAGTTTCCCCTCCCCTGTACCAGTGCAATAACTTCCACAGCTGTGCTTAATCCAACTCTTTGAAGCAGTTCTTCTGAGGAGGGGAAGTGTGAGAGCAGAGCTACCGACCCCTGTGAAACCACGCCAGTGTGCCTGCACTCCCTAGGCCAGCAACAGATCACCTTTGATATGCATGGCCTCGAGCAGGAAGGAGAGAAGCAGGCACAGATGAGATGCATCAGCAGAGCTGAGGTCAGGGTAATACAGTGAGAAAAAAGTTTTTCTGCAACCTGTGCAATGTCAGCATGCAGTGGCTAGGAGCAGTTCAGATATGCTCTGCCCCTTTCTCGTAAGAGATAAAAAATGTACGAATTAGGATGCAGCTGAGCTGCTGCTGATCATTTGTTTTGACAGGAGTAATCCTGCACCCCTTGCAAATGCAGAAAAGCTGGAGGGAGTCATTTCATTACGTACTGGTAACCACCAAAGGGAACTTTGCAAAGGTGATGTTTGTATTGTATGAGTGTACTGGAATAGAGACTGGTCACCTGTTACTGGCTCCCCTGGGAAAACAACAGAGCAGCTTCCAAATGAGACCAGAAGCTCGTGTCCTGAATGAGACTCAGTCACTCACTGTCCTGGGGACTCAAAATTTGTAATTTTGTCATGGACAGAGTGAACAAAGATTGAAATGGAAAGAAAGAGACCTAGATGAGTGGCAGGATCAAAAAGAAAGAGAACTCACTGATGAGCTGAGGAGCTTATTTCTACAGGACATTGTGGATACAAAAAAGTTGCAGGGGTTCTAGAACTGTTTGAAGAAATACTCGGTCTGTCCAGGGGTATTAAACACAGACACACATCTCTAACCCAGGAAGTCTCTGAACCGCAAACCGCTGAGTCTGTGGAGTACTTAGGAGAAATATGAGCATCTGACCTGGTTTTGTACTGTCTGTAAACTTTTGCAATTGGCACCGTTGGAGGCAGTGTTATCTGCTGCTCCATGGATTTGTTATCTGACTCATCTGCTTGTAGAGACATTCTGCAGGAGTCACAATGGTTCTGCTTATCCTGCTTAGCTGATCTCTTCCTATAAGTCAGACTTCATCCAGGCAATGCTCTGAAGGTGAAAGAAGGTGTCTGAGAGCAAAAATGCCCCAAATCTCCTTCATTGAGACAGAGCTGCCCAGCCAGACCCTGTTGTTTGCTGTCACAGACGTCCAAATTTAGGAGACATGGGCGTGGGCATATTTAGAGTCATTGACCACAGGCATGACATAGCGCTGGTTGCTAAAACTGACCTGAAGTTGTTTGCCTTGCAGGATATGGTAAGGAGGCTTGGACTGAATAGCATTGACTAAGGTCAGAGGAGTTAAGCTTGAAATAGCTGAACTTGAGAACATTTGGGATGTAAACAGGTGACTGGAGGGACTATGTCACAGGCTTTTTGCAAGGGATAATCATTGACCAGAGCTGTCGGCATGTGGGCCCTGATCTGAGGAAGGGTTTACTGCCTGTGTAGCAGTGCTAGCAACAAAAAGATTAGCTCTGGCTGAAGTGTAAGTTAATTATATTCCCAGTGTTTTGTAACTCCAGTTGTGTGTCGCAGTAGATAAAAAACCAAACTGCTAGATGCTGCATGAGAGAGGCTCACTTAGGGCTCACAAGGCAGAACAAGAACCAGAGCCCTCCTCTCATGGGTTTTGTGTTTCAAATGCGGTTACTGTAACTAAAATTGCTGTTTCATTTGCCTTTAAACCTTCTTTCCCAGGGTAAGAAAACCAACACATCAATTGCCCATATATCCATCTCCTTCCCTTTTGAATCTGCAGGCTGAGTTCCCATCGATGTTATGAAACCCAATTTCTGGATAGTGGAGAAAGATATGGAATGACATTCCCCTTCCTGCCACCTTAGAAAAAGAAAGAAAACGTGCTCAGCAATTCCCTACAGTGCTTGAAGTGCTCTAGGCAGTCAGCACAGAGGTGCTGGCCACCCTCCCAGCCCCATGCAGCTTATGGGACCTGGGGTAGGTAGTGTTTGGGGGGGTGGAGGTGGGGATGGGGGAACAGGGGAGCTGTGAGGGCCTCAGGAGGACAGGAGGAGGTGGAGGCTTTGTGGAAAGAAAGGGAAGTCATACACAGGAGCCTGGGAAATTGTGCTTTGTTCCACTGCTCAAAGAGAAACCTAAATATGAAAGATCTCCAGCTTCTGTCTGAGGTCCCATTTTAAAAAAAAAAAAAGGTTCTTGAACCCTCAAATCTGCCTTCAAACAAATTCATTATGGTTAATGTGATTATTTCCTGCTGCAGGATTTCCCAGCAGTGTGCAGGCTCTGGGGTGAGAATTCAAGTAGCTGGAAAGCAGCAGGGTGCACCCTCTGCATATCAATTTTTCAGTTGGCATTGGACTTGGTGTTCCAGTTCCAAGTACTGTCACTGAAAACAAATGCCTTTTTTTGAAGAGATGGGAACTCAGAAATTCCCAGAAAAAAAGGCAGTCTGGTGGCATAGCTGCAATATAGGTAAAGTTTGCTTTTGAATGTAAATCACTGAAGTTTTCTGTAGCATTAACTCATTTTTAGCTATAGTCAAGACAGGTTTGTGCTGCAGCTTTGGTGTAGCTTTTCAGTTAGGAATGTTAAAAAGAAAAAAAAAAGAAAAATGAAAAGGAAAATCATACCCTGACCAATCAAATTATGTTGGGAAAATCCCAGTGTAGTTTAATTATTAATGAAAAAAGTCCCTTTGCTAAGGGATCATGCCCTGTTTGAGGTGGTAATTCCTCTATACTAACAAGGAAAACCTTCTGGCAGTATGAGCCACAAACCTATGTAAGAGTTTTAACAGGCTTTGGAGGTAAATCGAATAATTAAGGAATCAGCTTTGCTCCTGAAATTGGGCAAAGATGGTGAAGGGGCTCCCACTCTTCCAGGACCTCCAACTTCCCAATGACCTTGTGTGGGTAACCAAGACTGAATAACCAATGTCACACCCTCTCTGTCAAGCAATGCTGTTGCTCAGTCAACTCCTCCTGCCATTCCTGCACAGCCTGGGGTCGTGATGCTGAAAGCAGCAATCCTTGGGAGCACACCTACCCTAAGCGATGGCCTTGGCAC
Source organism: Penelope pileata (assembly GCA_013396635.1). Taxonomy (NCBI): domain Eukaryota; kingdom Metazoa; phylum Chordata; class Aves; order Galliformes; family Cracidae; genus Penelope; species Penelope pileata. The sequence continues at coordinate 141,007 of WBMW01003126.1, read as the reverse complement.
TCATGAAGCAGCAGGGTTAAGCAGCACACTGGGTCTGGTTCTGTCCCATCTGCTCACCCTTCTGCAGTCACGGGTGGCCAAAGAGGACACACAAGAACTGAAATCAGAGCATTTTGTGTCCTCGTAGCAGAACATACATAGTCCCCTGGTGGGCTGCAGGCTGTGCCATGGGGCCGTGTCTGCCATGGAGCAGCAGCCTCCTGCCAGGTGGGAGCAGAGGGTGGCTCTGGCACCTCTCCAGCAGTCCCTGAGAAGTGTGGCACTGAGCAGAGCTGTCCTATTGAGGGATTTGAGTTCACACTGGCACTAAAAGACAGCAGGCAAAGATTTTCTGACCACCTCAGATTTAACACTCAAAACAGAATCACTGGTGACACAGACAAATATTCTGCAGTCTTATGAGGTCTTTGAAGGGAAATGATAAGGTCCAGCTCCAAGATTCTCTCTTTCCCAAGTAGGAGGCCCTTTTCCCTGCTGTGGATTTCTGCCTCTCAGAGGTTTGTTTCACCTCTCTGAAAGGTGGGAACCACACCTGGATGCAATGATCTGAAACTTTTTGCCCTCCCCCAGGCAGCCGTAATGAAGGGTTTATGCATGTACAATGCGTACATCGATGCTGCTTTAGTTGGAACGCGGATTGCTTTTGGCTGCATGTTAAAATATGTTGTCACGTGGTGAGAAACAATTTTGACTGGAAAGTTAGGAGCACAGAGCCAATATAAATATTCACTGAAAAAATAGGGATTACTTTCAAAATAGCTAAGCTCCCAATTTATTTGTTCCTACTTCCTGAAAAATTATCACATTTACTTAGCTCATGGCTTTTTCCTACTTATCTGTTTTCTCTCTGCTGACATGTTTCTGGAAGTGCAGCAGAGCTGCGTTTTGTGGGCTGTGGGAGTAAGAACTTCAAATAAAGCTTTCAATTGTGTCTTCCCTGGAATTGTGGGTTAGCCACTTCTAGTCTTGGCAAATTTGTAGAGATATAGGGTCACCAAAGATACTTTGGAGTAAGTCAGAATTCCAGGATTCCTCCTTGTGTAAATAAAATAACCAGAACTGGGGTTTGGGGTTTTCTTTTTTGGTCTGAGCAGCTGTAGAATTGACCTCTTCATGTTTACAGTGAAAAAATAATTTTGAAAACTGCCCAAATGCAGGCAACTTGTTGTGTTCACTTCTCTGCCCACCTTTCTGGACAGTGTACATCCAGTACGAGGGGCACGAAGCGGGGAGCCCAGCGGTGGGCACACTGCAGCGCTGGAGGGAGGAGCTCAGAGTGGCTTTGGACACCATGGAGGAGGAAGCAAAAGGGAACCAAGTTGCACCCTATGGTGCTCCTGGGGGTTACAGAGACCCTGTAAGGGCAGGAGGCTGCAGGTATTGAGAAGGGAGGTGCTGGTTCCCACGCACCATGACAGTGGTGCAGCACTGGGACAGTACCGAGAGGGGATGGGGCCTCCATCCTTGGAGATTTTCAGCAATCAGCCAGAGAAGGCCCCGAGGAAGGACTAGGCAGCTGGAACGGTGTGTGTGTGCTGACAAGCTTGTAGGGGAAGCAGAACAGCTTGATGTGTTTGCTACAGTGACCAACAGCCACATAGCGAAGGTGTTGTGTACACATACTATTTACACGCTGCACACAGGCATCACTAAATTCATTACAAGTCAGTTCCTGTTGGAATCAAATTTATTTTTTTTCAACTAAGAAATTAAATGTTGTAAAATCCATTTTTGGAGTCAGTGCTGTCTCTCTGGAGCAATTTCTGTGGCTAAGATGAGCCCTCAAAATGCTTTCAGCAAAACAGTTAGCTGGGCAGCTAGAAGCACTGCCATACTATTTTCTCAGGCTGACTGGTTAAAGTTAAAAAAAAAGTCTTCTAATCAAAGATAAACCAAGTGATCATGAGAAAGGAAATGCTGCTATGCGTAACTCCTCTGCCCTGCCCTGTCAGCCTGCAGCACGCCGTATGCCTGCCCTTTCCCAGGAGAAGGCTGAGCACATGGTCGGCCCTACTATTTTGGGATCGTGCATATACCCAGGATTCGGTGCATTCAGGAACAAGAGCAGCTGAGCTCTCACATCAGCATGCTGCCATGGTCTCGTTCAAGAGGGATCATCCCCCATGGCATGGCAAGGTGCTCCCAGGGTCTGGCTTCACCCTCGCTGACTTTGGCACCTGGGTCTCTGCCGCCAGGAGAAGCTGCACTCCCTGTGGGTAGCCATAGAAACTGGAAGAATACAAACTGGTTTGGGGACCACTGGAAGGAAAGCCAAGGTGATTTTGGAGCTATGGGGAAAGGGGAGGACACCAGCAGAGGAGGATGAGCAACAGATGTGGGATTGCAGCCACAGACCTGGGCTATGGAGATGTTCCACAGCAAGACAGAAATTAGCCTCTGACACTGGCATAATGGGCTGCAGTAGCCAAAAACCTGGGGGAATAAAGACATTGGCTGCTGAGCAGCATTTCATTTCCTGTCATTGGAGGTGATGTCCCCAGGATCCATGTTTCCGGTGCTCAGGACAGATGCTGAAGTGGCACTGCATTGGCAGACCACAGACAACTATGCAGAACTCCACATGTTGTCTTTAACAATCCCAGTGCTGTCAGAACTGCTTGGTCCTCGTGGTGATGTGTGTGGGGAAAATCCCTTCGTGCCAGAGACCGATGAGCTGTGCACACCACAGCCCATGGATGGGGAAGGGCACATTCCAGGTGTGCCTCTTGGATCAGCTAGCAGGTATTTGCTAAGAGATGTATGGAGAACATGCACCGCAGGCTGTGCAGTCCCCTCTCATACAGCCTTGAGATCCAAACTTGTCATACTCCTTGAAAGAGATGGTTACCCTGCATAAATGAGGGTAACTTGCCTGGACGGAAACAAAACAAAACAAAAAAGCTCCAAAACTTAAATCTCAGTTTTCTGCAGACAGCTGTACTTAAGGTGAAACAAATTTACAGTCTTCACCCCAGTGAGATGCATGGGGCCCTGAGAGCTGACTGCTGTGGACTTTTCCAACTGAGCATCCCCAGGGCCTTTCTGCAATTCCCATTTCTGAGCCCTTGGGAGAGACAGGTGCAGAATGTAAGTGTGCTATGTTGCTTTGGTCTGGGCAATCTTAGAGAATTTATCAAAAGAAAGCTGCTCCTGCAGCTGGTTTGGGAGCTGAGTCTCCAGCTGGTGGCTTGAGCTAGGTCCAGTTGTTACCCTGCAGGAAGGCAGCTGAAGGATTGCAGAGAAAAGTACATGTGGATAAGGGCAGACAAAGCCAAGATGTCCGAGGATGACAGTACTGTGCAGAGCTGCAGGGACACCTGCAGGAACCAGGACCTGGACAATCTCTGGCCGTGGGAGAGGGTAAGCCAGAGAGGAGCCACTCCAGCAGCCTCTGCCTGCACCCCACCTGGGGATGGAGTCTTTCTGCCCAGGCAGTGCTGGGAACCTGGTGTGAAGAGTTCCCAGTGCCAGGAAGCATCCTGGGGTGCCCTGTGGGAGCAGAATGAGCACATACCCACAGCTTTGTCCAGGAAATCCATCCAACAGCCCAGACTGGGTACAGGCCTTTAGCTGCTGTGGCTCCATCACTCAGGTGGCCGCAGTGAATGAGCATCTCTGTGCCCTCTGAGGAGGACCTGCCCCACGTGAAATGGGGCAGGGTAGGGTGCAGGGTGAGGTCCTTGGGGGACAGCATAAAGGCTTTAAAGCAGGCAGGAATTCTACAGCTATAAAATAAGATCAAACTCTTATTTTTGGAGCTGTTTAACCCTAATCCTTCCAAACTTGTGCTCAAGTAATTGAAGGGCTGCCAGATTAGGCTGCTACAGGAGAGATGTGCTATTTTAGGAATAAGGAGGGATGTTTTTCTCCCAGAGCTTTTGCCAAACCTCAGCTTCTGCATGTTAGGAGCTCAGGCAGCAGAGTCCTGGTACAAGATCCTACTACAGAGCCCATGAGAAATAAATATGGATCAAGCCCCTCAGGGTGATATGGATGCAGGTCCACAGCTCTCCCAGGTGTGCTGAGCTGCTCGACTCCATGGCACAGAGGTACTGTGCAGGACTCGGGGAGGACTCAGCACTGCTCCTTCCTGGTCCCAGAGCAAGTTGAGACGGAGCCCAGGATTCCTGTGCTGCTCTGGGCACTAAGCCACTGGCCTCCTTCCCATTAGCCATAATCACTGGTTTGCTGGATAATTTATGAGACTTACTGAAGTGATATTCATAAATATAGAAGCTGCTGTAAATATAATTTGTTTCTAGGATTTGACAGCGTGTATCCGAGCGACTTCAGCCACCCATAATTCGCAGTGGCTAATGGCAGTGCTTCTGCTGAACAGACTACGACAGTCACGAGCCTCTGTCAGGTGTTGCAGATTCTTTCCTGACTCTCCTGGAATTCATCCTGTGCCAGGAAGCATGGCAGTTAGTGCCTCTGGTTTAGTGTTATTGCTAGAAATATTATTGTTAGCCATTAAATTCACTAACCCTATTTTCAAGGTTATTACAGTATTTAACTTGGCTGCTCTAGTGTGGTTTTAAAGTTGTATTTCCAACATATGATATGGGCTAAAAATAGCTAGCGTCTAATTAGAGTAATCCCCAGAGAAACTCACATTCCTCACTTTCCCAGCGAGTGCTTCCCCTCTCAACATGGCAGACACACTGCTGCTCAGTGGCAGCCCCTTCTCCACCAAGGTGGCCAAACGGGACCCCAGCAGCTGGGGAGAGGCTCCCATCAGAGCCCAGGAGCAAATTCCTGACGCAAATTCTAAGAGCGTTTCATATCTCGGGACAAAGCAGCTTCGCCGGGCATCCAGGCTTAAGTAACCCCTACCAATAGCTTTACATTTGTATTTAGCTTTTTGTCTGAGTTCCTGTGTGGGTGTGTGAGAAAAATCCCCTGTCTCATCAGTCACTGGAATTTCTGGGAACTGGGCAGACTCCAGCTGTAGCATTATGGTTTGGGTTTTAGGCTGGTGATGGTGCCAGAAATAGTATAGTGCAGGCAGCAGCGTGCAGCCATCCGGCGGGCAGTGAGATTCCATGTCGTTCTCCCCTGAAGCATTCCTGGGGGCTGCAGGGCGGCACAGGGGTGAGGCCCAGCAGTGGCCTTCAGGCTATCCAGTGTCCCTGCTCCGTCCCGCAGCAGGAGATGAGTCAGGCCCTGTCTCTGCCGCTGCGGCAGCTGGGGAGCCCCGGCCTTCCCTCATGGCCTGTCCAGTGCAGGTGGTGAGCTCCGAGGGGCCTCTGCCTCTGCTCCATGTGTGGCTCCCAAAGTCCTGCAGAGTCCTGAGAATCTGTCCTGAGGGGCTCTGGGGCATTTTGTTGGAGAAGATGGAGGGGTGGGGGAGCAGCTTAGCTTTTCCTCTTGAAGCTTGCCAAGTCAGGCTTACCATGGCTTTCCTTGCCCAGACACAGTGTGTGTGCTCTCCAGAGCTCGGTCTTACTATATCTTCTTGTTCATGGCTGTGAAATGAGATATACAAACAAAAAGGTAAGGCAGATGCAACCATGTCAATGAGAGTTTGTCCTGGGGCTGATGGGCCATGTCTTCCACTACTCCCCAGGGCACTGGCAGGTGTCCTCAGCTGGCCAGGAGCCCTCGTCCTCCGGGTGAGTCCCCTGGTGCCCAGAGCCAGGCTGGGGATGGTGGGCTGTGTGGGATGTGCATTGCCTCCCTCCGCCAAACGGATGGAAAGATTTCTGTTTTCCAAAATTAGTTTCCAAACGTGTTGGAATTTCCTTTCAATAGGAATTCTTGAAAGTCTGGTCCTCATTGTGAAACGGAATGGCAACTTTTTCCAAACCCCCTTCTCTGGAATTCCTCACCCAAGGCAAACAGCAGATTTCAGGCACTTCTGTTTACAGGGCAGCTCTCAGTGCTATCCTGCTGAGACATGGAGGCAGGGACTCCCCCAAACTCGCCCTGTGCTACGTGGCTGCTTGGATTTTCTTTATAACAGTGCTTTAGCTGTTAGAGCTAAAGCAAATCCTGGTGATGGTTTGGACGATGCTTCTCACCTCCTCCAGGGGGACTGGGCTGCTTGGGTACTCCCTGGTGCGCTGGGCAGTGTTCAACACCATGGACACATGCAACCCTGCACACATCCCTCCTGCTCAGCACAACAGCCTCTGTTTGCAAAGGACTGCAAATCCAAGGGTCACGCACCCAAACTGCACTGATACAATGCCAGTATTTTACAGCAAGGCAGAGTGTCAATAATCTTACTTAAGAATGACATATTTTGTTTTCCTTGTCTTCTGGTACCATCTGGACCTCTGGGGAAGTGTCCGGAGCCTGGCAAATTTCCAATCCCAGATTTGAAAGGAGTTGTTTTCAAAAGGCCAGCAAAGCAACTGTTTGTGAGGGCTGACTTCAGGGGCTGACTTCACTTGGAGCAGTGGCTTCTCATCAGTTTGGTTACCAGGGTTATGCTTGTTTTTCAAAATTTATGACAAACTCATGACAAACTCAAGCTCTGGACAGAAAACACAACTGCCTTTCAATGCTAACATGGACTCTTTAGTCCCGAACAAGGCATTTAATTTTATTACAAACTCCATTTACAGAAAGTCCTTCTTTGAAATTCCTCCACAGAAGCATTATCTCATTGCATCCACCAGCTTCAGTGGGCAACAAGGAAGCATCTATGCCCAGGCCTATTTTGGGAGTTTGATTCCAGTGGCTCTTTTGCTCAAAAGTAGGTCAGATTTTATTCATTTTCCAGCAGGATAATTAAGAGCAAGTTCAAATGCAAGATTTCCAGGAAACTAGAAGAAATTGCTGCTTCTATTTCTAGAAGTCCTGCCAGAGACAAGCTCCGCTGTGCTAAGACTAGCTCCACTCCTCACTTTACCATATGACTGATGACTCAAATGATGAGGTTTCGTTTCCCACTTCTACCTGAGATTTCCTGTTTGGGCTCTTCCCAGATGCAATGAGAAAGGTTACCACAAAAACATTTATGGACATATAACTCTAGCTGCTAAATTGGTAATTGCTCAGCCCCAGGGTGGAACATCCTTTCAGCTGCATCAGTGGCTGTAAGAATATATAACATGCCATGGAAAACTGGCCTCGCTTACACCACCACTCACCTTCTGTGTGCCAAAGGAGCTGGCTCCTTTGGTGTGATTACGTGCAACAAAAATATATTAGAGACTGTGACTTCGTGATCGCTGAGCCCCAGTCAGCAGCACCAGATGTCCTGTGCTGTCCGTCTTGCCAGCTCCGCAGCACAGAGGGACTCCAGAGCCCAGCACTGTGCCGGACCCTCCCATCCTTCAGACACTTCTGGAGGAATCTAAATGTTTGCTTCTGACCCGAGGATAGCTGAGGATTTAGATTGTTTCCTTTGGAAACAGAGGCATTTTCCCTTGGAAGTATCCATTTAGAATCAGCGCCAGCAGTCCCTGCACACAGCACAGCCTGGCACCGGGAGCACTGCCCCATGGACCAGCTGAGCAAGATGTCCAGTTACTTTTGCCTGTCAACAGCTCCACTTGCAGCTAGATTCAAACTTAAGCTGTGTGTAATGGCACAAAAACATTTCTGTTGTGTTCTCCATGGCAAACACACGGAAAGGATGTTGGTGGGGATAGGCCCATTTCCAGACAGTAGAGATCCACACCTTGTTACTAAGAGGAGTGTAATGGCTCCCACACCCCAGGCTAGGACGCCTGGGCCAGGGGATGCCCGGGCTGGGGTGGCTCAGAGCCAGACAGCTGCAAGGTCTCCTGGCAGTCAAGAGAGGGCTGAGCAGAAGGGAAAGCACAAACAGCTCGAGGAGAAGAAACAGAGATGTTGGATGGACGCTGGCCAGGAGGAGCCCAGGTCCCACTGGTGCCATCTGTGCACCGTGCCTGAGAGACGTGCGCACCAACATGCCTCGGCTCCATGCCTGCAGTGCCTGTATCCTTCATCTCTGATGTCTGAGCTGTCAAATCCCTCCACGTTCCTGCCCTAATCCAGCCTTGGCAGCAGTGGTTGTGCCTTCCAGAGGCATTTCTGATCCTCGTCTCAGGAGCACACCGTGGCAGAGCGTGATGCAGCAGCACGCCCGTGGGCAGGCTGTGCAGCGAGCAGCGGCCATGGGATCCTCCAGCACCATCCCTGCTGTGTGCAGGTGGTGTGGGCAGGTCCATGGGACAGAGGGATGCCATGGGGGCAAGTTCCCAGGCTGGGAGCTCTGTAAGGAAAGGTGTGAGCAGGGACTGCACAGGGATAGGGAACACCGCTATTCCTGGCCCTGCAACGATGCCCCATGAAGGTCCTCCTGCCTTGGATTTCAGGAAGCTATTTCCCCAGACCCTGCCCTTTGGACATCACTCTTAACTAATTCTGCACAACTAAAGCTTGGCCTAGAGTATGTGTGATACAATCACAGATTTCAAATCCAGAAGAGATCATTTGACTTGTCAGTTTGACTTACGCCATGAAGATCTCATGATTCCTCTGGCTTTTAGATCAAGGACTGAGTTTTCTGTTCACTGCTCTGCTGCTGGCTCTCTGACCACATGTAATTGCATACATGTGCATATGCAGGATATACTTATGAAAGCTAGAAATTCATTGCAGACTTGCTTGATTCATGGCCAGACTCCCTGGGACCTTCCCATGGCCGTCAGGAAGCTCACCATTCCTCCATGTCATCTCTTTTTTTGGTACCATGGTAACTGCACACCCCAGTTCCGAGGGAAATCTTCCAGGTCTTTATCCTAAATACAGACAGGTGCCAAACTCTTGGCTCTCTCACCACCAAAATCTCAAGGAAGTGCTTGACTTCAGAGATCTCTGTATTTCGTGGTGGCAATGGGGCAATGTTTATGGCTCACAGCCAGGGTCAGGTGTGACCACTTTTGTTCTTCTACAAATAACCACAGCTGAAAGCACAAACACTCAATGAATGGACGGGTCTCCTTGAAGCAAGGAAACCACATTGGAGCTCATTTACCACTGACCTGCAGCAAATGATCATCTGTGCCATCACTGTACCAGCTCTTGTAGTCAGCATATCAGCATGCTGCTGATTAAGTAATTCTGTTTGAGGACAGCCTGAGCCTGCAGTGAAGTGTGTGCAGCTGTAAAAGAGCGTGGGGCTACGGATGCAAATCTCACTGCCACACACCACCAGCATGGTGGCCACGAGGAGCCAGCTCACTTGGTTGTAAGGAGTGAGCTGAAATGATGGTAGCACTGTAAAAGAAATGGGCCTGTATCTGGCAGCTAAAGGACCCTTCCCCATGGGCTGTGGCATGCTCTCAGGAAGGCTGTCTCATGTATGAGGCAAATCGTTTACCAGAGATGTCTGTGGACCTGAAGATGCTCTCGGTTCCCCCTGTAACCTGAGCAGCCAGCGTGGCTGTGGTGACTGCAGACACCACACAGATGTTTTCCAGCAAAAGGCCATGCAGGAGGCTGAGAAGAAACCATGCTGCTGGCAGTCATGCTAAAGCCTCAGGTGCTGAAGAGCCCACAGAACCAAAGGCCCTCGAGAAAACCTCATGGTCGCCTTCCCCCTGCAAACAGCAGCCACCACTGACCCACTCACAGCAGACACTGCTTTTCCCGTGAGCTGCTCACCTCCCTTGTGCAGACCCAGGTGTTCCTCTCCTTGGTAAAGCAACAGTGCCCCAACAGGGACACTGCTACCCCTGGGAGCTCAGCCTGCAGCTGAAAAGCACCTGGACAGTGCTATGGCCTGGCCTTTCCTGTGCTTCCCTGAAGTGTGACGGAGCTGAGCGGGTACCAGGATGGAGCCACTGCAAAGGTGGCATTGTGTCAAGCAGAGGCTTTGTGCAAAGCTTGTCCATTTTGCCCAATCTCCTTGCTATAAATGAACCTAAGAGCTGAGGGATAGCTTTGTCCTTGTTCCCCCAATGTCTTCCTGTAGGTTTTCAGACGAGGCATTCAGTCTCTTGATCCCAGGGAGGATAATAGCTTCCATGGCTGTTGGCAGGGGTTGGAGCTGGCTGCCCTCAGTGCTCAGTAGCTTGAGGCTGAGTATTTGCTCCATTCCCTTGGAGACAGCAGGAATTATTTACTGCCAAAGAGATCCTCATTACAGCTGGAACATGTCCCAGGGAGCAGCAACCTCAAGAAAGAGCAAATTTGGTGATGAAACCAAAAGCAGAGGTGAAAAAGCCAGCGTGGTGGTGGGGCCTTTGCCCAAACAGCCCCACCAGTGCTGGCTGGCAGGCTGCAGGGCTGAGCACACCCCAGGAGCAGGGGCTCCCCGTGGCAGTGTGCACGGTGTCCGGGCTCGTGCCCTGGCTCCAGCCCTGCGCTCTGCAAACAGGAAGCTGGCGAGCAGCTGCTGAATAAGTCATTTTGGAGAGTTTGTACCAAACTGGCTTTCAACTCCTGAATGTGTAGGAAGGAAAAAGCCGTGAATACGCCTTTGTGACCAAGTTTGGCACCAGCTGCACTCTGTAAGTGGGACAAGAATGTGGCCATTTAGAGGGGAGTCAGCTGCCCTTTAAGAAATGGAATGATCCCTTCCCTTTCCTGCAAGGCTTTATTCGGGGGAGAATAGGAATGAGACAGTGAGCAGCTTCTTTCTCTTGCTGGCACCGAGGGCTACAATCCAAATCGACATCAGAGCCCAGGAAAGGCCCTGCTATTGGGAAGGAGCCCAACGGGCACAGCCCATCTGCTGCAGGAATGGGGCTGGGCAGCGAGGTTCCAGACTTCCCTTTCCCAGAGGATGGAGCATGCCCTGTGGGGATTGCACTGGGATACCAGCAGAACATCTGTCCGTCTCATCCACTGGGCTCTGAGAGATCTTGGAAGGGAGCAATCTGAAAGGTTTTGCCCTTTTCTGAAACAATTCCACACCCAGTTTCTGAGATGTTTCTGTAAGTTGCATTAAAAATGGGCTCTGTCGACACATTTGTGTTTTGGGGTTTTATTTTTTTGAAAGACTCAGACATTTTGTACACATTTTGTGGACAACTTGAAATCCAGGGGCTTTGTAGCAATCTGGAATGAAGAAATTCTCTTTTTTCAAATCCTGCAGGAGGTTGGCCTAATTTTTTGGTTTTCTGCCTAACTGAAGCTTTGACCATAGTTACTGGTGCAACTGTCATGTCCAGTTAAAGAAGTCTCTGGAGCAGCTGGTCTGCCTTAGCCCAGGCTGAGGAAACATCTTGGTCAGGCATATACCCAAAAGTATTCCAAACAGTGACTTGGGAATTTTCTGAAGGACTGTCTTTGGGACTTCACAAGTCCTGAAGTAATAGGAAGCTCCGTATGATTTCAGAATGCTTCATGTGCCAGAATGTTAGGAGAGGAAAAACAAGCAGCACAGATAATTGTAGGCTGGCCAGTGCTAAGCTGCTCCACTGGGATCGCTCCACTGGGTTCGTTTGCTCCAAGTGAAGACTTTTTGAAATAAATGCTTATAATAAAATGTAATGCATGTAGAGGTCTTGGGTAGGAGTCAAGATTTATACTCAGCTCAGTTGTTTTCTTTTTCAGCTTAAGAATTCTCGTTCTTTACTTGCCTTCCCCTGGTTAGCTAGCTCCCTCCTTTTCCTCAGTTCTGTTGCAAGCTGAAAAATGAGGATGAGTGCAGAAGGACCAAACCAATAAAGCAGTGATGGACCACAAAATGGAGCCACCTTCCCAGCTGTGCCTTTTCCCACTGGCCAGGGAGCACAGGGGACTGAGGGTTTAGACCAGAATCCGTGAAATTAGATTGCTTGAAATAGAATTAACATTAAATATTATTGTTTGCTACGTCTAACTTAATTCAGTAATTCTTGCTAAACATTGATGTGATTAAATTGTATGTTTCTGGAGAGTGGATCTAAGCTTTGTTACTGACACAGGGAGAGAGGGTTTTACTTTGAAATTTCAGCCTCTTACTTTGGCTCTGGCTTGCCTATGCCAGAAGTATTTGTCAAGATTTCTTTAAAGATTTACTGGATTTATACAAAGCCCTATTACTTTAGCTAAGAAAGTTCTTCACAAGGCTTTAGCAGAAGTTGGACATGAAAGTCACCATTTAAAATTAGGGCTCTCCAGAATTACAAGTCATTAACTGAAAGGCAATTTGTGCAATTTGAATTCCGCCTCTTATGTTCTTGCACCGTGATAGCAAGGTTTGATCACAGGGAGCGTGCTCCATATTTGACTGCTTTGTAAGAGCCCTCGTGTGCCTCTTTGAAATCAATCTGTCTAGTTTTGAAATTCTGAAGCAATATGATTTAATCTCTTGCCAGCAGTGGATTGGAAAATGATAAAGAGTCCTTCATGCTACATAACAGATATTTTGGGGGTTTTGTCTTACTTTTCCCATGAGATTTTTATTCCTTCATTGTGAAACATACATACATGTGTATGTTATCTTTATACGTCAAAAACTCTTTTTTGTTGTTGTGGGAGTAAACTGAGGAGAAGGAAGTTATTTTGCTAAGTGATATTTCCTAAATATTTTGGAAATAATAGCCTTCCTCACACATGCTTTTTTTTTCTTTTTTTCTTTTTTTTTGCCAATTCCCCCAATGGTTGACCAATCTGAAAATTGCCCTTTTGATCTGAATGGATTTTCTGGGTGAAATGCAGTTCAAAATAAATATTTCTGTAAGGGCTGGCAATGAAACCCTAGTTTTATGTTATTTCCACTCCTCCACCTCCTCCTGCCACTGAAAACATACACATTCCCCACAGCCAGGGCTAGGAATCATCCATCGCAGTTAATTTGGGCAGGAAATGCCTGGGTTGAGTTGTGATGTGATTTCCTCGTGCTCCTGCTGGGCAGCAGCTCCTGTGGCTGTGAGCGGTCTGGGGGACCACCAGCTTCCCAAATTCTCAGCATTTTGGCTCGTCTCCTGCCTTGCGTTCAGGTGTACTCTGGTTTTGGTCCTCACATCTCACGTGGACTCACTGAACGTGCTCAAGATGTGAATGAAGCGTCCTGGTTTGAGCTGAGTTGTCCAGGACACTGGGGTTGGTTTCATTCTGGGGCTCTTCCCTGGACCTTAGTGCCTGGCTCAGCACTCAGCCCCACTGTGTGCAGTCCCACAGGACCGCTGCCAGCCCAGCCCTGAGCACAGCCATCACCCTGTGAGCTGTGGGACATTGCCAGGCTGCATCCCCTTCTGTGCCCCTCGCTGCCACGCCATCATCCAGCCCAGTAACATTGGCAATACCTGCTTGTGCCTGAGGGTGACAGAGGCTTCAAAAGGCTCTCAGCCCAACACTAGTTTTTTGAACTTAATGTAAATTGAGTGGATTATAAGAAATTCAAGTTGTGACACAGCTACTTCTTAGTAGCTTTTTCTTTTAAAGGAAAAGGCATTTCTTCTGCACTCTAAAAAGTGTCAATGTTATTTTTCTTGCCATTCCAACCCCCTCTTGTTGCACATCTGCCTGTGCCAGGGCAGGAAGGTGCTGCAGGCACTCTGTCTGCCATCACAGTGAGTCCCATTGTCTTCTCTTCTACCTTTCAGTGCCCTGGCCATCGTGTCACCGGTGCCTGCATTAGGTCCTCACCTCCAGTCCAGCCACCTGCTAAATCCTCGGGGTGTGTAATGGTGAAGGAAGACCTTGGAGCCACCCTGGCGATGCATTCTCCAAGGGAAATCCCCATCCCCAAGCAGTTCCCTCGCTGGCTCCTGGCCAGGCCACCTGCGTAAGAAAGTCCGTGGGACTTCGCTTGGGTTTCTGTGTTATTAATCCTCCCCAGAAGAAATCCCAGGCCGTTCTGGACCTCTTCCCTCTCTGCTAGAACAGCTGCCACGGCTGTGCTGCTCTTCATGTCAGCACAGGAGGCACTGCAAAGCCGGTGTGCTTCCAGGGGGCCGGGAAGCTCTGCTTTCCCCTCGAAGGCTGCAATCTGACGCTCTCAGCTGCGCCTGCTGTATGCTAGGATACCTTTTTGGCCTAAACACTGAATTAAGCAGGTCAAAATCAAACCATCTGTCTAAACAATGGGTGATATGGATAAAAATAGACCTCTGTGCTCCTAGTGTGCCCCAGCTGTCCTCACGTAGCTGCCAGGCAGCACACACGAGCCATAGGAAGGTGCAGGAGAAGGGAGTGCACTGCTCAGAGCACTGCTGTGCCAGCCAGAGGGGCTGAGACTTGTGTAGGAAAGGGCAGTGAGGTGGTGAGCCCAACCAGCTCATGGACCTGCCTCAAACTAACCCTGAATAAAATAATCTTTTACAGCTGGTAAAAATCAACACACAGGTTCTCGGTGCGATAGGTGTGCACATGTGGACAGGTCAGGACTGCGGGACCTGCATTGGGCAGCAGGGAAGGAAGGGACCATCTTGCTGGCCCAGCATTGCAGAACACTGGCAGTTTGCATTCCCGTGGCAGGCTGTGCCATGCCACCCTGCACAGCTAAGAGTGTTGTGACTGGTCTCAACTTTTATGGCAGGATCACAGTTTCTCATGGGTTTTAAGCAGAAGGGAGGAAATTCCAGTTTCCAGCAGAGAAGGACGAGGCACAATCATGTAATCACAAGTTCGTGTTAAGCATAACAAGCACCAGAAGAGAGCTCTCCTTCAGCTGGTCCTCAGAGGCCACATTTCAAACAGAAGTGCTCCCTGAGTTCCTGCCCACAACATTCCTCCCCACAACAGCCTTTTGGACACTGAGTAAGGCAAATAATCTCTGGTTTTCCCCCTTTGCTAGCTGAGACCTAGGCTGGGCATCTTCTTTTTCAGAAAAAGACTTAAGACTTCTCCTTATTTTCAGATCTCTTTTTCTTTCAAATAATAAAAGCAAAGACCTAAACAGCAAACTCTGGAGGTATTTTGTTGTCCTCCAGAGGAGTGTGTTTGCATCTGGGAAGCTCTTCTGTCAGGGTGGCTATGATCAGCCTTTGGCTCACGTTGGCTCCGACTGATGACAGCCATGTGAAACCTCGCTGGAGGCAAACACCTGATTCCCACCTAGATGCAGAGGAAACCACCCTCATAGCTGCTGGATGGCCACCAGCTCTAGAGGGACGGAGAACAGCTTGGGGCAACCCACACAACCAGGAACCAGGTTCAGAGGGGAACCCTACGGCCTTCCAGGGGAGTGACACTCCATGAGCAGAGATGACAATGCTGCCTTTCTCAACCCCAGCTCCACACAGCACCACCCAACCCCAACCCCTGTGTCTGAGAGCAGTGTTCCAATGCTCCCCGAGCTTCAGCAGCAAGGGGCCGTGCCCACTGCTCTGGGAGCCCCCTCCATGCCCACACGTCCCATGGATGTGCCTCATGCCATGAGCACAGGCTGGGCGTTGCTGCCCAAACCTGGCCTTAAGTCACCCTACTCAATGTTTTTTAGGCTGATACGACTTAGTGCACTGAAGGAGGACACCTGGCTGGCAATTGGCACAAGGAGGGTGTATTCTTGACCAGGAGGGTAGTTTTATCCAAATAAATAAGTGCAGTTGTGTGAGGGAATCCCATCCTGCAGCCCCAGGGAGCTGGGCAGGGAAGTGCTGGGGTAAGGGGCTCTGAGCACGGGGTGGTGGTGTTACAGGAGCCAGAAACCACGTTTCAGTGCAGGAGCTTTGTTTTTCTCACACAGTGCACACGCTGTTGGCAGGAGGCTGAGGAAGAGCAGGGGTGGGTCAGAGTCACGCTGCCTCCAGAGCGTTCCTTCTGGGTGACACTGGGGGGCCTGCAACTTCGTCTCTGACATTACGGCTGCTCCTTTTCCTTGTTTATGTGGCAGAAACATCTGAAAACAATTTCTGTCCTCATGGAGCTTTGTGGACAGTCGGGGTTCTGCATGCAATTTGGTCTCCACCGTGTTGAGGACTCACTGGGGCCAATCTGTGCTTGTTCATTAGCTCATTAGCTAACGAGGCATGTTGTGGTCAGTGGGCTCAGCACAGCACTACCACTCACCTCCATCACCGCAGTGCGCAGGTCGGGCTGCAGCTGGATGGCAAGGGATGCTCCCACCAGTAGTTACTGATATCAAACCCATATGCAGCTGTGGTTTTGGGACCAAGGGATGTGCACATTGCTGGCATTGCTGGAGTGACCACCGGGGCTCTGGCAGACCTCTGTGTGAGCAATGTGCACTGAGCAACGCGTGCTGAGCAATGTGCACTGAGCAATGCTCCGCTGAGGCCGCACGGAGAAACCTTCGGCAGCAGTCCCGGGACAACGGCTGCTGAGCAGTGAGATGGGAGTGCCCAAGAGGGGAATGGTTGGGCTGGGAGGAAAGAAACAGCTCAGGGAAGGGATGATATGCTAACCACATGGCTGGGGGAGGCGTGAAGGACTAGATGGGAAACGCAGGAATATCAGAGGGGAAAGAAAATGAGGCAGGGAGCGAGTCAAGGACAGCAGGTTAGGGTTAGAGGGGTGATGGGTGCAGGGCAGAGCAGTCCCGGGGTGGCAGCGGGGGACCCCGAGGCTGGGGCCGGAGCGCAGCCGGTGCCCTGTGCTGCAGCGTGAAGCCGCGCAGCTCCTGCCCTCGGCGCTCTGCAGATGTCCGTCGGGGAGCGACTCCACCCCCCTGGGCTTGGAGCTAACGGGACGAACCCGTGGCACCGAGGGGGACCCCAGGAGCGGGCGGAGGGCTCCGAGCTCCGCGACCGCGCCGGGCTCGGCCCGCAACCGGGCGGGGATGGGAGGAGGGGGCGGCCTCCGCGCTCCGGGGGCCGCGGGCGGGGGCCTCGGCTCGGCCGCTTCCGCCCGGCGCGGCGCATTCCTGCGCCGTGAGTCAGGCGGAGCGATGCGCCCCGCGGCCCCGGGC
>WBMW01003126.1:88771-121085 GCA_013396635.1 Penelope pileata | reverse complement strand
GGCCCAGCAGCAGCTGTCCTCGCAGGCTGCCCCTCTCCTGCTGATCCTCGTGGCTGCCGTGGTGCTTCCATGGCCGCCAGGCCCCGGCCATCCCCACACCAGGCGTGTGGGAGCTCTGAGCAGGGCCCTGAGGCACCGTTGTGCTTTGGGCAGGGGAGGAGAGCAGGCTGTGTCGCTGTCCCTGAGCTCGCTGGTCCCCAGTGCCCCTGGAAGCGGTGGCTCCGCGTGCCAGCAGTGTGCCGTTCCCGTGAGAGGAGGGGAGCGCTGCGCAGCGTGAAGGCAACTCCCACAGAACTCGTTCTGCGCTGGGACTTCCCATGACAGGCTTTATTTTTTTTTTTTAAGCAATACACTTGCGGATCTGCCTACGAACTGGCTTTTCTGGTTGTGGGGAAAGCCGTGGCCCAGGGCTGAGCAACACCTCGCTCTGGCGGGGTAGGCCCAGCCAGGCCGCGGGGCCCTGCGTGCCCACAGCGTGGTTGGCCCCCGGGAGTGACAGCCAGCCCCTGTCACGGGCTGTGGGCAGTGCTGCAGCTGGGAGACTGCGAGGCAGCAGCAGGGATTCCTTTTGGGATCATCAGTCCTGTTCCTCTGGAATCCAGCCCCGGAGAGCAGCCAGCAAGTCCCAGCATGCTGCCCGGAGCCAGGCAGGGTCTGCTGAGTGTAGCGTTAGAGGACAGTTTATTTTGGGCACGGAGCCCACATGCTCAGATATAATTAGTAAAGATTTGATTCCATTCAGCGTAGCGGGTCTTTCTGCAGCATGGACACACAGCCTGGTTAGTGCTGGAGGTCTGAGATGGGCAACATGAGCAAGAGTCCTGGGTTGTCTGCCTTCCCCATGCGCTGTGCCCAGCGACAGGGCTGGCAGCGCACCCGGTGCTGCTGAGCGGGACTGGCTGCGAGCGGGGCAGCTGGTGTTTCTGTCTGCATCTCTAGAACGTTGATCTGGCAGAAAAGTCTGCCATCATATTCTATCCTTGTGGCTTCTGCCTTTCTTCCTTAGTTATCTGCGGAGGCTTTGGCATCACACGCAGACCGTGTACCCTTCTTGGAGGTTCCAGCATGACTTGTTGCCCAGCACAATGCTTTTATTACTGCCTGTTCCTGCAGCCGCCTGCCTGTCACCGCTGTATGACCCATTTCAGTGGAAGTACTTCAAACTTGAGGATAGATTCCTTATTTTCTCTGAGCGCAGGTGTGGATTAGTTTCTTTTCAGCTGAAGAGCTGCTGGGCCCTTTGTGTGACTTTGTCATCATCTAGTTGGAATGAGGCAGGCAGGCACTGTGCAGACCTGGCACTGTTACTGTAAGGTTGTCTCCCTGCTGCAGGGTGTGTACTTGCACTTTTAGGTAACCCATGGAATGCATGGTAACCCATGCTCAGAGAGCTGCGTTGCATCCTCTCTCCAGCTACCACTTGTGTTTGGGGAGCTGCAGCCTGGGTTTAGTGGCAATTACTGTGTCTGGCTCACAGGTAAAATGTCCCAGTGCTCCTGGAGAGTAGAACTAGCAGAGGGAGCACTTGAACTGAATGGATGTCATGACTTGTTGCTCGCTGTTAGTGTCCTGTAACTCCTCACTCAGGTCAGTGCCCACCGTGCAAGTAACAATCTTTAGGAAGGGACGACCCCAGCCCTTGCAGCTGTCAGACCTGAGAGACCAGGGAGGCAACAGGCAGGGTTTCACCTTGGAAGGAAGTGGCTCTAGTAGGCAGCATTTCCCCTGCTCACGTTCCTGTGTCCCTGAAGAACCCTGTGCAGATTTGGTCTGTGGATCACAGCATACACTGAGGCACTGGGCACAGGGAGGGGAGGGCAGGGCTGCCTGCCAGACCTCGCTTGCTGCAGGCAGGTGGCTGTGCCATGGGGAAGGCCTGGGGGCAGCTCTGCCAGCGAGGCTGTGTGTAGCTCATGGTGGTGGTGTGGAGGGGTGGATGCTGTGTTCGTGTTGAGGTTGCATACTGCCATGCCCTTGCTAGCTGAACTGCTTGCACCTCCTTTGGTCCCGCTCTTCAGCTGCTCACCAGGACTAGCTGAAGCCCACTTGAGATCACATCTCTCATACTTGCTTCGGTCCATGCTGCTGTAGGAATGAGGAAGTTGTTTTTCTTTTTTTTAATGAGCGTTGGGATGATGTTACAAGGAACGAATCAATAGCTGAGTTTCTGAGCCCATCATCCAAACTGTGGTCAAATCCTTTTGAACAACGAGCGGCGGCTGTTTGCTGCTTTCAGCATGAAGTTTTTTCTTAGCTGTTGAGTCTCCTAATGCTGTGTAGTGCAGGTTTTTTGCTTGTGTGCTCTGTTTGCTCTAGAGACAGCAAATGCCAGGTTGACATAAGGCTTTGTGCGTGCTGAAATTTCCTTTGGGCTCGTTCTTCAACTATGTAGATGCACGGTTTGTTCAAACATGGTTGAAGCTATTATGTGCTGCTATGGAAGTGTTAGACCTCATGCAGACTGGAGCAGGTGGGTGCATTCTCAGAGGTTCTGGAGCCTTTAGCAGCAAGCAGACCTTGCCTTAGTAATCAGAGCATCTCTAAAACAGTGATTATTAAAGGAAATTTAACTTCTCAATGATCTAAGAAGTGTGTTGCAAAAGACTTCCCAGGGGAGAGGAGATAGGAAGGCATGCCTGCTCTTGCCTTTTCTGGAGAGCTACCTAGCTGCCTCCTCCCCTTCCTGTTTGCACTTGGCCAGAGGCAGCCCCTTGCTCTGCTGGTCAGCAGCAGTCCCTGCTCGGAAGGTTTTCCTTTTAAAAGAAACAATCTGTATGAGGTCATCCCAGTGCTGCACAGGATGCTGCTCTTAGTGTTCTGCAGGTCTGGCGCTTGCTTGGCTTTAACTTCATGCAAATTGTAACAGCCTGAATGTTAAAAGCTGCAGGGCTCAGGTGCCTGGGGTTGGTGGCTTCTGGGCTTCTGTGTTCAGGTGTTATTGCCCCGTAGCAGACAGCAGATGGGAGATAGGTTTCTCTGTCACTAGAATGCTTTAAAGTGAGCTGCAGAAGGCAGCTGGCTCTGCGTTCTCTGCCAAAAGGTGTGAGTGTGCCTTCCCTGTCACCGACTGCCCTGGGACTGGAAGCTCAGAGAGCAGCGAGACGCAATGTGCCATTCACTCAGACTATACACTGGATTTTAAATATGTTTCACTTTTTTCCCCCTAAAAGTTAGAATTTTCATTATTTCTATTTGCATTTTAATTGAGTTGGTACAGGGGGTACGCATGAATGTACCCATGAGCATGCAGAGCAAGACAAGCTCTTCCTGCAACTGCTTTCCCATTCGACAAGGTAAGAGGAGGGGGGAGGCCAGCTGTCAGGCCCCAGCGAGAGGAGGAATTGGAGCAGCAGAGCAGCAGGCTGGCTGGCCTGAGTCTGTCTGCAGGGCTGTCCCTGGCCTGCTCAGCAGCAGCTGCATTTGAACCAGCTCTGCTTTTTTTAAGTATTGCAGTTGGTGCTGATTGCTGTGGGCATTGCTGGTGCATGTAGGCTCACTTTTCCAGTTGTATTGAGGGGAACAGAGCTACAGTGATGTTGGAGGAAGCAGGTGTGTGATGCTGAGTGAGGATGCACAGCATTTCAAAGGAACATGCAAGGAAACCTCAGATACTGCTGCTTCCATCCCTCCTGAACATAGAATGTCTTCTGGTGGCTTCAGTGTTTGTTATTTCCTCTAAGGTTTTTTTTTAGATCGCTATTCAGCGTGGATTTATGTAACTTTCCATAGGAAATGTTGTCATCTGTGGCAGTTTTGATCTCATTTGCCAGCGAGATGTTTTTATTTAGCACAACAAGTAGTGATTCTTAGCTGCTTTTCATACTGAGGTGGGTGCATGGGCTGCAGCTATCCCCAAAGCAACCAGAGCCAGCAGTCTCTGCTGCCCCAAAAGTGGCTCTGGTGCCTTGTTGTCAGCTTTCCTTGTGTCCTGAGTTGCAGTACTTGTGATGAATGTGCGAGCTGATAGGGAAAAAAAGTTACAAATGCAGAATTTCAGTGAAAAATGATAACTTTGTTAAAATACAGTGGTAGCATTTTGTTGTTTTTTATTTTCTATTGTGGGGTTGTGGTTGCGCTTGTTGTTATTAACTGCATAACCGAGGCAATGACTGTGCCCGTGGTGCTGTGGCTCAGCCAGCACCTCCCGGTGCAGCTATTTTAGTCCTAATGAAAGCCAGCACAGTGCCTTCTGGAGCCCCAGTGAGCTTTTGCAATGAGTTAAATGTGTACTAAAATAGTTTCTGTGATCACTCTTTCCTGCTTCTTTGTTAGCAGAGAGCTCCAGCGACGCTGAAGAACAGACCTGGGTGCCTGCGCTGGGGAACCCAGGGCTCTGCACTGCTCACTCAGCAGGTACCTTTGGAAGGGTGCAAGAACAAGGACTGTGTGGGTGTTCCTTCCTCTGGATACACTTCCACTGTTGGCAGCCAGTTATTTCTAATTGAACTTGTTAATATTTGAGTTGTTAATGTGATTACGCTGTTATCCAGCCTGGCTGCATGCAGGGTGGCACTGGACCAGCAGCGGTGTCCCAGCGTTGTGCATCAGCCATCTGGGGGCTGCTGGTGGACCTAGGGAAAAACCAGCTCCTTTCTGAGGAGCAGGCACTACTCTGAGCGTGGGTGTTGCTCCGTGCCAGCTGCTCAGCCCTGTGCTCAGCGTGCTGTTGCTGGAGCTGCTGGCTGATCTCATCGTCAGTCGGTGCCCAGGGGCAGCCTGTAGGCGATGTGCTGTGAGCAGGGCGTTAGGATGTGGCAGCAGGAGCATGGCTATTGCACGCTGTGCCAGGCTGCTGTTCTCTGGGCAAAGCTGCAGGGTGTGTTCATGGAGAAACACAAACAGGATGAAGACACCAAAGCACACCAGAAAGCTGCTGCTCCCCGCTCTTTGCTGGTTATGATTTGTTCTCACACTGCTCTCCTGGCTGCTTTCAGGGTACGTTGTGGGTGGCTCTGCGTTGGGTTTGCTCTCAGAGATGGAGTTGGGTGCCTGTTGCTCACTGTCTGGGCCCTGTCTGGGCTCTGGGACACGTGCTGCATAGTGCCCTGAGTGTCCTCCTGCCACCTGAGGCACACGAGCTCCAGGAGACGGGAAAGGCGGTGCCTGCCCCGTCTGCTGTTCTTGGCTGTCTTTGTGGTGCTGCCGGCCTTAGGGTAGCAGAGGAAGCTGGAAACCCCTGGAAACCCTTCTGTGGAGGCTCCCTGTGTGTGAGGCTTGGCTGTCAGCTCCAGAGAAGGCTGTGGAGCTGTTTTCCTGTCCAGTGACCCCAGCAAAAATTCACAGTCCCTGGTGAAACAGTAGTGCTTTATTCCTGCTGCACTCAGCACCTGCACCGAGGACAGCTTTCAGAAAATAATTTAAGCCTCAAAAGATGCAGAACCCACCACCTCCCCTTGTGATAATTGCTTGCTTCCCACAGTGCTACAAATGTGAGATTTTGGCTGTGTTTTCATGGCTGCTTCAAAGCGTGCTGCCTGGAGAAGCAATCCCGTCATCTGGCTCCAGCTGCTCCTGTTGTTCCCACTTCTTCCCCTCTCCATGCATTGGCACGAGTGTTCGTGGAGCCACGCGGTGACTTGGAGCAGGGAAGGAGCATGGGCTGGAACAAACCGGTTTCCTTGCTGGGCTGATGTGGGTTCCCAGTGCCCAGCAGCTGCGGGGATGGCTGTGCCAGCACGAGAAGGGGACAGCACAGCAGCTGGGGACACTGCTGCTGTTGGCCTGCATCTCCTGCAAGTGGCTGTGGTGTCTTCAGAGCTCCAGTTCTGAGCGTTGACTTCTGCGTGCTGACTCCTGCTCTGCCTTTCGTCTGCTGGAACAAAAGGACCTGGAAGATCACAGTCTGCTGCCTGTAGGAGTGTTTGCAGATTGCAGCCAGTCGTCATCTTTTGACCTGTTTTTGGAGAAGTGCAGCTACAGATCCAGGGACTAACAGGAGTCAGGAGAGTTTTTTGAGCTCTCTGTTTTTTGCCTGTATTCAGTGTAAGGGCACCAGACCTGCCTGCCCCTCAGGTCCTACGCAGAGCTGCTTTGGAAGCTTGTAGTGCTCATGTTCCCCTAGGAGCCCATTTTCAGTTGGTTTCCATCATGACCTGCATGTTTTTCTGAAAATCAAGGAAATCAATTGCTCCAAGGGACCTCAGAGCTCCTTTTCTGATTGTGTGGTTGGCCTGCTGCCTGGTTTAAAACCTCTTCCTCTGTGTGTAGCTGAACCTTCTCCAAGACCATTGGCTCCCAGGTGAAGCTTTGCAGCGGAATCCCTCCTGCCCTGTGCCAGCCTGGCCTGCAGGAAGGCAGTGTGATGGGCTGGGCTGGCTGTTCCTCAGCTCTCATCCGTGTCCAGGGGAGCAGCTCCTCGAGCACTGAGCTGTGGGGCTGGGCTGGAGGAGAGGTGTTTTGGTAGGTGGGGGCCAAAGGCTGGGGCCTGGTTTGGTGTTTCAGCTGAGCTGCTATCAGGTGAGCCATCACTGAGCAAGCGGTCCTGCCCTTCCTGTCTCAGCTTACACAGAGCTGCTCTGCAATTCTGGGCCTCTTCGGGATGTCCAATCAACACAGAGTGATTTCCCTTTGGACAGGGGTAGTTTTGTGCTGGTGGAACACCTTGGGGTGGCAGGGTTGATGCCCTCACTTCACTTCTGAGCGGGTTTCTTAGGGTAGGATTCAGTGCAGCTCTCAGCTGAAGCCTGGGCAGGGCTGGTCCCTCCATAGCCTTCCCCCAGAGCACAGGGTCACGGCCCTGCTCCACCTTCCCTGTCCCTGCCTGCACTCAGCCCCTCCGTCTGGCTTGTTCTAGAGGGCTGGCTTGCCTCTGGTATTTGAGATACTCCTTGTAACTTGGGACTGATCCATGCTAGACAGTGTTATTGGCAGTCCTGAGGCTGAAACCCTCTTCTCTGTGGACTCCCTGCCGTCCCCCTGCTAGCTGGGCCAGCAGAACGCTGCTGGAGACAGAGGGCTGGGGAGCACACCGAGCACATCCTGGCTTTGCTGGTGTTCGCCCAGAAGCAGCGTGCCCCAGCCAGAAGAGCTGCAGGG
Source organism: Penelope pileata (assembly GCA_013396635.1). Classification (NCBI taxonomy): domain Eukaryota; kingdom Metazoa; phylum Chordata; class Aves; order Galliformes; family Cracidae; genus Penelope; species Penelope pileata. The sequence continues at coordinate 114,050 of WBMW01003126.1, read as the reverse complement.
CAGGGACCCTCCGGGGCTTGCTGGTGCTCTGCACATCCATCAGGCACTGCAAACACAGCTGCTGTGGTGCTGGGGGTGTGAAAAGGAGAGCAGCTGGGGGGAGGCTGGTCAGAGGGCCACATAGCAGTGGAATAGCCCCAGCGCCTGTTACCTCCTGGGGATGTCTGTAAGAACATGCAGATGCTGTGCTGGAAGAAGCACACAATGTGTGCTTGTGTGGTAGGGCTGGATGGAGGGCTTTATTTATTTATTTTACAGTTGGAACATTTTGGGGGAAAACAACAGCTTTATTTTAAATGGAAATGCTGGTAAAAATACAAGTTTTGGAGGAAGAGACTCAACAGGCTTTTATGGGAATAGCTCCAGAGCTCTGTTGAAAGGGAAGGATGGGCTGTTGGGCTTTGAGACGGCTGTGCAGACCTCGAATGTATTTGAGATGTCTGTCAGTTCTAGGAGCATACCCAAACTTTCTGCAGAAGGCTTTCTGCCCTCTGTTGGGGTCAGTGGAATTCACTAAGCAGCTTTCCTTGATCATGGGCCAACTTCAGAGTTTAATGTGCTCTCCCTCTTTCCTAGCCTCAGACACAGCGCAGTGGATTTAGCTTCCATCCTGGCACTGTGACCTTGCTTTGGCATGGAGCTTTGGAAGACAACTTTCTCAGAGTATCAGCAGCATGCAGGTTTTTTTTTTTTTTTAAAAAAAAAAAAAAGTTGAAATGGTCTTTGCTAATCATCTCTGTGTGGCTACCGCAGTTGTATATGCAACTATGTGTGCAAATGCCACGCATTCAACTCGTGCTGGAGAGGAGTTGGTGTTTCCTGACTGCTCAGCATTGCAGTGCTGCAGAGCAGCCTGAGCTGACGGAGCAGTGCAGAGTGTGGCACTGAGGCTGCCAGGCAGGTATTGGGCCCTTCTGCGTCTTGCCAGCCTCCTCTGACAGCCCCCGGGCTTCTCTCCTACCCTGTCTCCACTGGCTCTTACATGGTTTTGGAAATAGTGGAGACCTCTCTTAATGCCCCTTGTTGGAATCACTATGCCAGTGGTAGACGAGACTGGAATCTCAAGCCCTTATGACAGTTCACAGGAACATGAAGATGGACATTTCCAGCTACCCAGAGTGAAGAAGCTTAGCTGCTGTCTGAGCTGGTGGAGCTTTTTCTGAGCTCTGGGATGCTGCAGAGCACAAGCACAGACGGGAGGTGTGGAGCAGCTCCTGTCCAAGGAACTGGATGGGGATCCCACTGAATGAGGATCCACTGTGTGCAAGGGGAAGACGGTAGGAAGAGCATGGGAGAGATCTGTGCAGGCAGGACTGGCGTGGAGAAGAGGGACAGGGAAAAACTTCACTCATGTAGCCCAAGAGCTGTGAGGCATCAAGTGAACGCAGGAAGTATCAGGTTTAAAGACAAACTGAGGAAGATAGCTTGTCACACAGCATGTGGTTCTGCTCTTTGCCACTGGCAGTTGTGAGTACTGAAAGACAGCGTTCAAAGATTGCATTGCTTTCAAAAGGGAGTTGGATAAATTCCGGAAGAAAAGTCATTGGATGGATATAGAGATGAAAACAGAGAGCCATTAAATGCAAAGAGGTCTCTGGCAGAAGTAGTCCCTGCGTTATTCATAGCCCGTGCAGTGACTCTGTCCTGGGAGACAGGACTGTCAATGATGCTGTGCTGTGCACTGGCTGCCAGGCATCCTGTTGGTAACCAGGTGCTGGGTTTCAGCAGCCTGACCTTGCACGGCTGTGCTGTGTGTGTTCTACCCCGCTGCTGTCAGTGGCCTCTTGAAAGCACCGATTAGGACAGCACTGAGCAATTGGGATTGGTTGAGGATATGTGACCGTTCAAGTGGCATGTGTCAGTGCAGTCAGCTTTGAAACAAAGCCTGTTGGCCTGAATGAGTGCGTGGATGCTGTGTCCTGAAACACCTCTTAAAAATAGCCCAGGGGTTAGTGTGAAACTCTGTTGCCTGACAGTGAGGTATTTGCTTTCTTTGTTGCACTTTTGGTTGATGGATTAGATGGTGCCTGGGCAAGGGGCATGTGTGAGCACCAGCAAATCCCCTTCAAAAGCGAACACCAGCAGGCAGGAGCCCCCAGCACCCTCACTGTTGGCATCGTGCAGGAAGCTGGAGCACAGGCACCCCTGCAGCTACACACAGAGGAACGTAAGGAGCTGTGACCTTTTGCCGTGCAGCCCTGCAGCTGTGCACGCAGGACGGTGGTGCATGTACAAAGGGTACGTCTGTGCAGGCTACGTTGTGAATTCCCAGGCTTTTGGGGGCCTGTGGTATTTGCTGAAACCCAACCTTCAGCCACCTACAGCTGAGTCCTCCCTTCCCCTTCTTCCAGCCCAGCTGAGCACTGTGCTCCTGGCAGCCAGCCCAGCTGCTGTGACTGAGCCAGCAGCTGCTCTTCACCTCCTTTTAGATGAGATTCTCCTCTCCTAACCCAGTGCAGGTCACCTCCTCTCCCTTTTGTTGACCTGCTCCCCCCTCCCCTGTGTACTTGGCACTGGTGAGCCTCCCTGTTTGTGTGGCTCCCTTTGCAGAGCCGTTGCAGTGGGCCGTGGGAGTACGGTGGAAATGCCACGAAAAGCCGCAGCGTCAGAGAACCAGAGCCTCGTTTAGCTCGGGAGGGACCTTTGCAGGCTGTTGGTCTGTTTGTTGCACAGCACAGGGCCAGTTCAGGGCTTTGTGTAGGTGAGTGCTGGGTGTCTCCAAGGACAGAGGTCTCTCTGCCTCTCTGGTCCTGTCCCAGGGCCACACTCAAGGAAGAATTCTCACCTTGCATTTAGATTTGTTGTGTGTTCAGCATGAATTGCCTGTGTTAACATTGGATTAAAGCTCAGCACTCTTAAGAATTTGAGAGCTTTCTTCTGCTCCCTTTCACATCACACGTACCAGCGAAGTTAACGGGATGCTTGTTCCATCTGCCTGCCATGGGGAGGGGAGGAAGCTGGCCCTGGCTGGCTTTTGTCTCCTGTGGGATCTGTGGTCTAGGATAGCACAAGGAAGCTGGGAAGGAATTGGATCTGTTGGCCCACTCAGCACGTGTGCTTCCCACTGCAAGCCTGCTGTTGTGCACGTGCTAGGAAGGGACGAAATCTGGGCGTGTGGGGTGGCTCAGGATGGAAGGCACTGGGGAGGTCTGTGATCTCATCCCTCCAGTGGAGGAGTCACATAGTCCCTGTGTCACTGCATGCAGCCCCGCAGCCTGAGCAAGCTGAGAGGTGCTGAGCAGGCAGGGCTCTGGGTGCTTTGCTGTGTCTGTAACACAGCAGTTTTTATTTAAATACCGTATTGTTAATTATTTATGTATGAAAACCCCTCTTGGATCAGAATGAATGCCAGTTCTCGAGTGTTCGTGCTGTACTTGTGTTACTCTGAGCTATGCTGTGTTTCTGGAAAATGATTACGTTTAAAAGAGATGAGAAAACGTGTTATAAGTGGCCACTTGCTAATCGCTGGATAGCAATTAGTAGGGAAATAGTGGTGCTTGGCTTTGGGGGGCTGGGGAAGCTGTGTGAGTCACAGGCTGTTTTTAGAGGGAGGTCATTGACTTTTGGTACTGCAGTTACTTAGCTGGTTGGACTGGCTCCAGATCTAATTAACATTTAATTCATGACTGGTTCTTACAGAATCTGGATTTCACAGCAGTCTCAGAAAATCTTAATGGGAAGTAACACTGAAACTTGTGACTGCGATCCCTGGCACCTGGCTCGGTGTGCGGCGGCCTCAGAAAGGCACCGGGTGCTCCGGACGTGCGGTGCTGGCTGAGCAGGGCTGCCATGAGCCGCCAGGTGTGAACCCTCAGCAGCTCCTGGAAGTGGTCCCTGCCAGGTCTGGGTCCTGTGAATCGCAGCTGGAGGAGGGCAGCCTGCACAGCCCCACAGCAAGGGCCTGGGGTGTGCCTGACCCTTTCCTAAACGTGATTTCTCTCCTCTCCTAGGGCTAAGACAGACGTGGGACGATGTCGGAGGCACGGCATGACAGCACGAGCAGTTTACAGCGGAAGAAGCCACCATGGTTAAAATTGGACATCCCGGTGCCGGTGCCCGTGCCGGTGCCAGAAGAGCCGGTGCAGGTGTGGGGCTGGGGTCCATGGAGGGGTGTGTGGCAGCATGCGGCTGCTGTGTGTTCCAGGTCACTGGGATCGGTAATAGGCTCCACCTTGAAAGGGATATGGAGGGAGGGTCTGAAGTGGAGGATGGGAGTGCATTGCTGATGAGCTCAGATTGGTGGATGTGGCCATTTGGGTGCGGGGATTGTGAAAAGTGTCCTGGTTTGGGGCCTGGGTACAGGAGTGAGGTATCCAGACAAGAATTTCTTAACGGAACTGGAGAAGTGAAGGGCTCCTGGAGAAATAGGAGGGCCTGGAAGTGCTGGAGTTGCTGCTGAAATGAGCAGGGAATGAATCTGACTTATGAACAGCCAAGATAATGACAGGCTGTCATCAGTAACAGCAAAGAAAGAACAGTTGCTGGCAACACAAAGTTGTTAATAGCATGAGCATAAGAAATTCACGTAGGAAGAGAAATAAGTGTCATTGAAGAGTGCTGGAGTAGAGATGAAGTGATAGGTTAGTTGGAACTCCACAAAGTGTGAGGAAAACACCCATGTTTCTGCTGGGAGTAAGAAGAATAACAGGAATCTGCACTTCAGAGTGGCAGAAACTCTTAGATGGGGGTGAAGATGACTGCTGGCTGCTCACGACCTCGCTGCAGGGTAAGAGAGTGCCTGCACCAAAAGCAGAGCCAGAGGGATCTTGCAGCCCAGATCTGTGAGCGGAGTGTGGCGTCTGGGTTCAGAGAAATGGAAGGTTCTGCAACTTCCCTCGAGGGGAGCTGAGGGCATGCTTGTCTTAAAATGGCATTTGTGTTGTTCTTGGAAGAGCGAGGTCTGGCCTGTGCTGTTCCGTGATCCAAGGACAAAAATGGACTTCAGCTGCATGACAGCCTCTGGCAGAAACACCTCGGTCCTGATCTTCCCTTGGAAGGAAAGAGACTGGGGTTCAGCCTGCAAGGATTAGAAGTGAACACAGGGGTTTAGCTGTGCAGGTTGAAGCCTTCTGAATTGCTTAAGGCTCTGATGGATGTCCTCTTACCTGAAAGCTCTAAATCCAGCTGGGCCTCTTCTGGAGAGGCATTATGTACTTAGAGTGGAAACTGACTTCTCTGAAAGTCCAGTGCATAACAAGAGTGCGTAACAAGCTCCCATGGCTTGCATCCTGAGTTCCTTTGTGTTGTTTTAGCGTAAAACACAGAGAAAAAGTTAAGATCAGTGCAGGTTATTAGCTCTCTGGCTAGAAAGGCTACTGGAGTTGCAAGCAGTCTTGAGACAGCATCTGACCACAGAAGCAGTCAGTTCACTGGTGAATGAAGCAGAGAGGCAGGCTGCTCAGCCTGCCTTTTAGAAATGGGATGGTATCTCTGCCAAGCTAATGAAAAATGCATGCAGAGCAGCCTTGGGGCAGTTAGCAGCATGGGCCAGGAACAGTCTGGTGAGCTGTGTCATATTTGGTAGGTGACAGCCAGCCAGGAGGTGCTGGGAGCTTTCAGACCTGAGTGTGCCCAGACAGTTAGGTTAGGAGCAAAGCTGATGTGGCTTTCCCAGCTTGCTTAGGCTGTGCCAGGCAGCAGCTCCAGCACCTACCCGCAGCTCTCAGAGGCTTTTAGTCCAGGTACAGAGCTGTTGATGAAGATCATTTCACTTGGCCCCGCTTGGTGTGCTTTGCTTCACCTTGTGCAGTGCTCTAGGAGCTTCTCATGTTTCCTTCTGGCTAGAAGATAGCCAGATGGATGTGTTGCAGGAGCTCTTCTAACGCACCTCATCTGCAGATGGACATCAGTCAGTGGGCCAGGCTAGAGCCAGTCTGCACTGAAACCTACTGCAACATGCAGGTGCTGAGTACAAGTGCTGACTGCTCTGTTCTGCAGATCCCCTTCTGTTCCTTCACGTGAGCCAATCATGAACTCAGTCCTTGTTAGCCTGATTTTGCTGCTCAGCTGTGTGCACCCACCCTGTGGCTTGGGCTGGCGGTATTGAGGGGCTGTCGAGTTGCTGACTTGACAGAGTTCACACCCTGGCTGGCCTTGTAGATCATCAGTGAGAGTGCTGACTCTGCTTCTGCCTTTCTTTGCAGCCAACAAGACGTCAGGCCTTTCTGCGGAGCGTGAGCATGCCTGCTGACAACAGCCGCGTGCCCTCCTTACCTAACGAAGTGAGGAGACCGGTGCTACAACGACAGACCTCAATCACCCAGACCATCAAGAGGTGAGATGCTGAGTTTGCAGAGCCTGCTTTAGTGGATTCTGCCATCCATTGCTATCCTTTATTCATCCATCCAGCTCTGTACATCAGCATGGCCTGAAACCAGGCCTCCGTGACTGTAGTGGCAGTGCTGGCGGCTGCTTAGTGGCTGCATCCATGCCTGTGCTTAATGGTCAGTGGAGTAATTTTGTAACCCTGAGTGTAGGGGGTTGGTGCCATTCTGCAGTGCAGAGTTGTCTGATGCAGGCTATTGTACAACAGGAGGGGTGGCCAAGTCTCTGTTTGTGCAGGAGGAATTGCAGCTTGCGCATGGTTTCTGCAGAGCACTGAGGAATGTGGGTAGGAGGGCAGGTGCAGCAGTCAAAGGACTTCCCAAGAGGCAGAACTGCAGGAAACGTGTGAGACATGAAACTAGCAATAAAAGCATGAAATAAATGGATCAGAAACAAAGATAGGGAAGTGGGAAGTACTGAGGAATGGCCTAAAAACCAGTGCTGTGAACAGCAGAGACAGGTATGTGATGAATTGCAGACCATACGTCCATAAAGGTGTCTTTGGGATTTGTTTTGTGAGTCTGGGGAGGCTGACTTCCAGGTGTACTGCTTAATGCAGCCCCAGTTACACAAAGAATGGCAACAGGACTCCGTACCTTCCTGTTCATGGGGTCTTGGAGGACATGGATCAGCTACGAGTCTAAAGTCAGATGTGTGTGGTCCAGCACATGGCATGGGAGTGATTCAGATGCCTGAGTGTTGGCATCTAAGACTACTTCCAGTCTCCCGTGGTGTCCAGGATGTCCACACAAGGCAGCAGATGTGGCATAGATAGTCTTGTGCCTGAGATAAGACCCCATGAGGGTCAACTAGAATGATCCCAGGGCACTTCCAGTGGCATCAGACACCTGTATCCAAGCGGAGCATATCTCAGCCTGCTGACACCTCCGGGCTTTCACCCTCTGGTGTCCAAAGCCAGCCAGTGTGATCTGTAGCTGGGAGTCTGAGCAGGAGAAGGCAGATCAAAGAGGTCTGTGGGTGGAGGGGGATGGCAGCATCCATGGTGTCCTCAAGACCAATGGGAGATGTACGTTGGAGATGCAGATGCACCAAGGGGTTCAGCACTGTCCTGGATCCTGCTGACCTGTGCAGTGTGGCACAATGGATGCTGATAGGGTTAAGTAAAGAATGGGGAAGTGTTGGATGTAGATTGCTGCCCTCCTCCACAGCCCAGTGGGTTCTTTCCCTTCAGCTTTCTTTTCTTTGCAGCAGACAGGTACGGTTTCAAAGGAGTCAGACCCTGCCCATTCAGGGGAACCGGGTGGGCAGGAGTTCCCTGAGAAAGCGGCAGTCCCTGCCCCGATCATTTTTCAGGTACTGGTAGAACCGAGTGTGCAACCCACCCATGCATGTGTGTGCAAGGGCTGTTGTGAACTGCACCGATTCTGGCTGTTGCTCAGACCACGTTGCCTTCCAGGGCCTGGCCAGAAGGCCTGCAAACAGATGGGAGTGAGAAAGTTCCTGTGTGCATCTAACAGAAAACAACAGTCACTTCTACTAAGTGTGTAGGCAGCTGTCAATAAGTAGCATGGGACTAACAAACTGCCCACTTGCCAGCCTCACTCCCTCCTGTCTTTCCTAACAAGCTGTCAACCTCCTGGTGTTCACCGTAACTGCAGTATCTCTCTGAGGCAGCCACAGTGCAGCCTGTCTTTGCCAGCTTTGATGCAATGTGGAATATTGGTATGTTGGTCCCAAAGCCTCCTTGGAGCAGAAGAGGAAAGAGAGAAGGCTGCACCACGCAGATGCGGTTCAGATAAAGTTCAGAGCTGGTGAATTCAATACAGCATCCACTCTTTCCCTGTCGACATCATGACTTTTTCTAATCCAAATGTGACTGGCTTCTTTTTGAGGGGGAGATCTTTGTTTACTTGGCACCAAGGAGAGGAGACGCTCCAGGAGTCCACGGCACAACAGCCCATTGACCACCCCCCCAGACTGGAGCTGAATCAGCTTTTGAATGAGAGAGACTTGGTGACTTTGTGCACGGCCGGGACTGGACCTAGTGCCCAGGTGTCCCTTCCCATCCTACCTTCCTCACTGCTGCCCTTGTAGGTGTCACTCTGATACTGTGTTTGCCCTTGTAGCTGCTTGCATTCAGGCTCAAGCTTTCAGGGCTGCTTAAGTGGATAGAACAGCTGGAGCCAGCCCCTGGTGTTGGTTCATTGCTGGTTACAGTGCTGCAGAGGTCTGTAGGAGATGATGGGGCTCCCCAGCTGGACAGAGCGTTCCTTGTTTCTCCAGAGTGTTCCAGATGCTCTGAACTCTGTTATAAGGCTCTCCTGGACTGTCTTGAGTGTGATCAGAGTAGGACAGATCTTTGTCCTGGCCCTGGGCCAGCAGTGGTCCTTGGCAGTTCGGGAGTGGTACTTGCTGTGCAGAGCAGCTGTGGCAGTGCTTGTCCTCCCAGGCTAACGGGAGCGCGGTTTCAGGGAGCTCTTTGCACAATGGGCTGTTCACCAACAGGCTAATAGTGGCCCCGTGTTTGGGCTTGTCACCCAAGGTCCCTGTGATGTTGAAATATTGGTTATGGAAGTCATGAGTTGTGTTGTAAGAGTGTTTTGTGGTGCGTGTTGTCCCTGTGCATCTGCCCAGCCAGCGTTGCCCCTGTGCCTATGGACTTGGTTTGGGTATTGCAGGCTAGGCGCTGACCCCAGGCCTGTCTGCTCTGAGCTGGGAGGAAGATGGCTCTGACAAGTTATGGGTCAGTGAGAGCAGAGCAGTGCTGTGACATGTGCATACCCTTTCTCTGAGGGCTGGCCCCTGGTGACTAGCTGGAGGCATTAGGAGAAATTCGGCTCATTGGGGTCAGGTAAGGGCTAGTAGTGGCGTGCTTGCCCTTGTGCCCACTGAAGGGGCTGTTCTGGGTCACTGGGAGAGCGGAGAATGCCTTGGGCAATGCTTGCTGGTTTGTATCTGGAGGTGTGAGCTGGAGAGGCTGTGTTTTGAATTCACATCTTTTTGCATAGTGGCAGGACACCCTCACCTGCTGGTTGATGGTATCTTTGTTCTGTAGGGTGGAAAAAGCAAAACACAGGACTGGTTTCCCGTCCTCAGTGCACTGACTCAGTTCCCCAGTGTGACCTACTTTAACACTTTTTACTTTAACATATGTTTTGATTCTCCCTTTCTAATTTTTTGAGGTCTTCTCAGCAGCTGGAAATTCTCCTCCTGAGCAGGAGGCTTGAAGTGAGGTCTTTGGGTTTGGCTTGGAAGGACATTCAGGTTTCAGCCCCTGGGCCAGCTGTGGGCTGATGCAGCTTGCCATCTTCTGAAGCAGGATTAGCCACAGTGGGAAAGGCCTGGCAGGGCTGTGGTGATCTTTGTAGTTTCTGCTGCAGTGTTTGAAGATTGTTAGTCTAACTTACACCTATCCCTCTCTGCCTTCTTCAGGATTTTGCTTCTGATCCAGTGCTCTTCCATGACAGCAGCCACTTGGCAGCAAACCTTTGTGGCTGCAGCCTTGTGCTCCTGCTTCTGCCACCAGCAGCTCAGGGCTGTGTGTGCCTGCCTTAGCAGAGAGCAGGACCACAGCAAGCATTTGCCATTAATGTTACTTCTGAGCAGGATGGGAATCCTGCAACGTGAGGTGGAGAAGTTGGGGATATTCTGGGAGTGTGGCGGGAGGCTGGGAGAGAACAGTGAATTCTGGTGGCTTCTGGGAGAAGCTACAGAGAAAAAGTACAGTCCCACAATGGGGAACTAGAGCTGGCCTGAATATGGTAAGTGTTTTCTGTGGTGGCTTTTAGAGAAAAAAGCATTTCCAAGTTCTGAATTTCTGTTCCATCTCTTCTTTCTTTGTTTTTAATAAATCTCAGAGCTAACTGTCCTTTACACACATCAAATCTCTCTTGTTGTTTTTCTTTTATCTTAAGAGAGAAAAGAATGCTGCTGGTGGGTGAACATTTCTGACCAGCACCTGTCAGGCTGCTAAAACTGGCTGAGGACAGCCTACGAGGTGCTCGTGAGGAAGAGTTCTGCCTACGTTTGGATTGGGATTGGCTGGAAGTGACCACCAGGGGCTTCGTCTTTTCATGTGCATGGTGTGAGCAAACATAATGCTCCTGTTTACTTGTATGCTGGCATTTTTCAGAGGCACAGCTGATTGGTTTGGAGTAAGCAAAGACAGCGACGCTACACAGAAATGGCAGAGAAAGAGCCTTCGCCACTGCAGCCTGCGGTATGGGAAGCTGAAACCTCAGGTCATCCGGGAAATGGACTTGCCCAGTCAGGACAATATTTCTCTAACAAGCACAGAAACGCCCCCTCCACTTTACGTTGGGCCCTGCCAGCTGGGCATGCAGAAGGTGAGTAGCCTGGGATAGAGTCAAGGCCATCACAGGCTTCTTGTACCCCCAGTGCAAGCCTCTGCTCTGCAGCTGATCTGTGCAAGGACCTCCCTAAAATCTGTTTCAGTCCTGTTTCACCTTATTGAATACATTGGTCACAGGAGACTCAGAAATATTGTTGGGCTCTATGTGGACTACATTAAATCAGAACTTGGTTTCAGTAGGTGTAACCCTGTAAAGCTTCCTGTTGAGTGTGCAACTGTGGATTAAAAGAGGCTCATAAAACATTAGGATAAAGCACAGAAGTCATAATGAAACCACAGCTGTGATGATGTAAGGACAGAGGAAAGGTTTGTAGCTGAAGGCAATGTTTTCATTAGGTTGATTTGTGCATTTGGAAGAATTGGCAGCTTTGGTCTGAAGAGTCCCAGAGAAGGACTTGTAGCTCCTGGAGGCTTGCCAGCTTTTCCAGCTGTTATGATTAATGGAAACAGATGTAAATATACAGTTAAGCTTCACTGGGATACTGTTTAAATCCAGAGCTGTCCACCAACAGAAAGGAAACCAGCTCTAGAAAGGGCATGGCTCCATTCAGGGATTTCTCAGTCATGATCAGACATCACATTCTCTGACTGTAGAGCTCACTGGTACAGAAGATGAATGAATCCAAGAGCTCAGGCAGGGCTGAAGGAGGTCTGAAGTCTTGCATGAACATCAGAAAGAAAAAGTAACCAATACCAACAAAGAAAAACCACAAACAAAAAAATGAATGGGGAGAGCTTTGCTTGGGACTCAGAAGCTTAGCTAACAACAGGTTATTCCATATCTCCCTAATGTAGAATTGCTGGCTGTTTCTTTCAGCTTGGTTCTTGGCTGGCCACTGTCCTGGTCTCAGCAGGGAGAGGATGGAGGCCTGGAGGGAGGAGGGCAGAGGTGGAGGATGGCTGTACAGACTGATGGGCTTCCTCTCTGGCAGATCATAGACCCTTTGGCCCGTGGCCGAGCTTTCCGGATGGCTGACGACAGCGATGGCTACAGCATCCCCCACACACCGATCACGCCAGGCGCCACGTCGCTCTGCTCCTTCACCAGCTCACGCTCGGGCTTCAATCGCCTCCCGCGGCGGCGGAAACGGGAGTCCGTCGCCAAAATGAGCTTCCGAGCAGCTGCAGCCTTGGTGAAGGTACTGTCTGTGGGAGGGCAGGGACCAGGCTGGCAGCAGGAAGGGGTCCTGCCCTGGGAGAGGGGTGAGAGGGGAAGAGCTATCTTTGTAGGGAAAAAGCACTTTCTCTGAATAGAGAGGATGGGGGAGAGCAGCGATGGAGGGGAAGAAACCAGGACATGTCCTGTCTTGTTTGAGCTATGTGTCTAGCAGGCAGGGTTTGCAAGAAGCAGGGATGCTGGCTGGTTTTTGGTATAGCTCTTGCTTGCGATTTATCAGCCTTGGGGCTTTGATTCTCAGTGTCAGCAGCCTCTGATGGTTCCAGCAGGTCCAGTTCAGCCTGCTTGGACCTCTGGGTGGTCTATCTGCACCTGCTCATGGCAGAGCAGAAGTACCTGAGCCTCTTGCTATGCAAGGCTCTTTTCTGGGTCCTCTCAGGGCCACCCAGGAGTGACCCTTTTGCTGTGTTTGGTACCCTGTGCCACTGCTTTTCAGTCAGACATCAGGTAGAGAGGAGCATGTTGTGAGCCTTACATTACAGCCTTTGGGGGAGATGGGCACTGTGGATCAAGAAGTGTAGCACTGGGAGGTGTCACCTGGAGGGTGCTGCACACCAGTGTCCTGCTCCACTGGGTCAGTGCTTGGGCTCCCCACGTGCTGGCCAGGGTGACACTGCACGTGCCTGGGGCTGGGGTGTCTGGCAGTGATCTGATGTTGCTCTGTCTGGCTGCAGGGCCGCTCTGTGAAGGACAGCACACTGAGGAGGGCTCAGCGACGCAGCTTCACCCCAGCAAGTTTCATGGAGGAGGACACGGTGGATTTTCCAGATGAGCTTGACACTTCTTTCTTTGCTCGGGTGAGGGACAGGGGGATGGTACTTACTCCAGAGACTTTGTAGCTCTGACGGGGCTGTGTGATGCAGTGTGGCGCCGCTGTCTGCCAGAGCTGGTGTCTCAAATGTGACTCCCGCTCCTTCTGATGGGAATTCTGTGTCTTTGCCCAGGAAGGAGTCCTTCATGAGGAGCTCTCTACTTACCCAGATGAGGTGTTTGAGTCACCATCAGAAGCTGCAGTCAAAGATACTGAGGTGAAACCTCTGGATCAGACAGATCTGACAGGAGGTGCCTTGGACAAAAATGAGCTTGAAAGAAGCCACTTGCTACTGTGAGTATTTTTCTGGAAGCTGCCAAAGTCTAATGTAGAGTGGTGGTCTGCCCATTCAGAGTGAGACCTTGCTGCTGGGCAGCTGGTGGGGCAAGACCATTGCTCCTTCCTGAAGGAAGCTGGGATCTGAGTGCTGTGGGTGTTTGGAGCGGAGCTCGAAGAGCAGAAGCAGTGATGGATTTTCTTTAAGCCCAGTTTGCTTCTCTTGATGATGTTTTGGATGAGAGTTCTCCTGCCCCAGTTGCCCCTGAAAGGTGTCTCTGAGGGCACCTCTCCAGCAATTTCCTCCCTGGTGTGATGTGTTTTGGAGGCTGTAGCATGGCTTGGGGAAACAAAAGACACTCAAGTCAGCTGTGAGGGTGCTGGAGGCTCAGCCTTCAGCTATGGAGAGTACAACAAAGATGAGAAGGCTGTTGCCATTGCCACAGTCACCAGGAACTGTTGTCCCACTCCAAGGAGTGGTGTGAAGCGTTGCTGAGTGTCAAGCTGGGCTACATTCCTCACTTGAAACCTGAGAAAGGTGTGGCACTGATGCTGAGAGCCCTACAAATATGTGGGTGGTTCTGTACTGTATGCCTAGATTTTTTCCACCTGAGTAACTGGTACTGAGTAATTGCTCCGTGTTGTTTCCGAGTCAGCTCTAGTGTAGCTGGCAGCTCACCCAGCACAGAGCTCTGCTGGGTGTGAACATACAGCAGACAGGGAGGTCCTTGTTGTGGTTCTGCTGCTCACAGCCCATCTTGCTGTGTTGGAGTTTTCCCTTCAAGTGTTTCCAAGAACTTGACTCAGTCTTAACATAAATGGTGGGAGCTCGTTGTCTCTCCTCTGAGATGGTCTCAGTCGTCTTGGCTCCATTCAGATCTCCTCAGATGATAGTTTAATTTGTTGAGGAAAATACATTCCTTTCACACTTAAAGAACTGCTATCAGAATTGCAGTCAGATACCCTTTTAGGTGGCCAGGTGTTTATTTTGGCATATGCTGGTAGCCCAGTGCTGAAAATACTGAGAAACAGCATATCCGTAACACAGGAACCACTTGAACCTCATCCTATTGCTTGTCCATATTTCAAAGCTCTCTTAACCTCTCTGAGACACTCTGGTGATCTTTGCGGAAAAAAGAGTGGTTTCTCTGAGCACTTCGGAGAAGCATTGTCTTTGTGCAGAGGTGATCACTTAGGAAGCTGGGGGAGGTATCTCTAAACCAGAGACTGGAGTGCCTGTCAGGGCTGCCTGCCACGCTTCTAGGCTGTGAGCAAGGGGAGATGGTGGGCAGTGCTCAGTGCTGCATACCTCGCCTCCAGACTGCTCAGTAAGAGCGATGAAATACAAAAGGCATCTGAAGATGATACTGACTCCAGAGCAGGTGCTATTCATCTGTAGCTTGTGCAATGTTCACTCATTTCACACCCTGTTTTGATAAGAAAGCCTTCCACTAGAGAGTGATGCTCAGGATTTTTGTGTTGTTGAAACCTGGTTTTATTTTTCTCCCGAGGAGTGCATGCATCAGTGCAAATAAAGGGAGGAGTGGAATACAGGTCATGAGAGGTAATGGGCTTGGTTTTGGTTCCTGCTCTTCTCCTCTGTCTGGTTTAATGGGCATGGGGATTTGACTTGCCAGTCTGATCACAGCAAAGTGCTCCAAGAGTGGGGATATCCACCGTGGTGCCAAACTGTATTTCCATTTCATAGGAGAGAGCAGAGTGAGAGGAATGAAGCAGAGGAGGAAATTGATGTGTCTGAGTGTTAAAGCTTTGGGCTGCTGGCCTGTAGATGCTGAGGATGGTGCCATACAGCACATGGCTTCCATTCCTCTCCATCCATTTTGGATCAGAAAAGAGATTCCTCATTTAAGGCTAAAGCTGAGATTGCAAGAGGTGGCTGCAGTCACAGGCTGCTGCTCTTGCTCCCTGCTGCAGTGTCAGTGCTGGGAGGATGGAACCTTGTCTCCCCAGAATGAAATGCTCAGTGATACCCGGCAGCAGTGTCCCCATTTTAACCTATTGCTGAGAAAATTCTTTAAAGCCATGAGAGCTCCTCACCAGTGGGGCTCAGTTTGGTGCAGCTGCCTTGTGCCACCTTCTGCACGTAGTCCTGTGCTTTTGTCACCTGGGCATCTGTGATACTTGGAAACACAGCTTGTACTTCAGAGCACCTTGTCTGCCATCAGCTGCTGCTCTGCCCAGCTGTGGTGGGACCGGCACAAGGCCTGCTGCCACCAAACACCAGAGGAGGGCCGATCCCTGTTACTGTGCCATGGAGAAGGAAAACATTGCTGTCCCACGTCTTTTTCCAGCCCACTGGAGCGAGGCTGGAGGAAGCAAAAGGACGGGGGCCTGGCCCAGCCCAAGGTCCGCTTGCGGCAGGAGGTGGTGAGTGTCAGCCCCCAGAAGCGCGGCCAGCGCATCGCCGTGCCCGTCAGGAAGCTTTTTGCCAAGGAGAAGCGGCCGTACGGCCTGGGCATGGTGGGGAAGCTGACAAACCGTACCTACCGCAAGCGCATCGACAGCTATGTGAAGCGGCAGATCGAGGACATGGATGATCACAGGTGAGAGCTGCAGTCCTAGGGGAATCCCCATAGGACTACAGAGTGAGTGCCATTGCCTCCTGGTGGCTCAGGGAACTTCCTGGGAACGATGGGGTGAAAGCTGCAGCTCGAGCACCCCCAGTCTACATCCCTGAAGCACAGTGCTGCTGACAGCAGCGTGGTAGCACCACTGGGCACTGGGAGCACACCCTACTCCTCCTGTTGCTTTGGGTGTCTGTGTCTCTTCTCCACCACTGCTGTCCTGTGATGAGTGGGAAGGCTCAGGTATTCCTGCCTCTTGTGATTCCCATAAAGTGTTTCAGACACATGACACACTTTGGCAGCCCTCCCAGGTTGGATGGGGCCCTGGGCAGCCTGATCTGGTGGGTGGCAACCCTGCCCATGGCAGGGGGTTGGAGCTAGATGGTCTTTAAGATCCCTTCCAACCTAAGCTGTTCTATGATTCTGTGATTCTGTAATTAGGCTTCTGTGCTCATGGATGCCCTTCTTGGCAAAAGCTGGCTTGTCCAGAGTTATGGGGAGTCAGGGTACAGGGGCTGTCTGCCAGCAAGGTCATTGCTCCCAGTCCTGTGCATCCCAGGTGATCTTGGTCCTGTCCCCAGAGTCTGCCAAGGTTCCTAGGGAAAAACAGCAGCTGTTCTCCTGTGCTCTGTGACTAGATACAACATGCCTGGATTTCTGCCTCTAATCTTTTCCCTTTCCCTCCATCCAGGCCCTTCTTCACGTACTGGGTCACCTTTGTGCATTCGCTCATCACCATCCTTGCTGTGTGCATCTATGGCATTGCCCCTGTGGGGTTCTCACAACATGAAACTGTTGATTCAGTAAGTAAATCACCCTGACTGCCTGGAGTGTGATTGTGTCTCAGCTGCTGGCTCTGTGTCACAGCCCCCAGCATGCTGGCTACTTGCCTGAGGGCCTTGTTGGCTGGACACCAGGTGTCCAGGGGCTGCCTGCAGTGTCTATGAGCCCATGTGCTGCCTGCTCTCCCTCCTGCAGCCACGTTGCTCATGGCATCAAACTCTTTCAGATGGGCTTTTGGCACAGCTTCTGGTTGTGTCTGTGCTGGGAGCCCTTTTGAGCAACTCGTTCCCCTCCTGGTGGAGTCCAGGGGGATGTTCATGGTAGGGAAATATTTCAAACCAAAGTTTTTTAACAGCTTCTCACCTACAAGTCTGACAGTTTTCAGAGCACTATCACCAGCATCTGGACCTGTGTTGCTGACAGCTGCTGCTTGTACTTCTGAGCTTTGTGAAGCTTTCTGCAATATCTCAGCCACTCATGGCTTTTTCTGAAAGTTGAAGTAGCCATATAGACATTTTCAGTGAACTCTTTAAATGAAAGTGTCCAGACATCTCTCAGTTTGAGAGAGCTGTGTGCCCAGTTGCCTGCTGTGGGGATTTCTGCTCCTTCTGGGAGCTGTTCTCACCAGTCCCTGCTGTTTGCTCACGGGGCTCTTGCTTTCTCTCCTTGCAGGTTTTGCGAAACAGAGGGGTTTATGAAAATGTCAAATATGTTCAGCAGGAAAACTTCTGGATCGGCCCCAGCTCAGTGAGTGCCATTGGCTGGAGCTGGCGGGGGGCGATGTCCTACAGCCATGTCACCATGTCACCACATGGAGCAGGCCCCCCACTGCTTGGGGCCTGGTGCCAGTAGCTGCCATCGGCTGGGCTTCCTGCAGGACCCTGCTGTCCCTGCAGTGCTCCTGCCCCAACTGCCCTGCAGAGTGAGCTGCTGGGAGGTGGGGATGGTCCTTGGCACTCCTGCTTTGCACCCTGTTCTATGAAGCCAAGCATGGGGCCAGAGAAAATGCATGAGTTACTTGGGGCATGATGGCTGTCATGACGTCATTTCCCCAGGAAAGGCTGTAGTGTCCCAAAACATCCTTTCCCAGCCACAGCACAGGCCTTTCTGGGGATGTGGGCAAGGAAATTCTGGATTCTCATTCTGAACTCACTTACTTGAGGGAAATATTGAGAATGTGCCTGATGTACATTGAACATCATCATGCAGGACTTGTCCCTGGCCCTGATGGGAGTACCCCTCACAGCTCTTCCCAGCCTGCTCTGCCCTGGGCAGTCCCTGTCTGCACCTTGTCTGAGCTGAGCTTTCCATCTCTGTGCCAGGAGGCCCTGATCCACCTGGGGGCCAAGTTCTCACCATGCATGAGGCAGGACCAGCAAGTGCACAGCTTCATCAAGGCCAAGCGGGAGAAGGAGAAGCACTCGGCTTGCTGCGTGCGAAATGACAAGTCTGGCTGCGTGCAGACCTCGGAGGAGGAGTGCTCGGTGAGTGTGGTGGCCTCTTTTCAGGGCCACTTCTGTTGATGCTTTCTTTCACCCTGAGCTTCACAGTGACATCTCTCCTCTCCCCTCTCCTGCAGTCTACACTGGCTGTGTGGGTGAAGTGGCCCCATCACCCCAGCACACCAATGCTGGCAGGAAGCAAGAGGCAGTTTGGGTCTGTTTGTCATCAGGACCCCAGGTAGGTCCTGCCTAGTCTAGCTGCCATCCTGGGGACAGCAGTGCTGCTGTGACAGTCGAGTCAGAGGCGTGGGGTCCCAGGCCTGTTCATTGCTGGACAGGGCAGCAGCTAGGCTGGAGATGTGTGGGTGGCGACATCTTCACCTGCCCTCATGGTGGCAAGGAAGACTGAGGCAGCTGCCTCTTGGGGAACCTCCCAGAGCGTGATCTTCTTTGTGTTCCCTCCACTTTCCATTGTTTGTTCTCAGCTGTGGGTTCTTTTCCCTCGCTCCTTGCATGGGGATAGCAGCTAAGTTCCCAGCACAGCTCTCCCACAAAGCCCTGGCAGCCGCCTTTGCCCTTGGTCACCATGGCTGATGTAGGGCTGAAACCAGCTGAATGTCCATGTGTGGGGTCATGTTCACCTGAAAGGAGCCAGGCAGCCTCCAGTGTTGTGGGGCAGCTATGTGCTCTTGGACAGCTGTCTTTTTACTGAAGCCATGATCTCTGTTGGCGGGTAGCAAGCTGTAGCTTTGAACAGCACAGCTTTGGCTGATCTGAGGTAGTGTGTCACCAGCCCCTTGCCAGGGACAGAGGGGACCTGTGGGAGTGTAGCCTGGGGGCAGGGGCAATGCAGTGTGCTGGGAAATGTCATTTCTCTAGATGATCTTTGCTTTTTGTTGCTGCAGGGTGTGTGAGCAGCCGGCCTCGATGGAGCCACACGAGTGGCCAGACGACATCACCAAATGGCCGGTGAGCATCACTGGTGACACAGGGCCTGCGCTGGAACATGGCATTTCCAACCCACTGTGCAGAGTCGCAGCATTGTTGGTGGAGGGGGGGGGTTTGGTGCAGCCTCCTGCTCATTGTCACAAACACCAGATCAGAGTGGCAATTGCTTTTTCTAGCCAAGGCTTCAAACCCTCCAGCAACAAAGTTCCCCCTGCGCCAGCTAAAGCCATAGGTCCTGCCAGGGTAATAAGGTGATGGAGACTTAACTCCATTTGGGGGCTGTTTTTGTTGTTTGGCAGGGAGGAGGCGTTGATTTAGGCTCCAATAGCCCAGGCAGATGGGGCGTCAGGCACCATCTTGCCATCAGAGGAAGGCGTTGGGAGGCTGTGTCTGTGGGACTGGCTTCTTCCCAGGTGGCTGTTCTGAGCTTACCCAGGCAGCAAGCAAAACCATGGCTCTCTGACTGCAGCCTGTTGTCATTTTCCAGATCTGCACAAAAAACAGTGCTGGGAATTACACAAACCACCTTCACATGGACTGTGTGATTACAGGCAGGCCCTGCTGCATTGGGACCAAAGGAAGGTAATGAGTTTTATCTGTGTGGAGCGGGGCTGGGTATTGGGGTGAGGAACAGGGGCCCTTTTCAGGTTGTAGACACAGGTGTTTGTCCTCATTGTCCTTCCTGTATGCAGCCCAGAGCCATGCTGGGAAGTCTGGCAGGGAGCCCTGCTGGGTCTCCCGGGCAGAGCAGGACTCTGGAACAAGCACAGGCTCACAGCCAGCCTGAGCTCAGTGTGGCAGGTATCTCACTCAACTGATCCTGCAGTTTAAAGGGACTCAGAGCCCTGGGGGTTAAATACATCTCTTAGGGAATTCAATGCTTTTCCTTGGGAATGGCCAGCTTGTTCCTGACAGGCTACACTGACCCCAGCCTGGCATCTCTGAGCGTTCAGTGAGCTGTCAGGAAGTGACGTGATGTGATCTTCCTCCTTAACAGGAGGAAGGTGTTTTTCATGTTGTTCCTTAGCTTGAGTAGTTACCTAGTGCTAAGGCCTGCCTTCCCCTGCTAGAGAGGAAGATCAGTGCTGCCCCAAGGAGTTTCTCTGTCCCTGAAAGTTAGGGGACACTCTTGGCTCTGCCAGCATCTGAGGCATGGGGCTTCCCAAGCCCAGAGCCACAAATTGCCCAAGCTCCAGTGTTTCATTCTCAGCTGTAAATAGCTCAGCTTCAGCACTTGTTTTGGAACCCCTGTATGCAGGGCATTAATCTGGGGCTGTGACTTGGGCTTGTGTTTGGGAGAGAAGCAGGAGGGGAAGTAGCATGTATGGAGAAAGGGACCTGATGGAAATGGGACTGCATTTGTGCATCTGTTGCAGAGATGCTGTAGCATGTCAAGGGCTGCTGCAGGCATCAGTTCTCGTAGATGGACTTGGGATGAGGAGTCGGTGGCCAGGGAGGGCACAGGATGATCTACTGTGTCTTCTGTGTGTGACTTGTGCCTCTTCCAGGTGTGAAATAACTTCCCGGGAGTATTGTGAATTTATGCGGGGCTATTTCCACGAGGAGGCAACACTTTGCTCTCAGGTATGTGCAGAGCTGAGGGTTCCTGTGGCCACTCTTCTCACTCCTGTTTCCCCTGGCAGCTTGGCAAGGTCTGGGAGCAGCTGCTGCAGTGTGGGTGGGAATCCTGTGTCCTGCCCCCAGGCCAAGTCCCACCCTGAGCCCAGGAGAAGTTGCTGCTTCAGAATGTAGTGACAGGGCTGACTGCATCTGTCCTTGGGAGACCAGTTTAGAACTTGGGGCTGGCAGCCACAAAAGCCCAGCACAGGACCGCTGTGGAAGCAGCAGGTGACTGCAGCCTTCCTGCTCTGTGGGTGAGCAAATGGGCTCACATGTTGTACATGTGTTGGGGTGATGAATAAGGGCATAGTGCTGCCCTGAGTAATGGGTGGAGGCATGTGAATTGGTGTTGGAGGCAAGGTCTGGGAGTTAGTATAGCAGAAAAGTGAGAGGAAAATGCCTTTTTTCAGAGCTAGCTGCAGCCTCTGCTGTGGCCGTGGTAACAGGCTGTGCCCAGTGGTGCTGGCTGGCACACCCCACAGCCACACTTCTGCTGCCCTAGGTTCACTGCATGGATGACGTCTGTGGACTCCTCCCTTTCCTAAATCCAGAAGTCCCTGACCAGTTCTACCGCCTCTGGCTCTCACTTTTCCTACATGCTGGGTAAGCAAAGGTGCACAGTGTCTGGGTGGAGGAGCCGTGGGATTGCTGAGGGTTGTTCTAGCAGTTTCTGCCCTGGGGGACACTGCAGGGCTGAGCTGTTGTCCCTGCTGTGGCTTACCAGGCTGAATTTGCTGGGAGGGATATTAGAGGCATGGGCTTTGCCAGGTGCTTTTAACAAGACTCATCAAAGAAGACAAATGAGCACATTGGGGAATTTGGTGGCTGCTGCTTCAGCTCCTGTACTCTGAACTTGGCAGGATCCTGCACTGTCTGGTTTCTGTCTGTTTCCAAATGACGATCCTGCGGGACCTAGAGAAGCTGGCAGGATGGCATCGCATCTCTATCATCTACCTGCTCAGTGGCATCACTGGGAACCTCGCCAGTGCAATATTTCTACCCTACAGAGCAGAGGTGGGTCTTCTACAGACTAGGGTCTTGGCAGCTTGCCTTGTATACAAGCCTCTACATGCTGAGCCTCTCTGGCAGAGGCAGAAACACCAGACCTGTGCTCATCTCTGCAGCAAATGGATTGTGCAAATTTGTAGTTAGATGTGAGCACTGTGCCATCATCTAGCTGCTCAGCAGTGACATCCCCCACAGCACCCTGGGCTTTCCAAGCAACTGACCCATTCTGGCTGTGGTATGAGGGCTGCCTCTCACAGTGAATGGGGGATTCTGACCATGTGATGAGGCCTGTGGCAGGCTGGGAATCCAGCTCTGTAGCTGGTGCCAGTCCCTCCATGTGTAAGGCAGGCAGGAGAGGGTGAGGGCTAGGAGCAGAGCTTGCTGTTCCACAGACTGTCCAGGACTGTCCCTGCCACACTGCACAGCTGGAGAAGTCTGATGTGACCACCCAGCTTCACCTCAGAAGACTGCATGGTAGGACCTGGAGGATCATCTTCCAGATCCTTCAGTAAAGTGTGTGGTGGGTGAAGGGACCAAGGAGATGCCTCTGAGGACCTCTCCACTCTGGTGGATCAAACCAGGTTCACCCTCCTTAAATAGAACATCTGCTCTGGTGACTGGTGGGCTCACACCGACCTTGATCCTCATGTCAAACCAAGACTTGAAGCCCTTTATCAGGATGAAGTCTCAGGCTGCGGCATGTCTTCCCAAGTAACACTGAACAGGGAGTTGAAATAACTGTACTGCCTGGAGCTGGCTGCAGAAGCCAGGCAGGTGGAGTGTGCCTGAAGTTACCTGTCATGTTCTTCTTCTGCAGGTTGGCCCTGCAGGATCCCAGTTTGGGATTCTGGCCTGTCTCTTTGTGGAGCTCTTCCAGAGTTGGCAAATCCTGGCACGCCCATGGAGGGCTTTCTTCAAGCTGCTGGCTGTGGTGCTCTTTCTTTTTGCCTTTGGCCTTCTGCCTTGGATTGATAATTTTGCTCACATTTCAGGATTCATCAGTGGTCTCTTCCTCTCCTTTGCCTTCCTGCCCTACATTAGCTTCGGGAAGTTTGATTTATATAGGAAGCGATGCCAAATTATAGTTTTCCAGCTCATCTTCATTGCACTCTTCTCAGGACTTGTGATTCTATTCTATTTCTACCCCATCAAGTGTGAGTGGTGCGAGTTCCTTACTTGTATACCCTTCACAGACAAATTCTGCGAGAAATACGACCTGGATGCACAGCTCCACTGAACGGCAAAGACTGGCTTCTCGAGCAGGCACTGGAGATGGACTGTCTTTGCATTTGCTGTGCTAGGTCCATATGGACAAAGCTTCTAATCCCATGACACTTCTAACCAGGCCCGTGGTTAATTTAAACTGTCCCTTTAGCACTCAGCAGGCATGTTTTGCCTTATCTCAGAAGACTCTGAACAGAATGTTTGTGCCTTGTTCAATTGTATTGAACCTTTTCTGCTGCCATTATTTTTATTACACTAGTTTCAATACTACATTTTTAACCAGAGTTATTTACTACTGCTAAGGTGGTGATTAAAAGGAAAGGTAGCGTTTTAGCTACTGCTAATTGTTTTGCATAGTCTGTGGCTATGTTTGTTACTTTATCTCACCGATGTCGTTCCGTGCACCAGTAGGATCAGTGCTCTTCTGGCACCCAAAGTAGAAAGATACAGATTTGCAGCTGGAAATAAGAGCTTTAAAAGCATCAGAAAACAGGATTCTCTTTAATTACAAAAAGCACATTCAGTGTACAGATCAGAGGCAGACATCTTGAACAACTGCAAAAACACTAACAACTTCTCTTCAACTGGAGTTTGCTTCTCTGTGAAGTGTTTCAACCTTTTCCTCTAGGAGAATGCTAAATCCATTATCTGGTCTCAGAAGGGATGGATTCTCTGTTCTCTCTGTTAAAGAAAGAAAATATTTGGGAACAGCAATAGCAACTGCACGTAGGGCTCTCTTATCACTGCAGTACCAGGGGAATCATCCACAGCCGGAGGTGGCTGCTGGGCAGGGCACCGTGGGGTAAGGCAGAGCTCCTCTGTCATGGCACGCGTTCTATTGCACCAGGTGCCACAAGTGTGGTGGCACTGAGGGGATAAAAGCCTCTGTGGTCACCAAGTGACAGTTCCTAACCCAGCTAGCTGGAGCCACTGAACAAAAAAGTGCTTGGAAAACATGCAGTTACCACTGCTCTTCAGAGACTGCTTGTGTGCATAGAAATACCATGACCAAAAGTCTAGTGGTGCAGCCACCTTCTGAGAACAGGGAATCCACTGAACTCATTTCTGTAAATCAGATAAAAAGTAAAGAAAAGCTACAGAGTACGTAAGCAGAGGTGCCCTTTGCTAACTCCTTACAGCTGGCAGTAAGTGAGAAAAGATGGCTCAAAACACACCCACTGTGGAACAGCAGCCTTTGCTTGCTGCATGTGATGGGACACTTCTGTTAACTGCACGTGCTCTCAGTGGTACAGGACTGTTAGGAGCAGGGTGGGAGAACAGTCGCTTGGGTGTAATGAGACACAGGAGGATCAAATGAACTGGCTCATGGCAATCAGCTGGAGCACAGAGACCTCATCTTCCTAGGCATTAGTTAGCAACCTGCCACATTCCTGCCAGTGATTTCCAGAGATTCATGAAGCCTAAAAGAAAGCAAGGTCCTAGAAGCAATCATAAGAGCAAAGGAACACTGCATTTAATGAGGCTCAGGATGTTGTGAGAGCAAATTCAGTCTAAAATGTATGGTTAGACATGCACCAGTGCCAGCACATGAAGGTATTGCTGCTGCTGATGTGGTTTGTACCACCAATCCCTGCCCTGAGAGCACAAACACAACCACAACGTGGAAATGGACCAGAGCCTAATACAGCCTAATGCAGACATGGACAGCCAGGAACGCTGTGCTGTACGGTGGAGAGCAGCGCCATGAGCTGCTGCACGCTGTAAGGCTGAGTGCTGAGGCCCTGGGAAGACAAAGCTGCTGAACTGGTAGCTCCTAACGGATATTCAGGACTTACCTGACAGGTTACTTTCGAAGTTTCTTGATGAAGCTGACCTCGTCCCGGTTTCTGATGCCATACCTGAACAGAGAGCTGTGCTGTTACATGGCAGTTCTCCACTAACCACAGCCTGAAATCCTACAGCCTCCCGCTCCCAGGGGCAGGTGGACTCCTGATGTGCTCTGCTGCAGGACAGGTTGGAGCTCCCACCTGTGCAGGCAGAACAGAATCTGCTCATCTGCCTTTATAACCACACCACCTTGCCAAACACAACCACCATCCCCCATGGCTCAGTCCTGCCAGGACAGCTTGGTTTGGGTAGCGCTGCCTTACTGAGGGTTCTTACTCCTGCTGAGTTTGTAACCCTTCAGACAAATTATTTGCTGGGCTGCACAGAGGCTGACACACCCAGCGCTGCTGCATGCAACAGCTGCACTGCCTCCTGCCTCGAGAATGGGCACAGAACCACGGGGATGTGCGTGCCCATCCTCTGCTGGGTGGCTGCCTCCCGTGTGCCCCCAGTTCCCCTGGAGATGAATGGATTTGCTTTGCGTGCATGACACCACGCCTGGCCTGTGTGTTCTGCTGCCCTGACCTCTCACTAAGGCTGTCTGCAGAGCACCTCGGGTGTGAATCGAGTGGGCGTGAGCTGTTCTGCACGAGGTCAGACAGGGCTCTGGCTGCCCTGCTGGCACTGAGCTGGGCAAACCCTGAGCCCTCCCTGCAGGGCAGCAGCCTCGGTCAGGGCAAGACCCGGCCCTGTGCAAAGCGCTGGGCCCACGCTGCAGCCAGAGGAGAGCCGCTCACTTACTCCCTCAGCTTCTTCCCGTCATCGTCCAGCTTCTCTCCGGCAAAGGTGAGGTGGTACGTCCTCCAGATGTACCTCCTGCGGGCAGAGCGCGGTGAGAGCGGCGGGCGGGGCCCGGGCGGGGCCCAGGAGGGGCCGGGCCGGGGCAGCGGGGAGGGGTCC
>WBMW01003126.1:2723-88144 GCA_013396635.1 Penelope pileata | reverse complement strand
GGCCTTGCTGAAAGCACACAGCGTGAACCGAGGTCAACGTGCCGCACCCCGAGAGATCTGTGTTCAAAATAGAGAACTTCAACAACAGCACGAATTGCCCATCAGACCTTAGCACAGAGTCAAGCGCTCCGCAGTACACCAGCACAGAAGGGAAAGGTGAAACATCACCACTGTGGCCTTAAGGGGAGGAACGAGACGCTCTGTGGGAACCTTGCAAAGCCTCAAGGCTGGGGCAGGCTGAGCCCTGGCTCCTGCAGGAACCTCTTCCATGGACCTTCCTGTCCCACTCCAGCCAACACCCGGAGCCCCTCTGCTGTGCAGCTGAAGGAATGCAGCCCTCCCTCAGCACCTCAGTCCATGGCTCACAGACAGCTAGAACAGACGCTTTACACGGCCCTCAGAGGAGGTAACGCATCATCTTGACGATATTGTCACAGTGTCTCAGTACTAAAGGAACTAAAAGTATGGCCACTGAAGCCACAACTGGAAACTAACAGCAAACACCTGATAGAGCAGAAGCTGTGAGCTCCGTGCTGTACAGCCAGTTACTGGGAAAAAAGTAGAATTAAATATGACCTGCATCTTAACATTAAGCTTTATTCTCATCTTACATGTATTCAGAAGTAAAAAAAGAAAAGATAAAAAAACTTTTGTAAAAACGCAAACACAACGTGATGGAGCACAAATCATAGCATTTAATCTGCATTAGCGCTTATTTCGAAGGGCGGACCCAAGTTCACAGGACTCAGATTTACATCTTCTATACAGGGATAATCTGCACCCATTTATTCCAGTTAACTTCGCTGGGGAACACTCTTCCCAGCCTGAGGGTACAGTCTATGGTGGGCTCATAGTACACTGTGGAGGTGTCGCTCAGTTTGGGATTGCTCAGTTCTTCTTCTACAACTGGTTGAGAGAAGAGAGACACCGGGGATGGCTTCTTCATGTGGAATCGTCTGATGCAGCCAAGAGCTTCCAGACCCTGCAGAGGAAAACACACCTGTTTCAGCCTGAGCAGCTGTAAAACAAACCAGCCTGCCTCACTGACTGCTATTCTGTGTGCAGTGTTCGTACCAAGAGTGGTGTCACTTGAACCCCACAGGGGGACGACATTTATACACTGAATATCAATTTCCATTGTTAAACAGAGGAGGATTTTGAATTATTTTAGGAAAAAAAACAAGGTTTCAATGCAAAGTGGCAGTGGTGACAATGAAACTACCAGGTGTGGAAAAAACAAAAAAATCCTCAAATTTTCTCACCATGCATTGCTTTACAGTTAAGGATGTATGCCTTAAAGTGGGTTTGTAAAGCAAAACAATCTTATTTACAGCATTTTTAACAAATGTATATCAGATTGTGATGTCAGAGTACCCATCTGAAAGGTGTATAAGGAAAACATTAAGATAAACTCTACAGTAACTAACACTGCATTAAACAGCACACGTTAGTATTTCATGGTGACAGGACACTCCTCAGTGATCACCTGGATTTTCATCTGCACATACATTTCAGCAGAAAGCTCAAATTGTTTCAAATTTAAACTTTAAATTGTAATGCAGTAAATCCAAGGCCAGGTAAAGCAGGCGTCCTTCCACCTTCACTGGGACCAGCTGCTTGCTCTGACTTTGGTTAATTTGCAGTAATGCGAGAAAATTGTTTTTCATGGCTCATGCACTGTTGTCACTCATTTTGCTGGGAATTCAGCAAAGTAGGTGCCAACTTTCTGAAGTGCAGAGGCTGAACCAGGCTGAGGTTCACGCTGCTGCTTATTGACACACCTGCAGGATCTCCAGGACAGCCACAGGCTGCAGTGTCCCCATATAATGCTGCAGCAGCATGCCTTCTGTTATGCCTGGCTTTGTCATGATGTGGTAGAGCACAGCTTCCATCATTCCCTTACACACAGGTTTGTTTAGATTCCCATCCACGATCCTCCACGGTCTCCCAATGAAGCAGACACTCTCACAGGCCCTGCAAAAGACAGTCTGAGTTCAGCTCTGCCAGCTGCTACTTCCAGCTCACCAAGTCCAACACGCACCTGACATACCGAGTGCCACCACTGAGCCATGTCCCTCAGTGCCATGTCCATGTGTCTCAAACATCTCCAGGGGGCTCCACCGCTGCCTTGGGGAGCCTGTTCTAGTACCTGACCACCCTTTCTGTAAGGAAATTCTCCTGATATCCAACTTCACCCTCCTCCCCTATGGCACAACCTGAGGCCATTTCCCCAAGTCCTATCACTTGTCATTTGTTGTCCCTTCACCACCTTCCTTGCTGTCTGCACTCAACTGAGCACCTCAAAGTCCTGCCAGGGAAGCCTGCACTATTGCTGATGCAGGCCACGATGCTGCTGGCCTCTTTGGCCACCTGGGCCCGCTGTTAGTTCATGGTCAGCTTGCTGAGCAGTGCCCCCACGTCCTTTTCTGCTGGGCAGCCTTCCAGCCACTTTTCCCCCAGCCTATACCACTGCACAGGGTTGTTACAGCCCAAGTGCAAGACCTGACACTTAGCCCAGTGCAGCGTCACTGATGACCAGGGAAGCTTTGTTCCACTTGTTTGCAGTAGCCCCAATATCCTCCAAAAGTTGCCCAAGACTTTCCTAGATCTGCAACATGCAGCAACAGTGCTCAGACAGGAAACTGAATTCGTCATTTTTAGCATTTTGGAGACAAAGGATAGACCCTGCACAGTGATTCACACTTTCCACATTACTGAGTTTCTAGGCCTCTGGGCAGGTGGAAGCTGAGTTACTGACACTGGACTTGTGAAATACAATTAGTGTTGTTCCTCTGATACTGGAGCTGGCTGTGATATTGAAGCACACATAAGAGCACATAAGCAAGATTAACAAGAGCAGCGGAGGACAATGGGGTTCATCTTCATTGTACTCTGCCCATCACAATGTGCAGCTGAGGTCTCCAAAGCATTTGCTTTCAGAAGTTATTTTGGCAATGCTAGGTGTTTAGTTACTGTGCAGGCATCTCTGCTACTCACCCGTTTTTAGCTGCCTGGGACAGACCTGGCACAGAGCTGCCTGCAAAGAAAAGAACATGCAGTTTTAAAGTTAATTAGCCCAAACGCTTTTATCTCGTGGAGGGAAAGTAAAAGGTAGCTAAGCTGTAGAAGGCAGCAGCTTATGCTAGAAAATAACAGAATCAATGTAGGCTGTGTGTTGTTCTCAGTTGCATGGGGAGTTCCAAGATTCCACTGCCTTTATCTGTCTCCAGCACAGCCTTACTTCCCACGCCTGTTCTCACAACCACATCTCTGCTCCAACCACACTTTTTGTGGTTCCATTCCCAAATCACAGCAAGAAGTTTTATTCCTAGAAGTCTTATTACGTGGCTGAACAACAGACAGTTCTGTGTACTGAAAGAAGAAAGCTTCGCACAGAGAGCTGTGCAGGGGCTCTGCTTGCAAGCACTCACACAGCTTTGTTTCCCTTAATGCTACTGGGAGTCACACTCAAGTTGAGCACATGTCTGAGTTAACTGTAGACAGAGGACTTGAGAATGCAAACTCAGGATTTCAGCATGGTTTGGTTTCAAAATGCAGGCTGCCTCTGCAACTTCCAGGATCCATTATGACATGGGTTTTAATTACACAATTACTTAATGGAGGTACTTCTACTGCACCCAGAGGCTAACAGTTTTGGCTTAAGCATGTGTACAACCTTCTGCTGGTCATCATCAGTCAGGCTGGTAAGAACTCTGTGCTTGTTAACGACTGCAGTTTTATCCCTCCTATGTTACAAACAGACAGAAGTTTAATCCACAATTCAATTTAGCAGCTCTTAACACGAAACTGTTGAAGTTACGCTATGCCAACCCTGCATCTATTTCCTGCAGGAAGGCTCCAGGTAAGCAACAGCCAACTCCCAGACCCTATGGATCAGTCTGCACTGATTCACAAGGCAGTCTGCAACTGTAAATGTAGGACAAGGGCAGACTGTCAGACTGGGTCACAAAAGAGGCTATTAATCTTCTCACTGGCATGTGCTGCGTTCTGGTGAATGGTGTAATGACTTTACAGCTTGCAGACATGGGCATTCTAGTTAAAGGTACACATGTAGAGCTGTGTTCTCTAGATTTAAAGAAGTCTATCCTTTGAACTGAAGCCAGAGATGAGAAACTTCAGATCCAGATATATCTTTGGAGAAGATTAAGACATGGAAATGGGTTTCTAAGGAAAGCATATTTCTGGACCAGTCCTGAACATTCCAGGAACAGGCACAGGGAGGAATCTGATGTGTCTGAAACCTCCAATACCTTCCAGACCAATTAGCATAATGCTACTTGGTCTGTGAGAAGTGTAAACCTCTCTCAATGGTATGGCTTTGTGAAGGATCTAGTATTTGCTTATAAAATGGAGCTACCTGGTTGGGATCAGATGATGATGGGCTAGTCTGTTCCTTGGATGCAGGGCACTCCTACGTACCTTTAGAGACCTCCGGGTTCTCCTGTGAATGGGAAACATCACCCTGCTGCTCTGTGGCGGGGTGTTCAAGGCTAGGGATATGCTTGTCGTGCTCAGTGCTGAGATGATCATTCTCTACTTCAAGTTCTTTGTCCTCAGAACAAGGTTTATCTGTATCCTTGTGCATGTCCACATTCACAGTGTCTGGAGCACACGCTGGGAGTTCAGCTGTATGTTCTGTCTGCCCTCCCTGGGAGCCTGCTTCTCCATCCAGGATTAAAGGTTCCTTCTCTGGAACAGGATCACTAACATCTGCGAAGTTACTTTCATTTGCACTTTTCAAACCACTCTGTGAACCCTGGCAGAGTTGGGTACCATCTTGAAGGCCATCATTTTGAGTCTTGCATCTCTTCCTTGGGGGTTCTGCATCACTGACATTTTTTGTGTCTTCTCCCAGCTGTTCCTTCTCCCTTGAACATTCCTCTCCCTTCTGTGGTCCTGACAGCAGGCAATCCCCTTGTACATCTGTGAGGGTGGTGTCTGCATGCTGCTGACCTGAATCATCCGGTTTATTCGTCGGGCACACCGAATGTAAGAGCCATGGCTTGGCAAAAACAATGGCAACCAGTCTTACACTATGGCCTCCTACTTCTAAAACCTGCTGCATTTCAATAAGGTCCTATGGAAAACAAAACAAAAATTATCTCAGCAGCAAAAACGGAAAAATGTCAATATAACCAAGTAGCATGGAACTGCCATCTTTAACCAGCAGCAAAGTGTAATGGTTTGGCTCAGCAGATAGCTGAGTTCCACACAGTTATTCACTCACCCTCCCCCCTCCCCAAATGGGACGGGGGAGAGAAGTAGAGAGATATGCAGTAAAACGCGTGGGTTGAGATAAATGCNGCAAAGAAAGAGGAAAAGCTGTGAAGGACATTCAATTTTCTGTCCTGTTGCACCCTTTGAACTTTTCTGAAATTGCAGCCCAAAGCATTTTTGTTCAGCTTAAATTAATTTAAAATGTAACTGGGAAAGAGTACTTCACCTCCAAAGGAGAATGCTGTTAACTTTAGGTTTCTGAAAAAGTTAATTTCTCTCTTTGAGTAAGTGTTGCTTTCGTTTTTGGCCTTCCTAACTATGAGGCAAGACTGCTATCAGACTACTGGTACGTGAACTCTTGCCTAATAGGAATAGCTTCCCTCAATTTATATTTGCTTCATGCAGCCTGGAAGATTGTTCTGTTCAAGGGGAATACTAGACATGCAGACATTAATGCATGGAAAGTTGCTGGCTGTTAAACCACCTGAAGGTACTGCTCCAAGTTCCTGGTACGTGCGGGTTCCACCTCTTCATAGCAGCAGAAACGTTTGCCCAGCTCAGCTTTGCAAATCCCAAAGTGGGAAGCGGCCTCTATCGCACCACGGATCTCCAGAGCAGCAGCTACGTCTCCGGGATTGTAGCCATAGCATTCTGTACACTCACGAAGAAAGTGATCAACATGATAATTTTCTTCTTGGACTTTTATCAGTCTGGTAAAAGTTTTGGGAAGGGAGGAGACTCCCACAACCATGTTATCAAGTGGAGGAGAAACTGAAAAACAAAAAACAAGTGTGTAAGCTGCAATGCACTGTTAACTATGCAATGCACTACGGAAAGATAAATATTCTGAGACAGACAGATTAGAGGTGTTCTGGACCATTCTGATTGAAAACAGAGCTCAGCTTTCCATGTTCATTACTGCAGCTTCCTTTTTCCTTTCTGCCTTACATATCTGTATCGGAGAAGGCCTGCAGAAGCACAGCCTGGTTTAAATGGCTCGCTGCCTTATCAAAGGGAAGTATCACTGAAAGACAGGGTAGGCTTTCTGGTATTCTCTAACACTGGGCCAGCTCAACTTCAAGTTAATGAGGAAATCCTCTCCTTTTTTCTTCAAGAAGGTTGAGTGAACAGCCTAGGGCAAGAAAAGGCTATGGAGGACCCTGTTAATTGAAAAATCTGAAGCAGCTGATCGATGGCAGAAAGCTATTGGCCAAACATGGGATAAGCTACCAGTTCACAATGTGCTAGTACAATCAGTGTAACAGGCATCTCTGTGTTTGGGGACAGGCCCACCACTGCACCCAAACTCACCCCGTACTGAATACTACACAAAGTATTCAGACGTTGAAGCAGCATAAGACCTTTTTTTCTGTCCTGGATAATTAAAGGGCACTTTTGGCAGTGTTCTTATCTGCAAGTTGCCTTTACATTGTGCATTGGCAGACACTTACACAACAGCTGCACTTCTTTGACAGCCAAGGAAAAATGAGAACAACTATAACGAGCTGTTAGCTCAGCAGACCTGGAAGCCGTATGTGGTAGCAGAGATATGAGAAATAATTTCTGTTTTAGCTCTATCACAATAACAATAGGAATGGGCAGGGAGAGCACTAGCCATTCCCACCAAAGAGCTAAACAACTAAAGGCTTGCCTGGATACATCTGCATGACAGCAGAAAGGAGGATGATCTTCAAGAAGGAAGAGTGCTGATAGACTGCAAATGTTAAAAGCTCAAAGTATTATCACAATGCTTAATTACTGTAGCTAAGAGGCCAGAGATTGAACGCTACTATTTCAGGCACTTCTACGAGACAAGTAAATGTGAATTTTGAGGAGTTCTGAAAGATTTTTTCTCTTTTACAGAGGTGAAAGCCTGAGTGTAGCACAGTATGGTATTTTAAGTTATAGGAGGGACTGGAAAACTTCCTGGAGGAGGAAAAACAGAGCAGAGGACAAAAGAATGTTCCTATTAGGAGGCTTTGTTCAAATCAGAAAACTCATGAGCTGAGGAACCCTCTTCCCTGCTCCAACACACATCTGTGCACGTTAGGCCAAGCAGAAACCAACCTGGAGAGCTGAGTCTTCCTGGAAGAGGTGTACACCGCAGCTTAACCTTCACCTGGCAGGAATTGACCACGATATTGTCACTGGGACTCAGATTGCGTGTGCTGACAATTCCAGGGGCATAGTAGCCTCTCATCAGTAAGTAATTGGTATGAGATGCTTGACGAGCTTTTACTTCTATTCTCCGTTTGCCTCCAGAGCTGTCATCTAAGTCATCATCCTCCTCTTCCTCCTCCTCAAGTCCTTCTTTTCCCAAACTATGGCAAACAGAGGCATTTTGTTTGTTTGGTGCTTTTTTTCCCCCCCCCAAATAAGAAAGTGACTCATTACACTGCGCAGAGGAAGAACACAAGCTATTCTGCATGCCAGTGATTAGTCACGGCCAGCTGAGGGTATGCTGCAGCAGGCTGATTTACAGGGCTGGGAGCAAGCAGCTGGAGGAAACAAAATGCAATTAAGGTCTGCAGAAAGGGAAATACTCTCTTTTTTGGAACATCTTGAAAGCAACCCAAAATATCTCAGCTTACAGCGCTGAACCTCTTTGGTTCAACAGAGGTTTCACCAGGAGGGAACACCTGTCAGAGCACAGAGGCTGAGACCAGGAGGTCTCACCCAGGACAGACACGAGGTCTGTCTGTCATATACAGCTGGGCTTATTTTCAAGGGAGAAAAAGAAGAGAAAGCATTACAGACCACCACTTCAGTTACTTGAAAAAAAGGAAAAAAAGAAACAAAACTAACTGTAGGTAACCTCTAAGTGAATAAAGAATAGTAGTAGCAGCAGCCACAATAGATTTCCCAGCAAAAGATTTAGTCAAGTCAACAGTATTACTTTCCAGGACAGGACAGGAGCCACTCTGGACACAGGTGAAGCAGATAAGGCTCTGAACAACCTGCCTGAACTCTGAAATTGTCACTCATTTAAGCAGGTTATGCCCAAGACAACAAAAGGTTCCTTCCAGCCTTCTCTAAGACGACTTAGAACGGAAGCATATTCTCTTGAAACACATTAAAACCAAAAGGGAAAACATCATTTAGAAAAAACCCCACATAAATGGTTGGAAAACTGGGCTTGGGTGCCTGTACTTGTAACTGAGATTTCTCCAGAGTTCAGTGTCATGTATATTTCTGCTAATGGCCTGGGTGATAAAATAGATTATTAAGTTTGCAGGGGTCACCAAACTGCAAAGAGTCTGCAGGTACGTAAGGGAACTGGATTTGTGTTCAGAATGTTTCCAGCAAACTGGAAAAATAGTGCAGCAGAGAACAGGAAGCAATTTCAAAGGGACAACTGCAAACTATTTACATTATAGTACTATGCACCTGATCCCCCTGAGGGAATACAACTAGGTAAGGGAATTTTCTTACAGTGAACCACAAGCTGGACATCAACCACCACCCTTTTTTTTTGGCAAGAATATGGCCACTGGTCATCTTGGGCTATACAGGCAGTCACGTCACCTGTGTAACGAGGTATTGGCACAGGCACCAGCCAGAGCAGGGCATTTGTTTCTTGACATCACAGCTCAGTGCAGAGGAAAATACTAGGAAAAACAGATCTGGATAGCATGCCCAGAACACTACTAAAGGAACTGAGGCTGTTCATTTTAAAGAACAGCAGATTACAGGAGGAGGACTTATGATTACAATCTTCAAATAGGTAAAAAGCTGCTCTAAAGAGAAAGGGAGCAAACTATTTCCCATGTATATTGGCAATATAAAAGGAAGCAACAGATTAAACACAGCAAGAGATTTTAGTTGCACTCTAACAAAACATATGATTGTAAGGATAACTATTGGTAGGATTAGACTGCCCAGGGAGAGCATTCAATTTCAGTGGTATTCAATTACTGCAGGCTTAAAAAAAAAAATCAAAAAAATTAAAAAGAAGGGACAATATACAGAACAAATGTCTGGAGCCAGGTTTCACTGATAAAGCTGAAACCCTGTTGCTAGTAAACCTTTGTCAGTCCTTGAAGTGGGAAGGTATAATGTTGATGGAAATACTGAAAGAGCACACGCTGCTCTCCTTACTGCATTAGCTCTGATGGCAGTGAAGTGCCTGGCAATTTAAATGTCACATATGTGAAAGCAAATGTAGTCCAGGGCTGTAATGACAGGCCCTGAAGTACCATTAAGTCTTCAGAATGGTCCCTCAGAAATAAAAGTCTAAACAGTATCACAGTAAAATATGCCACGACAGTGCAAAAAATGCTAATGCTCATCAGATTTCATTCAGGCTATCCCCAAACCTTATTTACTAACAAAATCAACAGTGTTTACCTTTTTATCACTTCATTTTCCACCATAGTGCTGTCCACCACAACTATTTGCTCTGGGATTCTCACATTCACAGACACGAGTCCCAGGGAGAAGAGGGAAAGCATTGCCACACAGTGACCGCCAGGTCCATCCATAGGAAATGCAATCATGCCTTCTGATGCTTTGTTTTCTTGATCCTTAAATGAGAAGTCATCTGGCTGGTCTGATTTTTCTGTATCCTTGAGCTTCTCGAGGAACTGAAAGGACTCTGTACAAATTGTACTGGGAAACCTCCAGGTGAAAACTCTGGACAACAACAACAACAAAATCAACAAAGCACAAATCTGTCATAGTTTGTCCTATTCTGCCAAAGAGTTCAAGTTCCATGTTAGAGCCAATGACCAGATACTTTCCACATCTGCTTTCAAATTCCCTTTAGGTCCAGAACATCAGGTATTTGTGCACCAGGTAAAGGTGAGGTACTAGGTAGCAAATATAAAGCAAGGATCTCACCTCCTGCTTGAGCATTGAATACATTTACACTTAACTACTTTTCCCTCTGCTGACATCCAGGTACAGGGCAGCACAAAATAATTTGGGAGAAAAAAAATATTTTTAGCACATCCAGAACTTTGGTCCTCTCTCTCCTCTGCTCTACATATGCCTTGATGTAGAGATGTGCCCAGCAAACTTGTCTCTATCCCCTGTACACTCCCAGCTGCTAACATACAAGATGTTCTCTGCATCTCCTGAACTTCAGCTGTGATGGTCAGGTTCTTTGCTCTAGACACTCTATGCTGCATTCTCTCTTCCATGCCTATTTGCTCATGCATACACAGTGACCTTTTTGACACCCACCTGTAGTAACTTTGGGACAGCTGATAGGACATGGCTACAAAAGGCAGAGCCCGGCTCTTCTTTGGCCCCAGAGAATGGTTGACCCGTCGGCGATTGACCAAGCTTCTCTTCTGGCACTCCAGGAAAGCCTTCACAAGAATGTCGTCCCGGTACTCCCGGTACAACCGAAACGTCTGCAAAAACGCCCATGTAAAAGGCAGCGTTAGCTCTGAATCCACTGCGAGGCCCTTACTTGAGGGTAGGCATTAACCAAATGGACATGGAACGACAAGCCAGAATGTAAATGAAACAGAAATTCATTTAGCTACACTATTTATTCTTCTATTGGCTTCCAGGTCTTCCACAGTAGATGCCAATTAAAATACCTAACTACTAGAGAACACTTGGAATTCAAAATGGGATCAGTCTCCCACTAGAGGGATGTGTAAAACACTCATTTGCACCATGTCTGGATAGATTCTTTCCATCATTTTACCAGGCACACATGGTTCCATGAGCTTCACTTTTTAGGCTCCACTCTTGTCTTTTGATAAGATATTAAACTCCTTTTGAACTTCTAACTTCATTTTTTGAAGTGCTTCAGCGTGAGATGATAGTTTTGTGGCCCACAGTGCTAAAGGAGAGGCTGACCAACACCAGTGACAGCTGGATACTAGGACTGTCTCTGTGCTATCTCCTCCTTTGCATAATTCCAACTGCTCAGGTGGGCACTACAGCATGATACCCACAGTCTGACCCACTGGAATGGATATGCAATTCATTTCTCAAAATTTTCAGGGGTTGCTCCCACCTTACATCTTGCAATCTCATCCTCTGACAGAAAAGCAACGTACTGAAAAGCTGCACAGAATGTATAATTTCTTAAAAGCAGAAGAGAGTGATCCCCCCAGAACGAATACAAATCTAAGTTTCTGGCTTTCTTGTCTCCCTTTTGAAATAAACATATGTCAAGGTAAGGAGAGGCTCTTTAGGACAGTTCGACCAGTAAAGATTGCTCCAGACTTTGTACCTGAAATGACTGGCAAGATTTCATCTGGTTATCTGAGAGTGCCAAAGTGCTCTGGATGAGATTCTGTAGCACTAGGAAATGTATATCATAGACACTGGAAGAAAAAAGAAAAAGGGTTTATTCGTTATGATTTTTGAGCATGAGGTACTAAATTTGCACAAAAATAGGCAAACTCAATCACTTGCTTCTTTGAAATAGATGCTTTTATCACTATAGCTGGGAAACATGATCCTCTGCTCTGAATTTCTGGATCAGTCCAGAAAATCTGACACAAAACCAAGTTCTCTTTGGTAACATCTCCTCCTCTTAAGGTGCAGCACCCATACAGAAAATGTAAGTGCTATCACAATGGTAACAGACCACCAGACTGATAGATTACTGTCTAGTTTTAGTTGACAATATTCAAATGGGAAACCCTGTCTTACACAGACACCACAGAACTCCTTGCCAGTAGATGAAACTTCTGCTTCCATCTCTACGAATCCCACAAGATGACCACAGGGCTCCTCAGGATGCTTACAGTCTCATACTCAATGTACTATCTTTTATCTGCACAAGAGTCATACTGAAACACGCTTACTTAGGGCAACACAGCCTTCTCAACACAATACTGAAATATAATAAATGCTTAATACTTGTTTAAGCACTTATGAGACAAGTATCTCAGGTCTTCAGTGCTGGCTGTGTAAAGCACCCAACACAACAGAATCCCAACCCTAGAAGACAGTCTGGGTGCCAGTAAGAGCTACATGCAGTTCTTTTTTTTTTCCCTTCCTTTGACTGTTTTATCCATCAGCTCCTACCCATGTCTTATATTAAGCTTCTAAGAAGTCATGCGATTCTCTGACTGATGAAACTTACAGAACTCCCTCATTCTTGCCAACACAAATAGCAATCATCATCTCAGAGGTCAGGGAACCAGCCTACTCAGGTAGAGAAAGTCTTTTGGATATAAAATTCCAATTGTTGTGGGCAGGTCTAAATATTTCACCCTTAGTCCTCTTTCCTCCATTCCCTCCCTCATGCTGATATTCAGGAGCAGATGCTGTTTTTTAACAGACAGTCTGCACTTGGCTTTGGGAGAGAAAACAGAAATATTTATCTCAGCTGAAAAGCACTTCCCCCATGTTCTGCAGTTCCCAGACACCTCTTTTGCACTCTTCACAAGCAGGGAGAGTTCGGAGATTTGCAGATAACTCCTGAAGTGCTTTGCAAGGTTCTCACTGCTTCCTAAGTTCAGGTGAGGACAGTAACTGGTATAAATTTCTTTTGAGTGGCAAAGAAGATTTAAAAACCTGGAGATAAAAATCATATTAATGCTGAAAACCTGATTTTCCTGATGGGGAAATTTTGGGAAGGTCACTGCTGCTGTCAATTCATTCATCAAATCCATGATCTATGTCAGAGATCCCTCCAGCTTTGTAACTGTATTTTTCTGCTAAAAAGTTTTACATTGGAAAAAAAACAAACGCAAACAGATGAAAACCATACTGAATTAGAAGATTATATGTATGTCTTTCACAGATCTGAGGGCTGACATGACCCTGGAGTCCCAATGGAAAAAAAGAAAAGAAGCATTACTGTTCCTTACCTACTGAGGCTGTCCTCTTTTGTGGTTTGGTTTGTGCCTTCTCCAATTGCCAGAACTCGAAATCTAGTTAAGGGAAGGGAAAAGAAAGCACTGTCACACACGTACCATGAGGTAACACACCTTACAGAGGAGCTGTGCCATACCGAGATCTTGATTTTGTATCAGCTGGGAAATACAGAGGTTGACCACTGCTGCTAAGGTAAGTACTGAAACAGTGCAGGGGACCTCTGCTCCAGCAGCCCATAAGTGCCAGCTGAAACACATGCACAGGAGACGGTACAGAATTGTACACATGTGGTATTTTACTGAGTTTTCAGACTTCCAGTTATCATCCGCAGCACTTCTGTAACGTACAGCTGTTCCCAGAGTGAAAAAAATAAATCACAAAGGTGCTCCTCTCCAAGTATTATTCATCACCAGAGAGCCTGGTTATTTGTGGCTGGGGAATGCTAGACAATGCTGAGCACTCTTTGGTATCAACAGCTTTAGACAGCAACACTGAAATGATTTAGCTGAGCAACTAGTGACAATCTGTGATACAAAATGAGGCCAATTAATCTGGAATACGGTAAGGCAAAGTCTTCTGTTACACCAAAAAAGTTGCACCTGAGCACCTAATATTGCTAATAACGAAGTTGAGGATTTAACTGTTTATGAAAACATAACATGGTGAATTTCTGTCTTTTTAAAAATCTTATTTAGCAAAATGGAAATGATTTAAAATATCCAAGATTGTGCAAATAACTGCAAATTAGTTATATGCATTTAGGAATTATGGATTTGAAAGAAACAGTGCTGGCTGTATTTTCTGAAACTTCTTTTGATGCCAGGAAAAAGAGTAGCAGAGGGTATAAATCATGCACAGCAGAGAACAGCTCTGCTCTGAACTGCCCACTGCCTGCCCCTGTACAGAGTCAAAGCCACCATTACTAAAATACCTGGAAAAGAGTTCCTGCAAAGTATCAGGAATCTCCAGATTGGGGTTCCCCAGGGTTGAACTGAATTTCGCTTTCAGTCTTTCCACAAACTGCTTGAACTCTGCTGCACAAACCTTTAAAAACAAGAGAGAGAAATGTTACCAACCTCAATTTCTCAGAATGAGAAAAGGCTCTCTAAAGTGTTCACAGAAAAGTCTGGTAGAAATAGCTAAGTATTGAATTATCAAGTCAGAGAAACAGTCCAACAGACAGGAGCATGCCTCAGAAAAGCTCCGTAGAAGCTGTATTTGCTGATTTTCTCAACAGTTGCAGGTTTTGCTTGTTGTACAGGCTCACAGCTACAGGCAACCCACCATGAAAATATTTTTAAAAAATGATTACACAAAATTAACAGCGTAAGCTTTCTTGCTAGAGCTTTGCTAAGGCTTCTGCTAAGATGTGAGAAATGGTCCTGTATCCCTCTGGAAACAAGTTTTTACTTGCTTCTAAAGATACTCTGGGGACAAATGATGGCGGGAAAAAAGGACCCAACAAAGAAGATAAGGAACAAAATAATTTTTTTCTCTCCTATACTGTAAAACAATCTACAGAAGAAGTAGATAAAAACTGTGAGAGCCAGCAGGGTCTGTGTGAGAGCTAGTGGCTTCAAAGCTCCTTTGCTTTCTGTTTGGGTCCTTTTCGCAGAGGAGGAAGAGCCTTCTTGCCTCAGCTTTCTGGACAGAGCAGGTGAGCAAAGAGAGAGGGGGCACCGTGTTTTTCAGTTCCTTATGAAGTAAGAATGTGTGGCAGAAGAACCAAACCAAAACCACAGTGTCTGCCCTCTGCAGCACACACACTGCTGTCTGCGTGCAGTTCACCCCAGACACTGTCCAGTAGGGTCAGAGACGCTCCCTTGGACACTATTTATGGCTTTATTCCAACTCACAAGCTGTGTCCTTTGGCAAAGCCACCCTGAGCAAGCCTGGACAATGCTGCCTGTGCTCCATGTGCATTCACTATCCTAAACTTAAGCACGACAAATCTCTGGAACAGCAGTTGCCCCCCCAGCCAGTCTCCTTGGGATTCCTGCTACCAGTTTTCACAGAGTTTCTAGTGGTCTGAGAGAGGAAAAACTCCAACTGCAAATCATTAACGATGCAGTGCTTTAGGAAAAGTAACATCAAGAGATGGAGATGCAAGGCTGCACGGTAACGCAGAGACGTGCATTTATTTCAGTGACATCTCACCAGTGAGCGACTATGCTTTATTTAAACAAATATGAATGTAACAACAACAGAACTGGCTGGGATTTTCCCACAATAAGACCAATTGTCGTTCCTGGAGATGAATAAAAACAATTAAAACCTTGCAGTGACATTGTCCCAGTTCTGAACAAAGTTTGCAATTCAAAATGGAATTATTGTAAATGTAATGTAACTGCTCGACAATTTGAAGGTTTGGTTGATTTAAGCCATTGAAAGCTCAAAACTTAGAAAGTCTTCTGACTGATCAAATCAAACTTTCTCTCATAAAATCTGCCTACAGTCCTGCGTTCACCCCCACACACAGAGACAACATTTCAACATGCAATTGGGTTAAAAATATGAATTTACTGAGTGAAAACATTTTCTGCTCAGGTAACAAGGAGGCCAAGAGGATTAAAAAAAATAATCAGTGCATATGGATGCTCAGTCATGGAAATGTAAAAACAAACAGTGAAAAAATGGTATTTGTTGGACTGTTGACACGTCTTTGTAAGGCTGCCTGTGTCCATCTCACTCCAAAAACAGCAGTGATGCTGCATTTTTTCAATGATGCTATTTTTAAACATAGGAAAGAGCACAAGGGAGAGATAAGAAAGCACATCACAGTAATTGAAACAGTGCAAGCACTCAGTAATACAAGCAACATCAGCACTCTGTGACCTTCCAGATTATTTTCCTCCTACCTGTGGTTCTTCATAGTTATTTTCCCTATTCATGAAATCGTCAATGAGGGCTTTATCTTGGTAAACCTCAGCAAGGCACACTCTGCAGGGGATAAAATCGAAGGTGTAGCTGGTTTAAATGTTCTCAATTCAATACTGCTCAGAGAAAATAACCTACTTCTGTTGAAAAACAGGATTAAAGGAAAAATTCTGCCTAACTCGTCAGGCACCAACATCACCAACGCAATCAAGCCAGCTCCTCATCACTTCATTACTTGAACACTTACACCTCAGTGTAAGAGTCACTCATCACTGCTATTACATATCCCTGTCTCTTTAGTCTAACACCTGTCTGACAATCGAATTCAGTCACCAGTAACCCAGATCAGACCCAACCTGTTCTTCCATACACATTTGTCTCTTCTGTCTCGCTGAAGATCAGCAAACAGCAGAACTAGTTGCTGTTAAATATGTTAACACTTCTAGTTTGAAAAAAAAGCAATTATAAACGCTTCTAAGGATCTAACAAGACAAGTATTCTGGTATTTCCTTTCCTGGTTTTGCAGAATTTCTGTCTTAAGAACAGAGGTGTAATCATCATGGATCAAGCCAAATTTCCACTTCAGTCAGTGTCCTCTTGCAGCAGACACCAACAGGTCACAGACTGCGAAGATGGAAGAGGCTGTGCAATGTCTTCTTGGTGTAACCTCCCAGCTTCAGAGAATTTGCTTAACATAGAAATTCCTAATCCAAAGACAATGTCTTTACATTTGTAATGCCTTTAAATTTGATAGGCCTCAGCTGATTTTTTTCATTAATTTATCAAGTTACTTTCTAAATCCATGTGAACTTTAGCATCTAAAACACCCGTGTAAAGGAGTTCTAAACTCAACTGCATTGTACTGAAAACCACCCCTAGCCTGGAACTGCTGGCTATGGTCTTTATGTGATGTTCCCTGTTCTTATGTTGGTTACGTAATCGTTCCTTCTTAATAGCATGAATATGCTAAATTATTTTACGGTTCTTTAACAGCTCCCTTCAGTCTCTTTTCCAGACACAAATAAGTCTATTTAGCCATTCTTCTTATGGAATCTGTTTCTATCTGACTGTCTTTTCACTCATCTCTAATTTTTCAATTTTAATGTATCTTTTTCTGAAATTATGGGGGAGGGAAGAATAAGTGGACAGAACGCTAGCTAAGATCAGAGGTGTGCAGCACTTTCAAGTGCAGGTGCAGGAGCACCTAGGGCTCAGAAAATTGGAAATTTATATTCCCATGAAACAAGACAAAGACATGGGAGGAACACACCCCTTAATTTCAGGAGAATTTAGCTTATACCCAGAACAGAGAAACCTTCTTACTTGTAGTTGAGATAGGTCTGGGGATTTCTGACAATGTAACGAGCTCTTCGTCCAACAGAATGAGAAGTTTTATCGAGGGACTCCTCAAAGTTGGCATGCATGATGTCCCGAACCACTTGCCATGGAACAAAGGGCCCTTTCACCTACAAAGAACAAAAATGTTGAGAGTTAAACTTCAGCTTTTACGTACACAAATGACCCAGGACGACTTCCTAGCACCAGTGCAAGGTGTGTTCAGTATGCAGACATTAAACAGACATTAATTACCTTTGCATTTAGCACGTGACTAGCAATTCGGCACAGCATGAGCAAGATGTCTTCTTGCACTGTCCAGGTGACACGCAGACGTGTCATCCTCTGCAGGGCACTCTGGTCAGTTTCATCGTGGTAGCGGAGCCTTTTGTTTTTTTCTGCAGAATTGTCTTCTAAGAAATCCAGAAAAAGATCATTATCTCAACACTACACGTTCTGATGAACTCAACCTCCTGTCACAGGCATTATAAATGCTTATGTGCAGCTCCAGGGAGCAAAAGCCAAAAGTAGAGACGTACTGGGCTAAATACACTCTCCTTGCTTTGAAAAACATGGCTTAAATCATGGAAAAAATGGGTTAAAGAAATCCACAGAATTTGACTGGTGTGTGCATGGCACATGGTTATAATGTACAACTTGAAAAATACTGCATCAACAAGCAGGTGCTTTCAGCAGCAGAATGACCATCTTCTTTCCCCAAATCTCACTAGATTTTAATTTACACTGAATTTTTCTAGGACTAGGTGCTGCTTGAGAATAGGAAACAGAATAACTTGCCTTCAAAAGATACCTGAGGAGCAGCCTGAAACATTACAACTGTATTTGATATTGCAGACGGTCAAAACAATGGTTCTTGTGAGTAAAAGCACAACACAGCAACAATTTTCAAGTTGCAGAGAAAAGGTGCTCACCGTGACTAGTGTGAGAATGGAAAAGCAAGAGCTAGGGTTTTAGTTCTCACCAGCAGCTTCCCAGCCAATTCAGAAGATAACAGACCCTTCTCTACTGTTGCTGGCTGATTTTTTATCTCAATCCCATAAAGAATAAAGTAAGAGATAAAGTCTGCCAGGAAGGAATTTTGTTAGCTACAATCTTTATGTTTTGTTTCTTTCTTTTTGTACTGCTTTGTCAGCCTCGGTTCTGTCACTCAAAAGCAAAAAACTGATTATATCAGGGAAGCTTGTTGTTAGATACAGCCTCAGACACACACACACAAAATCTAGATATGCACAGACACGCAGTGGATTAAAGAAAGTTTATTTGTCTGGATGTGAATCCCAAAGAAGAATAGGAGGATTATAGGGCTAGGAACAATTCCCAAAGTTGAGCTTGTAAGAATGAAAACTCAAAAACAAAGAAGGAACAATTACACAGCAGCAGCTGAGGAAGTAAAATGCATTAAAATCTTGCCCAGGGATGAGGAAACAAGCACTTCAGATAGCAGACTGACTACCTAACGATTCTTAATGGTGAGACGCTCTAAGCCAGCTACCTGAGGGTACTGCTGAATTGCAAGGTGTTGATCTGGCCCAGACATGATTAGAATTTCTTTAGTTTTTACAGTAGTAAAATCAGGATTCACCCAGGTAACAATTACAGCACGCTGCTGTTTTCCTCCAGAGCTGGTATATAGCTCCAGCACATCCGAACCTCTTCACGAGAGGCAACCCAAAGAGGCAGCCAGAACGTTTCCACTTCCCACGCTGTGTCTGTCACGTCAGCTTTTCTAAAGCAAACTACAGCAGGCAGGTGCATTGAAAGGAATGCTTCCTTTTCTTGGTGTGTGCCAGTTACTTACCTTTCTTCTTCTTCTTTACTGGCTTTCCAGTGTCTTTCCTGAGCCTCTTCCTCTTTTGGCTTTTTCCTCCTCTCACTCGTTTGTTTCGATCCTGGGTGGATTCTTTACTTATTTCAATACATTCCTCTTTCTGGACAAGAGACTCAGATCCTGCCTTTGCTTCTCCCAAAATATTAATTTTGTTACCTACGATGACACACATTTAAGGTAATGGATCTTTATAGCAATTACGTTCTATAACATTAAGATATAAAAAGCAATGCCAGTTTGGGTGTATTTAAAGACAGGAGCTCCTCCAACGTGCCCTTTTTAGTCAATGTGGCACTTGATGCCACTTCTCAGCAGCTTACACAGGATGAAATCCCACATAAATATGGAATTACCAAGTAATTATTAAGTCTAGAGTACAGTGCAAAAGCACAAGGGAACTGAACTGAGGTTTTATATTCAACCTGAAGCATTTCCTCCTACTTAACTTATACGTAAGGTTATGC
This sequence comes from Penelope pileata, assembly GCA_013396635.1. Classification (NCBI taxonomy): domain Eukaryota; kingdom Metazoa; phylum Chordata; class Aves; order Galliformes; family Cracidae; genus Penelope; species Penelope pileata. Next base: position 68,590 of record WBMW01003126.1, on the reverse strand, counting down.
AATTCTAGCAGAACATTTCTTCGCGTCCCTCTGGACTTTCTGCAAACTGCACATCAGAAATTACAAAGGATAAAAATTATTGTTCCAGATATTCAGTAATAGGAAATGAAATTATTTAGTTAGCAACTAGAATGCCCCAGGAGCATCTTACGTTGTCCTAAGGAGAGAAGTATAACCCATGTTGTGGACACGGGGCTTGACAAGGTCAGCACCAGCTGCCATACAGTCCCAGCCCCACCAGCACCATCTCCTTACCTCCAGTACTGAGTGGCAGAGGGTGTTTGGTTAAGAACGTTTGGAGTCTCACTGTCAGTCTGTTTTCAGAAATTGTGTTTTCCTAGAAAAATACATCTTTTAAAAAGGTGATATGCAAAAGAAGTGCATCAGTTTTAACATCACTGGAAGTGATATCTTTTGAGCAGTACAAGAAATAAGTTTTCAGTATAAATGACAGAAAGATCCATGGCTACAATGAAGAATTCATTTGTCCTATTACTCCCACATATTTGAATGGCTCTAGACCTTTCCTTAAATCATACTACAATGACCACTGGGTTATTAAGGTTAGAATTTCAGCAAATCACTTCAAGTTTAAAAGTCATCACTGGAAAAGAAATGCTCAATACTTTCATTGCTAAAGGAGGCTGAGTAGAAATTGCTTTAAGAAACTTTCGAAGTATTTTACATTCCAGGGGAACTTCTAACAAGCAGAAAACCAAAATACAAACACAGACATGAGTAAATGCCTCCTATGCTATTTTCTATCCATCTTAAATCTGAGCCCAAACTTATTGCAACATATTAGGAGTTTTTCCATTCTTAGCAAAATTCATCCACCTTAAAGAGGATATAGTAGAACAGCGTAGAAAGTGGCAACAGGAATGAATAAAGGCAGAACAGGTTCTGTGCTATGTTAAGTAATCTAGCAAATGCCAGTTTTTAAAATGAGATGTTAATGGAAAACATGAGAGATATTCACAAAATCACAAGTGAAATATAAAGGGTAACAGAGACTAACACTTTTCACAGCTTCCCTTACTGTAATTATTAGGGAGCTTAAGGCCATTAAGAGGAAGGAGTGACACACAGCGAGGCTTTGAAACTCTTTGCTACATGACGTTGTGGATTCTAAAGATTTACATGTGTCCAAAAAGCAACTGTACAAGCTAATGCTGGATGAAAAAGCTATGAAACATCATCTCCCAGGTTCAGAAAGGCCTCAGGTCAAACTTGCTGTATTCCAGTACTGTCTAGCTGGAAGAATAATCTGGGGAAATCTCATTACAGATCTGCCTTCCTCTTGCAACTTTTCCTACCAGTCTTTTATTGGCATCCGTCAGAGACGGTGAGAACTGGCATGGCCATTCTTATTTGCTTACGCTGGGCTTCTCAGTTTTATTTCATTAAAGCATATGGAAGACAGGGAGGTGACTGGAGACAGCCAGCATGGCTTCACAAAAGAGCAAATCATGCCTGACTAACTTGGTGGCCTGCTATGGCAGAGTAACAGCATTGGCAGACAAAAGAAGAGCAACTGATGTCTACCTAGACTTGTGCAAAGCCTTTGGTAAGGTCCCACACAACATCCTCCTCTCTGAATTGGAGAGACATGGATTTGATGGATGGATTGTTTGGTGGATATGGAACTGACTAGATGGCTGTGTCCAAAGAGTCGTGGTCAACAGCTCAACGTCCAGGTGGAGACCAGTGACAACTGGGGTCCCTCAGGGGTCTGTACTGGGACCAGGACTGTTTAATATCTTGATTGGCATCATGGACAGTTGGATTGAGTGCACTCTCAGCAAGTCTGCAGATGACACCAAGCAGAGTGGTACAGCTGACACTAGGGGGAAGGGATGCCATTCAGAAGGACTCTGACAGGCTGGAGAAGTGGGCCCACGTGAACCCCATGAAGTTCAACAGGGCCAAGGGCAAGGTCCTACCACTGAGTCACAGCAATCCCAAACTTCAGTACAGACTGAGTGATGAATGGATTGAGAGCAACCTTGCAGAAGGCTTGGGAGTACTGGTGGATGAAAACCTCAACACGAACCAGCAATGTGCACATGCAGCCCAGGAAGCCAACAGTATCCTAGGCTGCATCAGAAGAAATGTGGCCACCAGGGCACAGGAAGGGCCCCAGAGCCCCCAGCATAAGAGACAGAGACAAGCAGCAACATTTTGCAATCAGTACCTCAATCCTTCAGAATACAAAAATCTGGAAAAGCCATTAAAGTATATAAATTTTTAATCCCTTACCTTCCTAGTCTTATTCATGATATAGCTTGTCCAGATCCAGTTGCGTTTTAAATGCCCATAAAAGCTGGAATCCAGACCTGCAGCTCCCAGCCCATCCCCAGGAATGGTTCCATCATCAACCACCTCTCGGCTGCCTCTAACAGAAAGAGTGACAAGATATATAGGAATTATTTTGTAAAAGCAGCTGAGAAAGCATTCCCTGAGTCATGTGTGTGCAACGTGCAGAACTCTCCTTTCACCCTCCCAATTTAGATTGGGTTGGGAAAGAAGGGGAGAAAAAGAGATACTCCTTCCCTTCACACTCTTCCAGAAGTTGAGTCAAGGCTTTTCCATTAAGTATTCATGCCTGATATTTAATGACTGAGCTTTCAGTTTAAAGATTATACCCAAGGCAATTTCATCAGTGTTAACTGAGTTCCAATGGTCATGTTAAACACTTCTCATTATTATTCTTACCACAGAACTATAGAAAATACCTGCTCACAGGAGAAACTTTCTCAGGGCACAAAAGGCCACCATAAACCCTGCATTTTTCACACTGGCTGTAAAGCACTGATCTCTCCAGCTTTCTAACAAATTCATTAAAATTTTGTTTAAATACACATACATACAACATGTAAACAAACAAAAAACCACCCAATGCATATTAAATTTTCTCCCTGGAAAGAGGATAAAACTAAGGATCAATAGCATGCAGTGGATGACCTAGGACCTTCACAAATGAGCTGTTTGAAATGGTGTATGACCAAAAAACCACATTTTTTTCTTCTTTATGAATAGGACACTTTGCAAGACATCTCAGAGACAACATCTACTTCTTCAAATAAACTGAACTATGAACGAGCTTTGCACGTGCAGTAGATACAACAGCTCTGGCAATCCATAAAAATGCCAAAAAGTGCATTTGAAATTCTTTTTCTCCTCGTGAAAAATTTGTTGGAAGCTGCCGTGAAAAAACGATTTCAGTCAAGCCTTCCATAAACCATGTTTTAATGCAAACATTACCCCATCAGTTAAACCCCAAACCTGCTTCTTGACCACACAGGTGCTGCAGTCACTTCCAGCCTCACTGCAAGCCAAAGCAGACAGCCCATTTTGAGAGGTTTGTTACCATACGATGGCGAATTTATGCAAAAGCTGACAAGTGGCCTGAACAGAATTTTTTCCATCAGCAAGGATCAGTAGCGTTAGGTTCCCTCAAACACACACTCCATTATTTTTTTTAATTAATTTGGTATATCTATCAGTAACACTGAACTAACTGAAAATGCCTTTAAACAGACTGCTTGTTGAAACAGAACACTGACAGTGAAACTAAACCACAGTGCACAACAGCATAAAAAGCACAACGGGTGTTCTGCATGGCTGCCACAGGCTGGGAGCACACAGTCCTCCCAAGTCTTCTGGCTGTGGTTCGGCAGAAGATGAAGTGCTTCTACATTTCACCAGTGCACACCAAAACCCTTTAGGAATGAATCTGTCAGCAACATGTAGCAAATTGCAGCACAGAAGGGACAGAATGCAGAATGGGGAGCTTCTGAAGCTATGTGGTACTTGAGGAGCAATGATATGACACACAGCAATGGAGAATCCTTAGATTTTTCCCTTGTGCTGACTGTACTCGTGAAGAATTCCTTCCCTTTCAATTTCACTTTCCTCAAGACTGTGTCAAGAGTGTCAAGACTCAGACACACATCTGTGCTACTTTAGGAACAGATCTGCACCTGGTTTCCCCATTCTGATAACGTGAATACCCAGTGATAAGTTACTTGTAATCGTGGCACACAGCTGCTCATCTTTTTAATCAGACAAGCTCTGAATTACAAAAAAAAAAAAAGCAAACAAACCCCCAAACAAATAAAACACTCTGAAATGCTCATCATAACTGCTTTTGCTACTGAGTGACATTCTCAAAACGAGAACAGTTCTTTTCACTGGCTCTATTGATGCAACCAAACAAGCATGAAGCAGACGTACGTGGTATATTCCAGCATGGCACACTTGCGCTCCAGGTTGTGTTTATCCACTGCCGACTGCTGCTCCACTGCCAGCGCAGCCTCCTCCTCTTGAAGGTTACTTCTCTTGGAACGAGGACAGCGGACAACTCCTGCACACACAAATGGTTTTCACTGTCAGGATGAGAAGTTTGACTTCAACTCATTTTCAGTCCACTCAGCTATGGCCAACTACTGCTCTCACTGATGTACCAAACAGCACTCGTATTTGCACTGCTTCTCCACACAACGTGCTACCTTCCTGCAGAGACTAATGGTGCTCCAGCTAACTCTGGGCACAAGGCACTACACCATCCCACACTGTAATCAGGAGCAGAAGTCATCAGAGGTTAGCACCCTTTAAAAAGAAAAAATGCTCGCTGATATTCTCAGCATGGATCCCAGCCTTTCAGATACTCCATGTGGCTGCAGTCCTCAAAAAACAACATGGTTGCTGAAACCCAGTGTGAATATCCTTCATATTGGAAATACATCCAGGATATAGCAGAGGAGTCACATGATGGTTTTATTCTAAGAGGTAGGAAAAAAAGCCAACAAACACCACAACTTCTGGCTTCCAGCTGCTTTATGGCTGCCCACACCACGCAGCCAATAGGGCAAGGTTTGGCTTCAGGCGTGCATCTGATCTCAAGGCTCAGTTTAAATTTAAGTCTAGCACAGAGCAATTTCCCTCTCAAGATTCAACACAGAAAATACTTACCTGGAACACAACTCAACTTCCATAAACAGGCAAACAAACAATATCATTCCTGTATTTTGGGGACTCAATGTAATCATGGCCTGACCACTTTGTGAAAGCTGCACAAACATTCTGCAGTTTGAAAACATGTAAGGAGCCTTTCTGTACACAACTGCTTCAATGCACAGCTAAGATAAAGTTAGAAACAGTTATTTTCACCTCGCTGACTCCTATATATGTATAGGGATAGGGAAGAGTGCTGCCTGGGGTTTCAGCAGCAACCTCTTCCCTCCATTTCTTTTTAAAGGACACTGCTCGTAGCTGTACATCCCATGCAAAAAAAATGCAAAAGGACCAAACGCAAAAATGAACTCTGAAAAACTGGGGTGCAAAACTCCCTTCACCTCCCAGCAAACTCAGGCTGTTAGGTTTAGCAACGTGTTTCTAAGCAAGAGAGAGCTCTGCTTAAACTAGCAGAGGATTATGACTGGTTCCTATTTTCAGAAGGCTTTTTTGTAGCTGGATTGAAATCTAACAGGGCTGTTATCAAATCTGGTACTTCTAATGTGACAGCAATGATTTCTCCTCTAACGCTGCTCTGAAAATTTCAAGCGTATAGTTGTAGATCTCAATTTCACAGAGTTAAGGACAAAGCTCCAAGTTCCAGCTTTTTTTGGTGCATCAGGAGACCAGCCAAGAAAACAAAACACTGCAAATTACAAAACAGAGCCTGTATCAGGGTTTAGGAAAAACAGAGCAATTGTGGTACGAACAGAATGAACAGTAAAGGTGATAAGAACGTACAGTTATACCATACCCAGTGGTGTATTAAGGCAGACACACTGCAAATCGAACCAGAAGTTTTCCACGTCCTGCATGGTGTTCAGGACATACAGGCGTCTCTCAAACGGGCGGCTGCTTTGAGCCAAGTTATAGTGGGGGTCACAGATGGTGGTATCAACAATCACAGCATTTCTCTTCATGTACACAAACACCTGTCGAAAACAGAATGTTTCAGGCTGGTACAAGGGAAATTGCATGATTTACAGAACACAAAATTTAATTTCGTTGGGATTGATTAGCATTGTCTCAGTCTTTGCTGTTCTGAGCCAATACTCTGACACTGCCTGAAGACACCAGCATCACCGTACTGCACTGGATTCCCAAACTTCCTTTCCCAGTGATCCGTTCACTTCTAGATTTAGAACTATTTCTTTTCCCCCTTGTGCACAGGACTATTCCAAGTACCCACAGTGACCACTTCCTGCAATCTCTCACTCAAGATCAGGCCCCTATTTTGGGGCCTATTTATCTGTCTTATAAAATGCACGTTGGGACTGCCTTCTCCTTTGCCTGTGCTCCCTAGTTACAAAATGATGCGTAAGAACGCCTTTATTTTATTATGATGAGTGGCTTTGTTCTGTCTGTTGGACATCCAAGGCCTAACACCTTAATGCATGAGAACAATGAGAACGTGGCACGCTCATTTTTCATGAAGTGTTGCCATTCTCCCAACTCCCAAGTCATTATTGTCTGCAACTTTCAGCATTATACATCTGATCTCTTTTCAGGGAAAGAAAAAAATTCCAGAGAAAAACAACTTAAAATATGTCACGTGGAACTGGAGGTTTGCATATGTGTCTGAAACATCAGGATTTTACTTAACAATGTGTTTGTTTCACTGAGCCAACAACGTTAAGAATAATGGTTAAATTTTCAGAACATTACCTGGTCTTTCTCTTGAAACTTCTCTGTTGGGCCAAACTGTATCAGTCCCATATAACACAATCTTTGAAGGTTTTCTACCACGGAGAAGATGTACCTCCTGCAGTGATGTTAGAAGCATGGCAGTTAGCAGTCAGAAAACAGTAACAGTGATAGCAGAGAACATGCCATCTTCGTACAGCAATCTGAAGTCTCAGGAAATTTGCTGCTTTCTGAAACACTAGGTTTTAAAATTTTCGAAGTGGCATTTTCTCTGAATTGTCAGCTCCCAGAAAATTCAGCAAGTCAAAGGTTAGCAATTACAGACCTCAGCTGAAGACAAGTCTTGACAGCTGATACTGGCCAACACTATTTATTCACCCACAAATGACATGCCTGCAGGTTTGTATGAGCCTCCATAGAGCACTGTGTAAGCATCCAACCACCCAAGTCCATGCCTTTGGTAACGATTTCCTTGAGAAACTAACGTGTTAACATGTATGTAGGTTGCTCTGAAAGTCATGCCTGATATTTATTTCCATGGAAACTACAACAGATACAAATAGCACAATAGCACTATTTGATAGAGAAAATTCTCAGCTACAAAACACTATTTTTCTGCAGTCACCACCTGCTATGCACTTTCACCAGTGATGAAGAAGAGCCTGCACACCACGCTTGTAAAAATCTGCACCAGTGGAGGTGACCCACTGTTTCACAGCTGCTACGACAGAGCCATTGCGAGGACAATGTTGCCCATACAGTCTGTCTTTTATCAGCCTGAACAGATGGAAGTCAGAAGGTGCCAAATCTGGATGGGACAGTGGGTGTGGTGGGACAGTCCAGCCAAGACTGGCAATGTGCTCCATGGTCTTTAAATGGTGTGGGGCCTGGTGTCATCGTGTTGTAAGAGAAAGGTTGTCTTCTCCTCTGGCCTGACTTGGGAAGTTTGAGCCTTCAGCTTAGTCAGCGCCACGCTGTAGTGGTCAGAGTTGATGGTTTGTCCAGGTACCAGGAAACCCAGGAAGATCCCCCCTTTCCTATCCCAAAAGACAGTGCAGATCACTTTACTCACTGAGGGCAGCATCTTGAATTTTTTTAACATGGGGAATTCAAACATCGCCACTCCATGGATCGCCGACTGGACTCCAGCTCACAGTGGTGACACCACATCTCATCATCAGTAATGATGCGTGCAGGAAACTGTCACCTTCAGCCTCACAGCAGTTCAATAGGTCCTGACCAACTCACGTGTTGTGTTCTTTTTGTTCCTGTGTGAGCACTCCTGGGATCCACCTGGAGCAAGCTTTGTGACATTGCAGTGTTGCCACCATACTTTCCAAAGCATTGAAGCTGATGCTCAGCTCTGTACACAGTTCCCTGGTTGTCATCTGATGATTCACACGGATGAGCTGACAGAGATGCTCTTCACGGTGTGACAGCTGTGCATGGCTGTCTGGAACATGGCTTATATTTCACATCGCTGTATCCACAGCTGAAGCGCACCGCCACCGCCTCACTGTGCTCACACCCACTGCTTGCTTTCCATAAACGTTCAGCAAGTGCTGATGAATGTCAGTCGGTGCCATTTTGAAAGCACGGAGGAATTCAATTCCACACCTTTGCTTCGTACACACTTCCATGTCAGATGCCATTTGGTCAGACTGCCCCTCTGCTGGCATCTGTTGCACAGCAACAAAACGTAACGGGATATGAAGATGTGAACCTTCTTGTTGGGAAGGTTTGACCTCTACTGCAATCCCACCAACATTTGCCTCTGACATCGTGGGCCAACATAACAAAACAGGAGGGCATTCCTTTCGGAGCAGCCCTCGTAGAAACTAACAGTGGTATTGATTCCACCTGCTCAAATCTGTTTCCTTTAACACTGCCTTCCCTTAGATCTGCAGTGTGATCTGTTTCTAAACCTCCTAGGTGAGGAATGGCAAACAACGGCAGACATGCCAGCGAGAGCACGTAAGCAGGAGCTGAATGCTATGTACGAGAGGTGGGAGCTAAGTAATGTGGCACCTCTTGAAAGATTTATGAAGGACAGCATCATTTAGACTCTATTAAATTTTGAATTTAGCAGCAGTGAGGAGTGCGTGTTGAACAGAAGTAACATCCTGCCGATGAGTTATGAAGGACAGAGCCTCCCAGTTCTCACACGCTGCCTGACAGCATGCATGAATGCCATTTATTAGTTTCTTATTACCTTCTATTTGGGAGAGAAAAATACAGTTTGGCACACTAGCCTTAGAAGATTGATGATCCTTGTCTTCAGCAACAAAGTTCTCTTTGACACAAACAGGAAATAACTGAGAAAACAGCCAGCCACTTGTTTCCTCCCTAGAGGCATCCTCTTTGGCTCATCTGCTTACCTCTTGTAGAGAAGCTGCTGTCGGACAGACCTTGGGAGATATCTGATCAGTGTGTGCTTTTTTACTGGATCATTTAAAAAATCTTCCAGACCTTCCACCTAAAATTATTTGTAAGTTAATCAAAATGTGAAATACCCTTTAAAGTATCAAGCTTTGATGTCAGAACGGTCTATTGAAATATTTTTTAAGCAAAGGTCACTGCTTCTGCAAAATGGTTAAACATCATCCATGTTAACCAATCAGGCAGGAGATTCACTGAGGCTATAAAAAGCTCTTTGCCAAGTACAAGCTTCAGAACTACGTGGCTATTATGGCCGTATCACATGGCTATACATTTTTCTTAGCATGGCTGTTCAAGCAACTAGCTTTTCTGTGAAATAAACTATAAGTAATTAAAGTTTCCACTTTCTAGTTGCTAATCTTGTTAAAATGATCAGAGTTTAAATTAAACCAATTATGAAACAACAAAAAAAACCCAAAGCACTGTACCTTGTAGCTCACTTGTACTATCTGAACAAAGAGAGAGAGAGGCAAGCAGAGGAGAATGTCACTAACAAGAGCCCATCCAAATCCAAACTCTCTGTGAACGGGCAGAGGAGGGACGTAGCGCATCCACGACGTGTCATCCACATACACTAGGAGTGAGAGAACTGGCTCAGATCCACATGCAGACAGGACAAACCCAATTCCTACACTAGTAATTTCACTGTGAATGTTCAAGCAGAAAACATTTGGCAGCTCATTGTTTGGTTATCTGGAAATCACCTATCTCGTTGATTTTCAGTCTTTTTGGAAGTGGACTTCTACATTTTTCAGTGTTGGTGAGGACTCTTGAAAAGCACATTTAAGCCTATAACAGTAAGTTTGCTCTTCTTTCTTTGCTCATACAGACATTTAGAGGATGCCTGAAAGCTACCAATAATAAATTCCCATGTTCTGACGCATGAAGATGGTACTTACATTACCCCCATAAGACTTTGTTTTTCACCAAGATAATCTGTTCCAACATTTAACTATCCTCAAAGTACATAAAAAATCTGGATATCCAATCCAATTCTTTGTCTACACCCAGCAGCATGGAGTAGCATGGAGAACAGTTTATTGACTAACTCTAAAATCTGTCTTCATTTTGGAAGACAAGTATCCTGTCCTCCTTACTACAACTTCTTTTTGTATAAGAAACAGAAGGTGGCAACATTTTGTAAGTTAGTTTAAGCACTAATTATGTAACAATGGCCTCAGTGTAGACCTACCCCTAATAAAACTAAATCTAAACCATTTCTCCAAATTTACTTGAGACTTGGAATTCAGAATCTACAAGTTTGGAATAGCAAACCTTCCAGCTTGCTATCATCCATAAGTTAAGCCTGTTCTATTTCATTATCTACGTCATTAACAAAAATATTTATTATGATTAGGCCAAAGTAAAGCTCCTCTGTGATACTCTTTTCAATTTAATGACTTGTTCTCAATAATCCCTCAGTACTTTTCCCAACCATTTGTGTTCCTACCTTTATGTGATTTCACTGAAATCCTATTGTCAAATGCTTATGGAAATACTTCACTGAGCCCTGACAAAGCTGGTAGTAAAGTCAGGAGGGGCCACTTCTTACCTGTTTGATTAGACAATTCTACTTCTGAGTCCTGTGCAGGGATTTCAGGATTCGTCGCAGTTTTCATAATTTGTATGGTTCCATCTGCCTGGGCTTCACTCACATTCAGCCCCTGTTTGCTGCCTTTTTTCTTACCATCACTACTTCTCTTTCGGTCTGTTCCATTTAAGGGGTGTCCATAAATTAAGTACCAGAGGAACATGTGGACTATTCTTAAACGGGGCATTTTGGGAAGAAAGCCAAGAGAACGCCCAAGTCCTGGAACTGGGAGGAAGGATTAAGTAACAAAGAGAAATAAAAAGTGAACCAAAACAGGAGAAATGGCTCCCCCTGCAAAGCTGATGTGAAGAGAACTGGAGGGAAAGGTAGGCAACTGTAGGTAAATATAAGTTACAAATTGCAGTGAAAAAGTAGTGAATGAAAATACTCCAGTTTCCAATTTAAAACCAAACAGAAGAAGCTAAGAAAACATTGGACAGTGGTCCCTAGCTGAGATTGTCTTCAATTTAAGGCATTTCTACAAAAGAAGAGAAAAACTAACCACTTCTATCTCAGGAGAGTCCAACATCTGAATCAGATCATCACTAATAAATGGGAATGTGAAAGATGACAGGAAAAAAAAAGTTTGGTGTACCTGTGACAGGGTGATAGTTTTTTAGCTGTGTTATGCCCATTTTTTCATCAGTTTTTTCTGCCCGACTATTATTTTCATCTTTACACGAGCCTTCCTGTGTCTCTCCTGACTCAGGAAATGCCTCTTGCCCCAGGTTTTCCTCCTCAGCACGGTCCTGAGATGTTGGCGTCTGGGGAACTTTAACCCTGTGTTAAAACCACACAGCACTTTGGTAAAACTTAGATATGATTGGCTGCTTCTGCTGAACAGAGGTGACATCACTGTGGCTGGTAACTAAAAGAAATGCAAGTCTCTTTGAGAAAGGAGGGTAGATTTGAAAACTTGCTCCCACTAACTGATACCGAGTAAGAGTATTTTGATGGAAAAAGAGATCCTTTTATGGGCTTACTTGAAAAGATAACCTGGGCAATGCAATTTTACATGCACAACCCTATTCTCTTTTGATATGAAATTCCTTTCCTTATAGCAACTTTTTCAGACAAAAGGTACAGGTGAACAGTTCCTAAACAAGGGACTAGAATATCATCTTAGATAATTAGTCTCCATACGAGGCTGCACGATCATGTTCCTTTTTTAATGCTTTGCTTCCAAAGTCACGAATAGTATGCTTTTTGCTTAAAGCCCAAAAGAAACAGAGTGGGATTTTCTTCCTCATTGCTATATTTCTCTGTCTGCAGCTGCAGTGAGCTCTAAGCTTCCTCTAAAAACTGCACCACGATTACAGCCTAACTTGGGCCCCAACCCCACCACTAACCAAAAGACAGACAGTGCAGGTTAGTGTCTCCCATAGGTAAGCCTCATTCTCTGTGAAAGGGCACAGCTCTTAACGACGGCTCTTCCAGAGCAGTGAGGGGTGTGATACCACGTGAAAACAGCCTCTGTGAAACGTGAAGCAAAAGGACAATGAAGAAGCCAAGAGCTTGAAGCTAAGGCTTAAAGTTCTAGGGATTAGAGTTCAGCTCTTCTTTCCTGTCTTTGGGTGACATTCAGCACCTTGCTTCATCTTTGTGCTTTGATTTCTCTGCTGTTAGGAGGCTAACGCTCTTTTGCTCAACTTGTATTTATATCCTCTGCATGTTTTGGCATGTACTAGATGTACAAGCCCCAAAAACCACACAAACCATCAGTGTAACTTGCCTGCTTGCTGTGCTGGAGTTGGAGATCCGGAAACGCACCTGCTCAATGGCACTTTTAACAAGAGGATCACTGGGACTCACTGAAGGATGAACGACAAACTCTACCTGTTCAGGGCAGAAGAAAACAAGTCAGAGGTATTTATGGAGATATTGGCTCTTAATCACCTGCAGAAATTAGCAGAGATTTACAGGTAGCAGCCATGGTGGATAAATCCTACAAAGTTTTAATAATTCACAGCATATTAACACCTTTGGGCTGAAAGTCCCATTGTGAGCTTGTATTAAGGAAGACACCAGGCTGTATAGTCTCTTTCATGGGTTTTACAGCAATTATGCAGAAGAATCTATTTTCAATAGATTGTCTCTCCCTACTGATGACATTTCATACTAGAGTTACAATAACAAGTGTCAGCTTTACAACTACAAGCTACAGATATTTAACTGCATTTTACTTCCATAAATCTCAGTAACAGTAGATTTTCATTACAAAAAAAAAAATTGATCACATTTTATAAGTTTCAACTCAAAAGCTGACTTAAAATTTCTCATATATTCTTTGTTTTCAAAATGAGATTAAATAGAATCGTGCTGTAGCCTGACAGTGCAGGGAGAGACAGGCCACAGAACCTCTCAGAAGGGAGATTCAGAGACGTTGATCATGGCTCCTTGGTCATTACTAACTGCAGTACAATAACTGAAAGTAACCAGTACTCTGATTTTCACAGTAGCTTACTTTGGGACACTTAACTTCTGGGCAGCTCATTGTGGATTCTGCTACAAAAAGTAAAGTTCTCCCTAAATTTCAGTTAAAAGGCCCAAAATATTTTATTAAATTAGAAGGTTGTGAAGAAAGCTGCTCCTGCCAGGCTTTGAGCAGTCACCTTTTTACTAATGCCATCCTGAATGACCGTAGTACGATAGATCCTGAGGAGACCTTCTCGCGAAAGCTTCTGTACCAGTCGGATGATCGACTTTTTGCAGCACTTAGTGGAGACACCTTCTTGCTTCTCTTGATCCATGACCATCTTCTGAAGCCTACAAGATTCAAAAACCACTGCATTTTAAGCCCAAAAATACCCCAAAGCATTTGGGGTCAGTTAGCTAAGCAGTCAGTTAGTTAGAGGGTGTGAGGTAAGTGGATTCTTCCCTACTTGCAGCAATTATTGCTTATTTTTCCTTTTGCAGTAGCTAACTAGGAACTTAGCCTTAAATTTCAGCTGTATTTTCTGTTATCAAGCTTTTCCTTCTTAGATGAACAATGCTATTCTTATGACAGTGCTGTTCTTACGTGACTGCAGGCACTGGCATTCTGTGAGAGGAGAAAAAAACAGTTGATCTCTGAGCTAACCTCTTGTCAACAGCTATCAATCTCAACAGAGATCCCTGATCTCTGTTTATGTGACATACACTGTTGAGTTGCAAAGCACTCTTATTGCTTCTAAACAGCTGACTGACTTCCCAGATTCACTATAACTGTAACCTCTCCCCCTTCCCTGCTGCGATCTCTCCATCATTTTAGCACATACTGCTATTAGGGACAGGAAGAGCCAGCAGCAGAACAGGCACACAGGATTCCTCCTGCTCCCGCAGAGCACCAGGCCCCACCTACACAGCTTTCAGGCAGACTCACATGAACAAGCTTTCGATGAGCCGGAGGTTTCGGACCGCTTCCACGATGAGATTGCGGCGCTTCAGCAGCCGGTACGTCTCACGAGAGCGCTCAACTGCTGTAGCTCTGGAACGCTTCTCCTTCTTTTGGTCACACATCTTCTAGTGCAAAGTAGGGAGACAAAATGTTTTACACAAACTATTCAGTGTCTTTAGCCTAATGTTGGTTCATCACACAGCAGCACCTGAGCCAGTCAGAGTTTTTGTGCAGTTATTTGTAGAAGCCTAGTGAGATGGGGATTATCTCCCCTTCACAGGTACGGAACTAAAGCAGAAACTAAGACTTCTGTGCAGTTAGGTGCACTTTGTCTGCCCATTCCATATTCTGAGCCAAGTTAATCTGAAAGTTTTGGCCTAGAAAGCTGGTAGCTGCACTGAAATAGCACTGAGTGCTGGCCAACATACCCTGTCTCTCAGAAAGGCTTCTGCTCTCACGCTCAGACCTGCAGCAGCGAGGCTACACCACTGCTATGCTGAAGCCCATGTGTTCCTCCTGATTTAGAGCAGACCAAGCAGATAATGTGCACCATTTGTGTGCACCGACAGACATGAGGCAATGACACACATTAAGTCAACTGGGGAATTTATAGAACATCAGGGAACTAACCCAGAATGGTATTTTGGATATTTACCTTCCTATCTGCTAAAATAATTTTCAGTTATAACTACAATGCAAGAAAGACACAAATGTGCTTTGAAATGAAATAAAAAATAAATAAAATGCCATAAACGAATACTAAAACTGTAGCTTGTTGTAAAGGTACAGGACTCAGCTCAGACAGCAATACCAAAAAGAAACTACTAAGACCTCAGACCTTACCTTAGGGTCTTCAAGTTTGACCTCCTCAATCACAGCCACATCCCCATCTTCGTCAGCGGCATTAGGACAGGTGGAAGGAGTGGACTCCTGCTTCAGAGTTTCCAAAGCAGAAGAACTCTCCCCTGAAAAGTTGTCTGGAAGTTCATCAGATTCTTCAACAATTTGAGGGGAAGGCAGCTTCTTCCCCACGGACTTCACAGCTGTTGGCTTTAAGCCTGGTTTAAAAGCAAACAGTCTTGTAACTGTTACGGAATTGTAAGACAATCTGCTTAATATGTGGAGATCTGTTCCCCTGCCTTCTCCTGGAGTTCACCAGAGATGTGGTAGGAACATGCAAATAGCTAAAACAAACCACCCTATCCTCTTTCAAATATAACCCCAAAATGCTAGCAGTTCCACATTAAAATGTTCCAAATAACTGAAGAGAAAGATGAAGCAATTAGCTTCAGAGGATATTTTCTTTTTACAGTATGCTTAAGTGAGCAAGATTGTGAGTGGAGTCATCCCAAGGTAAGGCCTCAGACCAGAAATCAGTATTAGTCAGGTAGAGTTACATCTCTTGATGGCTTGTGTCAAATACATCAGTTCACATACAGACGCAGACTCTTGAGCTCAATTCCATACATTTCCAACTGAAAAAAATCACTGCTAAAGGGGGAGGATTTTTTTTTTTATGTTTGACTAAAAAAAAGTTAATTTGCTGGTCTGTCAGCTCCTGTTCTATTTCCTGCACCTAGACAGTTACATATCCAATGGAAAGAAATGATGCATTTTAATGAGAGGAAGAAATGAAACATTTCAAGAAATACAAAATCTGTTTAAATCCCTTCTGAAGTCTTCAGAGACTTTAAAAGCTAAAGCTCCACCAAGGCGGCTCTCTGAGGGGCCCAGGCTGAGCTAGCTGCAAGGTACTTTGGAAGAGTCCTTGACAGGCACCTTGTCAGCTCATCAGAGAACATCCAAAGCAAATCTAAAATTCACCCAAGGATGATGTTTCTCCAAGCAGCCTCAGCCAACCTGACTGCCTTATAGCATGGTCTCCACACTACGCTCATTCTCAGCCTCATGGTCCTGCCTCCTTTCTTGCAACTGTTTGGGAATTTGTCTCCCTCTCTCCAGAATCATTTCAGCTCTTAAGTAACCCAAAAATCAACTGAATATCCAAGCAGCAAGGAGTGCAAGCTCATTTCATTTGCAGGGAGAAATAACACCAGGATAAGGAGAGACAGACTTATTTTCCCAGCGATTGGTGATAGCTGGAGGTGTTGTCTGTCACACAGAGACCAGAGCACACTTCAGCTCTGAGAATCTCCACAGATTACCACATCAGCACTATTACAAAACAAAACCAGTCTGAGGGCAAAAAAAGCCCTCAAAAAAGCACAGAAATAATCAAATAAGTGTAAGACTAAATATGTGACCAAAAACCTTCATGGAAGCTAAATGCATCATCTTTTTCTTTTTTAATACAATGATTCATTAAAAAAAAAAAAATGCAAGGTTCTCTCCAAATTTCAAAATCATATCTACCTTTAGCTGGTGTCGACTGCTGAGCACCATCTTGGGAACTTAATTTAATCAGAGAACCTGAGTTGGTCTTCTGACCCTTTCCTCTCTTCTTGCCATATTTCACTTCTTCTTCGTTGTCAGACTCTGAGACCAGAGCGTCCTCGTCTCCAGGAAACGCATCCTCCTGAGGTGGGGGCTCTTCTGGCACTAGAGCCAAAGTAACGGTAGCTAACTGCTCACTCCTCGCCTTCTCCCTCTCAAACTGACGGTTTAAATCACTCTCCTCTGCAAAAATGTATGAAATATACTTTGTTGTCCTTTGCCGACCTTCATCCTCCATAAAACCCTAAGAAAAGAGACGGAGCATTATTTTACTACCTTACTTCTCCACTCTTGCAGTCTCTTCTCCAGCATAAACAGTGGAAAATTTTTCTCACCTCATATCAAAAGATATCATAGCATTAGCCCTTTTTTCCTAAATAACAAATATTGACTAACCTTAGCATATAGAAATCAAATAAATACAAAATAAACAAATTTGTATTATCTGTGTATTAGAATGGAATATCTACAATATGTGGGATGTATGAAAGTCTAAGGAAGAATAGACTTTATGTCACAGAAATCAATTCTTGTTCAGAAAGTTTTCCTGCAGTGTAGAAGTTAACAGAATGAATCAGAGTTAGGTAGAACTGCTGCTACTCTGCCACGTCAGGAGCTTCAAAGCATCTGGAAGCCTAAATGAGCCATCAATGAGGGAAGATTTATTCACAGTTCCTAGTTCATTTGTCTTTAATTCTACAGAACTTTTTAGTAAATGACAAGATCTTTGTAAACAATTCTCTCCTGAAGGAAGATGGCAGTTATTCTGCCTTTGTGGAAAGGGGTGGGTGGGTGCATGCAAGGAAGGACAGCTGAATTTGTTCATCTGAAAGTCTGTTGAAATGAGAAAATTGTGACATATTTGGAAATAAGGAGTTCAATCATCACCATTTCTACAAAAGAATGTTTTTCCAGAATGTGTTTTTTTTTCTCCAGAATTAATGCTGTTTTCAAAATGGAAGTAGATCCATGATTTTAAATGCACAGAGGTCTCTGGCAAGATCCTACAGTGAAGACAAGGAGAGCAGCCCATCTTGCAAAATAGAAGCTGTCTCGTAGTCAAAGCTGAACCAAAATGGCTATTTTGAGTTGAGTCCAAAAAGTATTCCAGGAAATGCAGATTCCCAGGTGCCAGTGGGTTACCAGTACCCACAATAAATGTGCTTTAGCAGCTGAGGCCTGTTGGTCTGCCCTGTCTCTGGAGGCTGGATCTGCTCCGCAGTGCTGGGAACAGGGTCACTCTGGAGTCGTGTGAAGCTGCACCTGGTGCCACCCCCCCAGCCAGTGCAGGTCACCAGAACATGCATTCAGCACAGGCAGCAAACAGGGCAATACGCGTTTCTTCCCCAGTCTTTATTATACCCAGTCACAAACCAACAGAAAATAACTGCACGTCTGGGGCAGCAAACTATCAGATGTTAAGGCAGCTAACCAGAAAACAATAAAGAAAAGATCCCAGGTTTGCAGTCACATCACCTTCTAACAGCCAGGCCCAGTCCCCAGGTTACAGTAAGTTAATATTTTAACTAAGTACTTTTTGAACACTTGTGTGTCTTCCTCAACTGAAGTCACAATCTTTTCAATTTTATCAGAATTCTTTCCCTGCCAACTCCCAAATCCCTGCTGTTTCTGTTGTTTGAGATTAACAATGTTACAACATACTACCACAGCAACCACAATTGCATTTTCAATTTCTAGAGGAAGTGAAATTATTTTATTTTAACCTTACTTTGACAACTTTGTACCTCTCCAGAAGACGACAGAGCATCCTTGACTCCAGCTTCCCCACATTCATAGCCAACCGAAGCTCTGCCTGAGAAATACCTTTGGTTCCTCTACTTTCAACTGTTTCAGACAGAAAAAACAGAAAATATCTCACAGAAATATTCTGACCCAACTGCATACACACATGCTCATAACTGTTCTCAATAACTGTTACTAAGTCAAACTCATCTTAAGAGCTATGCGATTTGAAACATATGCCAGAGCATAAACCTTAACACTCACACTAACAACCATGTAATTTTCAACAGCATACACAACATGAAGTCAAATATTGTCATAAAACATTTTATGCAGTGCAGCATCCCAGCAGAATGAGGCTCAGAACTGACAGCTTCACATTAAAAGCAGGGGAATTTTGCACCTGACAGCTTCCCACAGCCAGACATTAATTTCTCTGTTATGAAAGGAAAAAGGAGGATGAGGAGGAGAATGAGCATTGGTTTCTCCACCACCTTTCCTCATCCCACCACACCATCCTTCTGTTTCTACCTGCTGCTTGGTGGTACTGAATAGCTGATGAGCTCTCAGGGACGGGTAACAGGTGGCAGCAATGGATAGGGAGCAATGACTGCAGTTACAAAGGCCAATAGGACTCCCTGAAATACAACTATGGGAAAATAGATTCTGAATGGTTGTTTAAGTTAGGAAAAGCCATCAGCTTAAGTTTAAAAAAGCACGAACTGCATTCAACTCTTCTTAAAGGCAAAGCTTGCAAAGTGCTTAAAACATCGCAAGCCAAGAGAAGGGGGACTAGCAGGGTAAATACACCAAGGTTCTCTTCATTTTCCTGTTTTCTTAATCACTAATTGAGATTGGAATCAAGGGAATCTTGTTAAATATTCAGCATGATGTTCTAGCCAGAGGTGAAGCCTCACAAGCAAGTTCCTTATACCAGACAGTGTCAAGGGACAGTGACAGGGAAGTCCCAGCTCTGATCAGCCCTGGCATGCTTTACCTCAAAGACTCTGACTATCCCAATAATCAACAGAAAAGGTAGGAGAAAAGTATTTTCCTCTCCTTATACATAGACAACTGAGATAGAGAGAGCTTAAATGACTGCCCCACCACCCACAGGAAGCCCACAGCTCCAGTCTGAGCAGAACATAACGTTCTTTTCCATATAAATTAACACTGCGATGCACAGAAAGCATCAAATTAAAAAAACCCTCCACAATAACTTTCTTTAACACACACAAGGAGTAGGAAGGCAATGGGAAAAATCTTCAGCATGTCATGGCTGTGATACTTTAACACTCTTAGCACATCACACTGTAATTTAGCTTAATTTGAAGATAAGAACCCTTATATATTCCAGCATTAAGCAAATCAAGGAAAGACTTTTGTTAATCTTTGTAAATGATAACCCAATCTGCACACAGATATTCTACACATCACCTACTTAGCTCATAAGCCTGGGTGAGCATATCCCTTTCGCAAACAATATCCACAGGCTGAACAGCTTTTGTGATCTCCTCTTCATCATCATCATGATAATCTTCCATTTTCTTCCGAAATTCTTTCAGTAGTTTAAGGCAACGGACCATGACATCAGTACCTGTGAACATGAATGGCAGGAACACCTCTACACAAAATGCAGGTGCACGTGTGTGTGCGTGTTTAAATCATGCCATTTCCTCACGCAGTGTGCAAAAAGCAGTGCAACGGGGAAGAAAAGACAAACAGGTCAGTCCTACATCCCCAGCGGGCTCTTAGAGCAGAACTAAAATGCACAGTTATTCTGTACTGTTCCAGCATCACTAGGAGAACAAGAGGTTCTTCTCCACCTTTGTGTGCAGATCCCACGGCACGTGATGTCGGTTACATTATGGAAGCTCTACATGCAACCATGTATGAGAAACTGAGCTCCTGGGTTGCTTGTCAGGAGTCCTCAGTTACTCTCTGCACCTAGGGAATGGCTTTGTTTGTAAACACATACGGGGTACTATAAATACATGCAGTGAATACAGAGACACAAAATCTAAGGTCGTGGTATTCAAGGACAGAACACACTGCTGCCCATGAGCCAGAAGACACTCGTACACGATTCAGTCCCACACCTTAACATGTTAAGGGAACTCTCCACTCGCTTTACCCTTCTGGGATATCACAAAAGAGTGGGGACAGACGACTTCTGCACAGCTTTAGCAATCCTGTTCCCCGATACAAAGATGATCCACTATCACCAGTCATTTGGCTGCTGCTGAAGCATTCAAGAGCCCACTGGTTAAGGCCAGCTAGAACCATGTTGTTGTACAACAGCAGCTTCTCAGGTGCAGCAACTCAGCAGCTATGGCAGAAGGAGCCAGCTCATCCTGCAGCAGTGGATGGGAACACCTACAGCCATCTCTACCCCTCTGGCAGAGTCCTGCTGTGATACATGCCAGGTGAAAAGCTTTAGCTGAAATTATTAAGGTTACAGTTGATGAATTTTATCTTATGTTTATACATGACGACTTACTGAAGCCTAGCTGACATGAAGTTAATCCACAGTAACTTAAACATGTGACTGAGCTCCAGGCCAGATGATCCATTGATCCCATTATTTTCCCTCATCTGAATTCTCTCCCTGCCAGATACTGCTTAGGATAGAAATAAAGCTCTGACATTTTGGCAGGGCTGTAGGCACTGTTATCTCATACTCTGTTTCTACAGCCCATTAATTTCTACTTGACACAGTATTTGAAAACAAAAACAACCAAAAAATCCCCACAATTTTTCTTTTACTTTAGCTCCAGCTGCCTGATAATGTGCTTCCCATAGCAGATGCTGTGGCTTCATTTCTATCTTCTTTCCTATATAACTCCAGAGATTAAAATATCCTGAACTCATACGAAAATCAGCTATTACTAATTCATCCCAGTTTAATACTGAGCGTTTTTTAAGGCATTTCTGTGGATTTTCAGCTTTTACATCCATAAGATGGAATTACCATTCAAGTTAAAGATTCACCAGGTGGCATTTCCATGGTAAAATGTTAAGTAGTAAATGCAGCTGCTGTTGTGCCAATCCATGACAAAACAAACTATCTACTGCCTTGTGTGCTGCCATCTATAAATGGATAAATTAAACTGTGTAACCAAAGGTATCGTGTCACACAAACCACTGTATGTTGAGACACTAGCTCAAACCAGAAAGACATTAACTATGTACAATATATACTTTGTAAAAGTTTGATGACAATTTTTCCATTTATTTTATTGTACACAGTTCCATTCTGGAGCATTTTGAGGATATCCACTGCCTTCCTGAAACTCTGAAGTGAATTGTGATGTATAAAATCAGTGATGTTCTTACACTATGAAGGTGGACTTGCAGACTTCATGACAAATGATCTTCTCAGACCAAAGCTGATCCTATCAGAACTTCTTCAAACATTTCCATATTCATTCAGTGCAATGTGGGGGAATTCTCTCTGACCTTTGCTAGATGCTGTATCTACTCTTGGCTATTGCTTCTCTCTGTTCATAAGAGAATTTCCCTGCAGAGAACTTTCCTGCCCCTAAACTTCAAAGATTTGCAGGAATTCATTACGTTATCAAGAGCCTTAATCGACCTCCATGTAACTGGCACTCACTTTTGTCCTCTCATTCTCACACTTTTATTGGTTCTTTTCCCTCCTCCTTTATTATTGCTCCCTATTCACAAGGACTATCTCATTTGTGTTGTTTAGTTCTTATTCTACATATTCTGTTCCCCCCACTCTCTAAGCAGTTCACAAAAGAAAAACCTGTTCATCTTTTAGAACTATTTTCCTTTTTACCCTGGCAAATCTGCCTCTTAGGATTTTCTGTGATTAAAGAAGATCTGGTTTTGATTTCCTTCAGCAATTGTCTTAATTTTACTGGTGACACTATCCTTCTTATACTGCTTCTTATACTTATTGCCCCAACAAGTTTTATCCGCATCTTTTTCTGAGAGCATCTGCTCTCATTTGTTCCCTTTCTTCATGCAGTTCTACTCTTTGTCTTGCCATTACACATTTGGAAATTATCAACAGTTCTTCCAATCCTATTAATGTTGAATTCCAAGGAGCTCACTTGTTTCACTCTCACTCTGTAGTCTATGGCTTTTTTGAATGGCAGCTGTAGGCTAGCATGCTTACTTAAAGAATTCCAAGGTAATGCTGCCGAAGGTTACTTCCATAGTTTGATACGAAACTTTCCAGACAAACTGCATTCTGAGGACTTTCTGCAAAAGCTGTAACTAAGTTGGCCTGTGTCAGTAGTTTGGTACTTAGCAATGGCCTCATTTGCATTATATATCTTTTTTTTAATATTTTATTGAGTTTATTGTCTTGTCATTCAAATTCCAGGCTGAAAGGTCAACAGACTGCTCTTTGTCCCTTTACTCCATATTGGCTTGAACAGTCTTACTAGGAGTCACAATCCACTGAAACTGCTGACACTGATACACAACGACCTCTTTCTGACAAAGTTGGAACAAACAATTCAAGTGGGCTGAGATGTTCTACCTTTAATTAACACATTTCTCTGAAAACGTCTTTGCAATTACGTACTTAAGCATCTTGTAAGATTTGAACCCTGTACAGAGATTTGTAGCAACGTAATTACACAAAAAGAACGCAAAAATATGGTTCAGTTACCTTTCTTTGTCTTGTAGGGCCCTCCATTGGGTTGTATCTCTTGCAACGGGATGGATATTACCTTGGCTAGGCCAGCGTTCATCATGTATTGATAGAGGCGCTTGAAAGTTCTCTCACAGAGACCCTAATGCAAAGAGAAATTACAAAAGGCATTGTAGGACAAAACTCTGAACTTTAAGAAGCCCACAGAACTACCTGTTGATCTTCACAATATAAAAAACAAAAACATCACAGGGCCAAGGAGTTCTCTGACTTTATAACGTTTGCTGTCACAAGCCTCTATCCTCTTGGTGATCAGTAGCAAAGACACTCATCATACTGCCTGTTTTTAAACACAGTATTTTGGGTTAGGACATCAAGGAAGGGTCTTTAAAAGCCTGTTAGTGTATACATCCAGCAGAGCTTGAGAGCATTCTGCTGTATGTTCAGTCCCTCCAGCTCTGTCCTTGAGCACCAGCAACCAACTGTAAGAATTGCACGATGATAACCATTGTACATGGAACAAAAGTCTGTTGCTGTAACAAAACTATTTTGAAACTGTGGACTGAATGGAAATTCTTCCTTATGGCAAGCAGCGACAGTAATTCGATCTAGAGCAATACAGCAGCAACCCAGCAATAATTTTTTTTTTATTTCAATAAACTAGCAGGTTTTTAAGATCCTTTTCATATCCTACCCCAAGATACTACGCAACTTTAAAAACAGGCAGTATGAATGGCTGCCTTTGATATTAACCATCTGTATTCTGTATCAGAGAGAATTTCAAAAAGAACAATGAATCTCACCAATTCTTCCCTCAGGTTTCCTAACGTTTCCATCTGGTTTGAACGAGCACTGAGCATACTGGAGAGCTTCTCCATCAGAATATCATATTTACTCCTCCTAACAGAGAAAAGAGAGTTATTTGACATATCAGCATGCATACAACTTTATAAGCACAAGTTGCACCATTCCACCATGTTAGTTACTAACATGTAGACAGCACACTGAAGTGTTCTTAGATTGTTTTAGGACTTATAGTTTTCTTCTTCTTCTGTGAATAGCAGATGAGAGAATTTGTCACTAAGAGACCCCAAGTGAGGGAACAGTAAGTTAGCCCAAGCTGTTGCTTCGTTGTCAATCCACAGAAGCAAAAGTTCTGATAGTAAACAAGAAGGAAAAACAAAAATAAATTTAAAGTGAAGACACTTAAAAGTAACAGATTGATCAGAGCTACGAAGAGAAGAGATAGGCCTATGGTAGGCAAGTGACAGGCACGATGAATACCCTGGTTTTTACAGTTCCAAGAAAAGTCCAGTATCTGGAAGAGGAGTTAATAAACAAACTGAGAACAGATGAACTGTAATGGTACATTGACAGCAGTGCAAATGTCCACCATAGTAAATGGTCACAGTCTACCCAGGACATCTTCTAAACTTCCCAGTGGCACATACCTATCAACATGGAAGCGAGTCAGAAGCAGAAGAATTGAGTGCTGCTGTGCTCCACTTGGCAGTCTGATCACATGAGACTGCATCGTTATGAGGCCGTTTTTGTCCAAGACTCTTCGGTGATAATGAATTTTTCCAGCATCCACTCTAAAGAAAAGACAGCAAGTTATCTAGAAGCACAGGAACTTCTGCTAATGAATTTTAAGTATTCAGTATTCCAACGCCTTTACACAAATTACCCACAGTCTTAGAGATCTATATTGTTCTAATTTTTGAAGAGACAATCACAAAATTAGGGGTTAGCAAAATTTAGACGGCCTGTGAAATTGATTCACTGTAGAAAGCATTTTATATAACTTTCTCCATAAAGCTTTTGCTTTGTTCAAATTTCAAATGTATTGTGGCCACACAATAGGAGACCATTTGGGAATTCACGTTCATTTGTTTTTTTGGTTTCAGAATTACAGGGCAACGATATACTGTCCCCTAGAAAAGAGAAATGAATACACTGTTGTAAATTCTAAGCTAAAAAAAAAAAAGACTTTACATCACAATAGAGAAACCAGCTAAAAGCAAGCTTCCTGGAGTAGCTCTTAATGAGGATCTCAGAAGGATTTTTAGGCGTATGGCTTAAGGCATCATGACCTAGATTTGTGCCAGATCAAGAGTAGGGAAATGACTTACATCTGTACACATAACATTTGTAAAACTGCAAATAAAATACAGAAACGAATACAGCACTTTGCAAACTACTACAGAACAGATGATTACTATAACCTTCCTCTGAACTGTGTGCATCAACCAAGCTTTGGAATACAATGTATGAAAAACAATTTATTCCTGGTATCACATGGAAGGCTCAGCAATGATTTGTTCCCTGCTTTTAAGTACCCAACCCACTGAAGTGAATGACCTCTCAATTTCTGATTTTCTCAGCGCATCAACTGCCTGTTGCAGTGTGACACTGTCACTTCTTCACTGAAGCACAGAAGTTGGGTCACTGACTGATGATCTTGGCATTTTTTCTTAATAAACTCTTTTCTATTCCAGAAACATCAGGCCCTGTTAGTAGCTGAATTTTTCCTGTTCTGCACCACGTCTTCAAAAGTGAGAACTAGAATCTTTCGAACTCTGTTGACCCAAGAGACAATCTCTAATTCCATGAGGAAGCATCAGGAAGTATAATGAACTCAAGGAAGAGATCAGTACCTCCTGCAACAGAGGCTCCAAGAACCAAATGTTGCTGTTAGTAAGGAGATGCTACCAATACAGATGGGGTTTTAATCAATATACAAGAATACAGGAAATTTTCAGTAGCCAGCATCAAAGAATTGTAGAGGTTGGAAGGGGACCTCTGGAGATCAACTACTCCAAGCCCTGCTAAGGCAGCTCCCTACAGCAGGCTGCACAGGAAAGCATCCAGGTGGGTCTTGACTTTCATCTCCAGAGAAGGAGACTCAACAATCCCCCTATGCAGCCTGCTCTGGTGCTCTGTCATCCTCACAGGAAATAGTTCCACGTTTGTACAGAATTTCCTGAGTTCCAGTTTGTGCCTGTTGCCCCTCATCCTCTCACTGCAAACCCCAGAAAAAAGCCTGGTCCCATCCACTTGCCTCCCGCCCTTCAGATATTTATAAGCATCAAGATCCCCTCTCAGCCTTCTCTTCCCCAGGCTGGACAGCTCCAGGGCTCTCAGCCTTTCCTTGTAAGGGAGATGCTCCAAGCCCCCACCATCTCTGTGGCCTTCCACTGGACTCCCTCCAGCAGTTCTCTGTCTTTCTCAAAGTGAGGAGCGCAGCAGATGGGGCCTCCCCAGGGCAGAGCAGAGGGGAGGAGCACCTCCCTGGCCCTGCTGGCCATCCATCCTCTTTTTAATGCACCCCAGGGTCCCCTTGGCGTTCTTGGCCCCCAGGGCACGCTGCTGGCTCACGGCCACCAGCTGGCCACCAGGACCCCAGGTCCTTCTCTACAGAGCTCTCCAGCAGCTCAGCCCCCAACCTGTATTGACGTAGAAATTTACACACTTCAACGTAATTTATACAGCAAACCACCAACTCACTTGAAAGCCCCACTGTGCAGGTCCCTCTGCAGCTCCCCCTGCCAGCGGGCGCGCCCCAGGCGCTCCAGAATGCAGTAGGAGAAGTCGGGCAGCTTGAGGTCGGGATCCCCCTCCCAGCCGATGAGCGCCCGGCAGCGCTGCTCCTGCGAGGCCACGATGACCAGGCGCTCCCCCCACCTGGCAGAGGGAAGGGGACAGCATGTTAGGGATCCGTGGACACAGAGGGACATCCCCACAGCCACCGTTCCTCACAGAACCTGCACAAGTTAAAGGGCTGTGGCTGAAGGAGGAGCCCGGGGCCGCCTGGCCGGGTGCCACTCACTTTTCCACGGCCTCTGTGTAGGTGCAGCACGGCTGCAGGTCCCTCCTCCGGACCTGCTCGGTGACATCCACCCTCTCGGCGAAGTGCTGGCAGGAGCCCTGGATGCCGTCCTTGTTGTCCAGCACCATGTGCACGGGGTAGATGTCCTCCAGCGGCACGGGGTCGCGCTTGGTCTCCAGGATCCCCGTCTCGAGGTCGATCTCCTCATACNGCAGGAGGTAGAAGCGGAGGTCGGGCTGAGCGCTGAGCGCGGCCCACAGCAGCTGCCGCGTGGCGGGCTCCAGCGGCAGCGGGAAGGGCGGCGTGCGGGCAGCCAGGCGCTGCCACAGCGCGCCCGGCGTGATCCCGTCCAGGCCCTCCAGGGCCACCTCGTCCAGCAGCGCCCACAGAGCCTCCATGCTCCGCGCCGCTCACTTCCGGCACCGGGAGGCGGCGCGCCGGAAGTGACGTACCATCTGCGACGGTAACCACGGCAACGCAGAAACAGGACGCGGCGGCGCGGTGCGGCCTGGCCTGGCGCTGCCCGACCCCGCGGGCTCTGGGCGCGGCGAGGGCTCTGCCCCGCGGGGCTGCGGGGCTCAGAGCGGGTGGGTGGCAGCTGGGTCCGGGCCAGCTCCAGCTCTGGCGTTTCGCCGCCGCGGAGCGGGCGAGCTGTTGTAGCAGCGATACGGTGCGTTGGTAAGAGACCAAACACGGGGCCTCGTGCTGTTGGTAAGGAATGGAGCGCAACAGTTTAGCGGCGAGTTCGAACTTTTCAGAGTGTAGGAGCGCACCCTACTACAGCGTGTAGCAGCAGCTCTGGGGTGCTCAGGGAGAAAAGTTCGTGGTTCCTGACGGGCAAATGGGGTAAAGTCTGCAGTTCTGCATTGTGAATGCGTGCAGGTCTGAAGGGAACGAGCCCCCCGGGTAACTGAGCACAGAGCAGTGCCTGTGGGGGGTGGCACGGCCTTCCCAGCATGTGACCCCGCTGCCCCAAAGCACTCCTTGGGTTCAGAGGTCTCTGTGGCTCTGCCTTCAGTGCTGGTACTTTGAGAAAAACAATGAGCGTTTCCAGTGTGCATCAGGAAGCGTATTTGTTGCACTCCTCCTCCTCTGCTGGAAGAGGAGCTGCTTCCAGGTGGGAGCATTCGCTGCTGCTGGGGGTGCTGCGCCAGTAATGTCCAACCACAAAGAATGACGTGCTTCACGGTGACAGTTCTGTGTTCCTTTCAGCCCTCTGTTAAGGACATGGTGACGGACTTTGATGAAAAACATGACGAGTATTTAATATCACTTCAGCAGAGAAACCGGTAAGGTACAGCGTTGCTCTCTGGTGCGGTGTGGAATGCGAGCAGGTTGGATGCTGGTTTAACAGCTTGCCTGTGGTGTGATCTGCTTGGCTGTGTCTTAGAGCATTCTGGCAGTTCTCTTTTCTTCCCTTTGTTTGAAGTATGTCAAAGTCCTTATTTTTAGAGGAGACTAAAGTATTTCTTCAGCAGATATTTAAAATATGGATAAACTTTATTAATAAAGGAGTTATTGTTTCCATGGCAAAGTGGAAACGTTTCAGGAAAAACGTTCATGTTTCTAGGGAAAACTGTTGTTTATAGAGTCAGAGCTGGCAGCTAACACTGCCTGGGGATGTTATCGTGAGGCAAGGTTGGTGCAGTCAGAAGGACAGAAAATTGCATGTGGAAGCTGCTAAAGTTGAATGTGTGAAGTCAGATTCTGCTAAGATGGGCAATGAGGACATCTGTGTCACTTTTGCAAACTTTAGTGTTTTTGAGGCAAGTATTTAGGCATCTATTTTTAACTCTTTATTCATGTGAATCTTTGTGCTTGAGTCATTGTACCATAGGTGGATGGATTTCAATTTGGAAGGGTCTGCATAACTTTCTTGTAGCGTTCCCTCCTTTGCCACAAGCCATCACGTTGTTGCTCAAACCCTATAACAAATGGAATGGTTTGGTCCAAAGACCAAAAAACCTACAAAAGCCGCAGTTGTGTTAGAAGAACAACCAATTCTTCTGAAGACAGGTTTCTTTGGCATGTAGTCTTCTACAGCAGTCTTAGAGGAGGATAAAAACAAAATATTTAACGATGGAAGCACCGTGTGCTATTATCAGAGCTCTAATTCTGGTTGTTGGTGGAAACACAGCACCTCGTCATGGCATGGTGAGGAGGTGGCAGCTGTACTACTCAGGAGAGGCACTCTGGATGCATGTTGGTGTTGGATGGTGGGGGCTGCCTGGGCGGGGGCAGACCAGGTGCAGTGCTAGGCCAGCTGTGTCTGGTTCCTGCTGGCTGCAGGACTAACAAACAGCCCAGCATGTGACAAAGAACAGAACAATTGGGAATCTGGAGGTGGGTTTAGGAAAGCGTAGTGGCTGCAAGGGGTGGTCTGCTGCTGGGGAGGGATGCTGGCTAGAGGAGTGCTGAGGTTATGGCTGGGCGTGTGCTCTTGGAAAAACATGATTTGTGTCAGACCAGATGCACCCCAAGGGACTGCATTCCCCTTGGATGACCCACCCTGGAGTCAGGAGTCAAACCAGAATGCAGCACGTGGGGCAGGCAGAAATGGTCACCCACAGGGCCCCAACCTCCTGAGCTGCCTGAAGGAGCACAACCTGTGGTGAAGAGGAAGGAAGATGAGGCTTAGAAGAGGAAGGGTTGGTGTGTGACTGAAACTGAGCCTGGGGAAGGGTGAGGAAAGGTTTTTACTTCAATGTTGAGTTCATGCCATTACTTCTGTCAAGGATCTGAGATTGGTGTTAATGGGCAGTCAATGAAATAAAAATTCTTTGATCAAGGCTGTTTTGCCCAAGACATTAATTGGCGGAAGATGTGGCTAACACCTGGACCTGGCCTGACTTGTGTTTGGAATAACTGAAAGAACCTTGAGACTTGAGAAGGAGCCCTGGTCCAAGTGTCAGGATTTTGTGTTGCTGTGCTCTCAGCGGTGTCTGCTCTGTGTTGGGGAGGAGGTGCAGACAATGTGTAAGCAGGTGGGAACTGAAGCTTCTGGTTCAACCCCCTGCCCTGGTTTGCTGTTTGTTTTTTTTTCTTTCTTCTTGAAAATAGCTCAATTGTTTTAAGATTTCTGAAATTCTAACCAAAACTCTCAGAAGTTCTCAAGAAGGAAGTTTTGAAGCAAACGGAATACCAAATGGGGAAAAAGTGATGTGAAATGATAAATGACATAGAAAAAGTCTTAGAAGGGAAACACTTGGTTGAACTTCATGTGTCACAGGGTGTCAGTACTCATACCAATGCTATAGAACAGGAACAGATCCTAGAAGATTCTGGAATTGTTACTTGAGCTATGAAAATATTTTTGTTAGATTCGTGACACCATGTCTTTGCATTTATTGCTACTATGATCATCTGTGTTTGCATTGCATGTGGATGAGTTATTATGCTTTCCACTTTAGGCTCCTGAGACACTTAAAAAGAAAGGATCCGACACAAATCAAACTGGAGCAGTTAGAGCAAGGATTTTGTCTGTATATGAACGGAGCTAATTCTGGGCTGAGAAATTACCGCAGAAAAATCCACTCGTTTGGCTTCCTCAGAAAGGAGACCCAGCCCACCACAGGGAATGGTGAGTTATGTGAGGGTATTACTGAGGCTGCAGTCCAGAGCTAGTTTAAATATTTACTCATCAGAGCTGTGGTTTGATTATTGAGATTACCTCTCAGCTGAGTGAGACAGTGGTGTTGGAGCTTGGTGGAATGGAATTCCTTGGTGCTCTTTCATCGGAGTCCTTGTTCGGCTGCTTGTGTAACAAGTAGACTCTGCAACACCCTATCAATAGTTCTCTTGATCCCTAAGTAAATCCAATGCTTAATTTACTCACCTTTCCTCCTTTTAAAGTTATAATTAAATGTAGAAAATTAGGAATTGCCATTGTAAATTAATTGTATACCTTTGTCTGATGCATAGCACTGTTCTCAGATTTTAAGATCTGATGGACTTCTGTGTTGTCTAGTGTCCCTGCAGACAAATGGCATTTGATTAAATAGACTGTAATCAAATTATAGATTAAATTTTGTTTAAGCCATCATAGCCCTCTTAAAAAGTCAGCTAATCTTTATTTAAATATTTGAAGTAAAGAAAATCTGCCATTTTCTTCCAGTGATTAGCTGGCTTTATTTGAAATGTGTATTTTACTTCCAGTTAAGTCTATCTGTCAGGGAGCAATGTAGTAGCAGACATAATTTTGCATGCCTGAAATATTATAAAGAGTGAGCTTAGTGCCCTTCTAATCCATTTAGCTTAATGAAAATAAATGATTTCAGCAAATCCTAGTGTAAAGCAGTTTACCAACCTTAGTCTGTTATCCTCACACTTCCTTCAACCTATCTCATAGAGTATAGCTTTTTAATTTGTTGCTATGTAGATAGTGTCTAATTAAGCTTTATTTTTGCTTAAAGATGAAGATAAATTTAATAATATGAGAATTTATGATTGAAAGTTGACTAATCTCAGTAATACTGGAAGCTAACTTTGCTTTCAGTAACCATGACTCCAACCTCTGTCTTTTTTTTCCACTTCCCCCTTTCACACTCAATGCTATTTGTTTCCAAGATTAAAGGAGTTCAGATTTAGCTGCCTGTTATATAATTTCCTGCAGGCCACGCAGCACAGAGATGGGGATGAGCTAGTCATCTGTATTCTCCCCCGGGTGTGTGTAATGATGCACAAAACTTCATGTTCTTGGAAAAGACATTAAATTGTGTGCTTCTGCCCAAGCTGGGATGAAATGCTTTTAGGTAGCTGCAGTGTGTGGAAACCAACATCGTGGGCTTTTTGGTCCCAGTACTGGGCAGGGCTGCTGTGGCAGCAGCTGTAGCAGAACTTTGTCAGGAGAAATTTCCTCTTTGAGTTCAGTTGTGCAGCCACTGTCTCTAAGCTTAACCACAAATTCTTTTGGTGGTCGCTTGCTGCCCCTTGGTTCAGCTCACGTAGGATGGGGATCTTGTTGTTAGGACCTGAGGCACTGTGGTTTTAAAGGCTTTGTGGCAGCCTCTGTTCCCTTCCTCAACTCTGTCAACTTACAGAGGCGATGTCACCGTCTCTAAAAGAGAACTGTGTTTGCTGTTTGTTAGCTGTCTGTCGTTCTTGTCCTAAAGATGTAGCAGCATTGAAAGATATCAACTGCATCGCCATCCTGTCTCTTTTCTTCTTCCATTTGACTTTACCACTGGAGTCCAGAGTGAGCATCTTTGGTGATCTGTGTAGAATCTTTGCCTGAGGGTAGTATCGGAGCAATTCTGTAGCCTGTTTCATTTTTAGGCATTTCTTTTCAATGATTGAATATTATTTTACTCACCAAAATGATTTCTGGCTAAGATATGGCACTGAATTCTCTTCCCTATCCATCTCCCATGAGAGTTATTGCATCATTTATTATTTCTAAAGCATCCATCTGTCGGATTAGTCTCCAAAAAATTAAGAGTGTGTGATACTTAATAGCACAGAATGGGCTCTTTGTGCTTTCTGAAATTGTCATTATAAATCTCTTTGCCTGGACTATTTTCTTTGTCTGTGCTTCCTAGAACTAATTAATGATAATAGTGATTGACACACTTTGTAAGCTTAGGCTTGGTAAATGAACTGAAGTAGGTAATGGGCTTACACCATGTGTGGCAGTGAAGCTGGTCTTTGTGTGTGCTGCCATGTGTTTGGATGTATAACACAGATATAACCAAGTATGTACTTCTAGTGAATGTCAGCATAATGAAAATGGTGTGGCTTAAGGGTGGAGTGGGATCTCTTTGTAGTATTTTAATGACATACTGCTCAGTTCTTGGCTACTGGAGTAGACTCTGTCAGCTTGAGTCTCCAAACATGCTTCTACCAGAGAATGACAACTCTGGACCTCCTCTGTGTGCTCGAACAGATAGTAGTTGTTATTCACATGCCATCCATCCCTTGGGAAGAATGTTCTTGTGCTAATGTTTGCAACAGAGGCAAGTAGCTCAGTTGCATCATCTGCTGCTTGGGGTTTGAACTACTGTTTTTAGTGACTTAGATCTGGTCACAGGAATCAGTCACAAAATATAAAAATCGTTTAATTCTGAGGTGATATGGGTTCTACCACGTCCCCTTTCCTTACTGTTGTGCCATATGTGGTTGGCCTTCTGGGCAGTTGCTTAGAAAAGATGAATTTCTTAGGAACTGAAAGTTAAGAATGCCTCCGATTTTGTATCAAAGCAGTGACCAAATCAGACCATGCTTTTAGCATTGTACTTTCAGGACAGCTCACCCTTGGTGCCTGCAGAGCCCCATAGCAGGCAGCCCCAATGCTGATGGCTGCAAGGTGTTCTTGGAGTTACTTAGTAGCCTATTGGAGTAACAGGAGCTATAGCTGGGTGGGATGTTTTGCCTAACAGGATATCAAGTATCTTGTTTCCTTCCTAGTGCAGTCCATTCCCTTTCACCTCTGTTCTTTGTCCTACTTCAGGCCTCTGGGAATGAGAAAGATGCTTCATGCTGAGACAATAGAACAAACTTTTGTTCACCTCACGCTGTAGTTTTATGATCACTCTACCTTGACATAAGCCTGCACTGTTGCCCTGAGAATGGTCCTACCCTCTGGCTGCCCTCAAATATGCTTGTACTAGCACTTGTGCAGTCATGGGGAACCAGAAAGCACAAGTGGCTACAATTAAAAGTAATATTTCTTCTATATTTTTCCACAGTTAAAATTTGCTGTTATCACATTTTCTGAACAGCTCACTGCACGGATGCACGTTGGGCTGTCCAGCCTCAAAAAGAAAAGGTGATGGTGAGAGTTGGATTGAGCCAACTGATGTAATTTTGAAGTAAGCCTGGCTGTGAACGAAAGGTTGGGCTAGATGACCTCCAGAGGTCCCTTCCAATGTAAATCTGTCTGTGGTTCTATGACCTTGGGAGGAAGACTGCTTCTCTTATTGGTTGTGCCAGTTCCTGCTGGCTTAAGATGACCATTAAATTATGGTTTAAAGAAGAAAGGTTTTGCATCAGCTATTTTTCTCCACTGGAAAGAAATGGAAGCTGTAAATCTGTCTTGGAGATAGGAAATGAGATGCCTTTATTTAGGATGGTACCAAGAGTGTTGATTACGTCCTTGCTCCATCGAGGATGCTGATGTGCTTTAGTCAAAGCATCTCCTGAAAAACCCATTGCTTCATCGGGACCATTTCCAGCATAGGGACCTCTTGTTCTGTTTGACCACACACAGAATTTTGACTTCTTGCCTTAGAAAAGGAAGAAAAATGATTATTTTTCCTTCATGTTTACCTTGTACATGAAGAATACTTCTCTGCACAGTATGTTAAATGCATAGCACATTCTGTTTAATCTGCCAGTAGTGCGTTTCCTTAGTTTGAGAGTAAGTATACAAATGTCCTGTGTAAGCCCAGCAAGACATCTGTTGTTCAGCAGGGCTCTGTCAAAGTCTGCCTGCAGCTTCCTAAGACACCATACTCTCTACCCAGAGTTAGAATGATGTGCATACCTATACTAGAACATACTTCTGTGCTTTCATACCAGTGAATGTGGGGGTTTTACATGCTGTTCATGTAGCTTTAAGTAATTTTTTCCCTTGAATACACGACAGTGGTTATCCCCAAGGAGATTTGCAGCTCTTACTACTAGTACATAACTAGCCAGTGTCTGATGTGGAGTGCCTTTTCAGTTAATGCTAGTCTTGTATCAAGAACATACTCTTTTCTCCTCATCTAGAAGGAAAAATAATGGCAACGAGGGTGTATATCCTCAAATACTGTATTTCTCTTTCCTGTCTTGTAATTCTTGCCTCTGTGTTCTGGAACAGCAGCCCAGCTAAAAGCAAGGGAGCTGCAAGAATGCAGTGCACGGAGTGCACCGAGCAAAATACAACGCAGAGGTTGGCTTCAGGTAAGAAACAGCTTGAAGCAATGTGCCTTTGAACTAATTCTTATGATACAAACTCGTAACTCCTCCTGTTTGTTCCTCGTGTGTTTGTTCTCCATTCGTATAGAGGTAGTTCCTAGAGGCACCCAAGTGTGCCAGTTTCCCAGAGCAAGCATCAGAGCCTTCTTCATGAGGCTGTTCTGCAGACACTGCTTTACATGCCTGTGCTTTAAGGGATTCCACTTCAGCTGCTTTGTTGATTGCAATGTCCCTTCTATCATTTTTTTTCTCTTGGCGACGTGAGGGGGGAACCCCAGTGGGTGCTCAGTTTAGTGCCAAACGCGTGATGTGTGCTGGGTGTCAAACTTTAATGCAAGGGCCTAAAGGAAAGCTGTGAGAGGACAGAAAACTTCCATGTTCCTTCCAAGGAACACCTGGGAAAAAGATCTAGATATTGTTATGTAAAAGGTGGTGTTTATTCTTTTCATACTGCTGATAGCACAAAAAATATCTAATTACTTTGCATGTTTCTTTTAACAGAAAACTGTGGAGATTAAAACAGAAAGGGGATCCAAACTCTGCATTAAACCTCATCTTGAGTACTCTGAGGATTTTGAACCTTATGAAAGCTTGAGCATAGAAAGAAATAGTGATGATCCTCTCCATTACTCCCAGGTACAATTGACAGTTACCTTCTGTTGTTCCCCGCAGTGTCAATGAAAATGTGAACGGGGCCAACTATCAGTATTGACTGGAGCATTCAAACCCAGTACATAGAGTTTTGTTCACTAGGTGTTTTCATGTTAGAGGTACAACATGAAGGAGAAAATGAAAAGGAAAAAGTAAAGCTACTTTGAAAATCTAATCTCAGTCAATGACAGTAACATCATGAAAGCTTATGAATCTCTCCATAGCCACGACTTCAGGTTTTTCTCAGTGTTTTTAAACCTCTAAGTTACACATGTGCATACAATCTTAGGGTGTTGGTAGAGTTATGTGCAGTTCATGTCTTTGTGTTCCAGTGGAATGTCAGAAAAGCAGACTACCTCCATTATTCTGCTTTTCTACCTTTCCTGTATTGCTTTTGAGCTTATGATTTTTTTCACTCTGCAAAACAGTAACTTGCTTACAGTGATGGATTTTAATAATCATTTATGTGTAGGTCACAAGCTTTTAAATTTCATTTTCAAATAAAACTCTACTAGTTTTTGTATCCCAGCTGGAAATACTTTCGGTTTTTCTGAAGCTGTAATTTGTTCTCTTGGCTGTCTTACAATGCAGATGTCATGAGGGTTTAAACTGAAAGCAAGGCCATAAAATTCCCTGTCAAATAGATAGAAATATTAGTCCTGTCTGTCATTAAGACATGCTCAATATCACGCTTCAGGTTGCTTGTAGACCCTTTTATGAACCTGAGTTTGCCTACTCTTTGTAATATGTTTCTGTCAACATTGCTTTCCTAACAAGACTAATCTGTAACAGGAGAGCAGCTTGCAGCTTTCATTACAAACTGAACATGTACTGTCACAGTTCATTTGTACCTAGGATAGCTTCAAATTTTTGTTTTACTTGCA
Organism: Penelope pileata; assembly: GCA_013396635.1. Taxonomy (NCBI): domain Eukaryota; kingdom Metazoa; phylum Chordata; class Aves; order Galliformes; family Cracidae; genus Penelope; species Penelope pileata. The sequence continues at coordinate 32,440 of WBMW01003126.1, read as the reverse complement.
CAGTTTGCTTACTTATCTTTCAAAGTGGTATCAGCAAAGGTAGGAAAAGTGCATTTAGGGTAGACAAGGTCTTTTCCTTTTACATTCATAAAAACAAAAGGCTCTCTAGCATCTTCTGTGCTGTTTGTGGCATATGCGGTGTGAAGCTGGGTGTTTTTTTCCACAGTAAATTAACATTTGAATTTTTGCATAAATTTGTTTCAATGGGTCCAATTACAAAACTTCTTTGCAATCTGGTAGCTTAGTTCATCAGACTACAAGTCTTTTCTTCTGTTTTTTCAAGCACAGATGTGTACAGGAGCATTATATTAAGGTGTACTTAAAAAGAAGTTGCTATTGCAGAGTCACAGAATAGTTGATGTTGGAAGTTGCCCTCTCTGTTACTTACCTCCCATTTGTAACTTATTCCTAAAAATTGTTTTTGTGCATAAAAATTCCTTGGCCTGTGGAATTTTTCTGCAAGAACTCTGATGGGAAAGAACACGAGAAATGTAGGATGCTTTTCCTGTATGTGTCCTCACCAGGGAAGTGAAGACATGACATAGGAATCTGAGTATTTTTAGCTGCATCGTGGCTCTTATCTCTTAGGGAAGGAAGAGGCAGCCACACTGTTGTTTTTCTTTAAGATAAATGTTTGAGTTTTCCTGACAGATTTGTTTGTCTGAATTGTATCAGAAACTGAAAAGCAGCTTGCAACTCAGTGTAGAAGAGAAAAAGATGGAAGAACATCCTCTTAGTGAGGATTATGACCTTGTTGAAGAGGAAGTGTTTCCAGAACCGTCTTCCATGGAGGAAACAATTACAAGCTTTGGAGGCCTTCAGTTGCACGGCAGCAGATCATTGCAGAAAGAAGCTTCTGAACATCAGGCTGCTGGGAGATGCTCTGGCCTAGATTCTGATGCCCTTACTGTGTTGGAGTCCAAGCAGGATCAAAGTAGTAAGTCTCTGTGTTATACACCACTACAGTACTGCAGTCATTCTTTGAGCTTGCTTTTAAGGGAATCACTACAGATCTGTGCCATGATTCAAATACCAGTGTCCACAATCACATGGTGGAAAGGTGTTGTACCAGGGTGATGCCCTTGCTTCTGTTTAAGAATTGTGCATCCTCAATTACCTCCTTCTTGGGTAGTGGAGAGAACCAGCCAAGTTTGTGTTATGCCTTTGGGTAGCCTTCTGGCTGGGGCAATTCTTTCACTGTGTGTCCTTATTGAAATGATTCTTCTTGAAGTATATTTGGAATTTAATAAATTATAAGGAGCAACCTGCTTCTTGTAGTCCCAAGGCCTATGTCAGGCCTAGATATAATTAAAATCACAGTTACAGCATTCAGTTTATACGTATGTACGGATAGATGTCAGATAATTTGTGTTTTCTAAGCAATGTATAAATGTGAAAATCATTGCCATGGGATATTTAGAAGGTCAGATATATTAATGGCTTCATTAGTAGATTTAACAAATAAATATGTAGCAAGTTCATTTTACTTTGAGCTAGATGCAAACTCCAGCCTTGTGAAGAATTGCACCATGTATTTCATATTCTTCCCAGTGCAGCTGCTGCTCACTGCTGTCAGAGGCAAGATCTTGCCCTAGCTGGCTGTTTGTTCTCATCTGGTGAGGATGCTGTTATGCCCAAGGGAACTGTACACTGGGATTTGCTATGCTGTTTGCTAGAGGAAAGAATTGAGGCTGTAGGCATACACAGCTTCTCCGTGTTGACAGCTACATCAGCTTTCACTGTAGCTTCAGCCTCCTAGACCAGCTTTTCCCTCAAGGTTTCACTAACAAGTTTTAACCCCTCTGAAAGGCCCCAGCTACATGTGGTTCAGGTCCAGCATGGGAAAAAATAACCACCATGAAACTGATATCTGTATTACATTATAATGAAAGTAATATGCAGGAAGGCTTAACTGCTTTTGACAGATAAGTGCTTCCCATACAGAAGGCAGAAGCACAAGTGCTGACTGTCTGGTGCCCAGGCTTTAGGTCCAGCCTGGATATAACTGCATAAAGCAGAGTGAGTGACTCTGTCACCAGTCTGAACCTGTGCAGCACCAGACTTGGCACTTGTGAATGAATTCTGGGTATTATTTGGGAAAGTTCCTGTTTATTTTCTAGTGTTAGCAGCACATGCATCAAAATGGTCATAACCTTGCAGACTGCTACTGCATAGCCAGAGCACTTCTGCCTCATTAGCATCTGTAGTTTTCACTTTGTTTCTCCATGTGCTACTTGCAGGACTCTGTAGGGATGAGCTTACACAGTGGTACTTCAGTTCTTTTCATCTGCCTTTTACACTAACTCTTTGAGTCTTTATTTATTTTTGTTAGCACAAATATTTATTTTCTACAGCAGCAGTAAAAATAACTCTTCAGCAATTCCAGCTAAAACCTATGCTGACATTTTAACTCTTCAGTCTTCACCCATTTCCTTTGTAATATCTCTTCATTTCTGTTGTCTGACATCCTTTTCTCAGAGTGGCTTTCCTTCTGAAACTCCTTTGGATTGTCTCAGAGAAACATCAGACAAAGCTTCTGTTTTTCCTGGAGCTGCTGTATCACGGTGAGGGTAGGGTTACCGCAGCTGCCTGTCTCTTCAGCTCCCCTGCTGGTAAAAGCCACAGATCAGATGCCTGCCTTGTCTTAAGATGATTCTGATGTTCCAGTGTAATATCTCTAAGGTGCTACAATATGATCTTCTCCCCAAAATGTCTACTTTTTTTTCTTCCTTCCTAATGGAAAACTGCATAGCCTTCACTTCCACTTGAAGACCTAATTCACTGCTGTGATGGTCCTGGGTTCCAGCTCTCCTCCAGCCAAGCTCACATGTTCTGCTTTACTGAGCAGCAGCAAAAAGGTTGGAGAACATAGCAGGTCTCCAGCTAGATTAACCTTCAAATGGGCTTGATTGAAAGGAATCAAAGCTTTTCTAAATGTAAAATGATAAGCTGAAATACACCAAAAACTTTTATGCAAAGAGTAACAAAGAAAGCAGTAACTTTTTATTGTGAAGAAAGATGTTTGTAGAAGTACAGAGATTGGACTGAGCTCTATAAAATAGCATATGGTGCTAGGATGTTAATCACTTCAACTTGTAACATAAGAGCTGGAAGCAACAAAGATGTTTCTAGGCAACAGGTCTAAAGCAAATACAATTAAATTGCAGTACCCCGTGCCAAATGATGATATGAAAGCCAGATTTTAAATGCATTAAAAAAGGGTTTACACAGCTTCATGGAAAATAGGGATGTTGTTGTTTGTTAAAAATTGTTTACTTGCATACTCATGTTCAAGAAGTCCAAGAAGTGCCCCTGGGTATTGGTAGAAGAGTGCTACTGTGCTGCTGTGTGCTTGCAGCGTGTCCTCCTGTGGCTGCTGGCAGGCAGGCAGGTCGTTGGGCTCAGCTTCTGCTATGGCCTCCTTCAGTTCAGCTCTTCCTACACTTGATAATTGTTGAAGATTCTCACAAGGTTTGTCGGTTCACTGATCTCTGGCTCTGGGCTGTATGGGGATATGGAAACAGAATTACATTGTATCCTTCCTTGATTTCCTCCTTGTCTACCCTTGTTTTAACTTTTCACACTTAGGACAGGCTGGGGATTTTCACTTTTTTGACATTTTGCACTCTCGTGGATGTTCATGCTCTTCATCAAATCTGTTCTAATCTGCTGATTTGGAGGGCTGATGTCTTCTCACCACTACTTTCTGTATTTTTTATCAGAGACAAACGAAACATAGCCCTGGTTAACCTCCTTGCATCAACAGGCCCAGACACTTGAACCAGGATTGTCTCAGACCGTCTGTGGCATGTATCTAAAGATTAATGAAAAAAAAAATCTATGTTTGGAACTGTTTTTGCAGTAATCCAGGCAGCCCAATTTTCCCAGTCTCAGATTTGTCCATTTCACATCCTGGGTGCTGGATGCCTGTCCATGCACTGTTTGTCCCTGATGGAAGATGTATTGATTTGAGACAGCAAGTCTGTCTGCCTGTGAGCCACCTTCTTTTTTGTTAGATCACCTTTGGAGACCTCCATGTCCAAGCCCAGAGCCAGTCACTAGATCAAAGATGTTTTGCTTGTTAAAAGCAGAGAGTTCAGGCAACAACTGGACTTGACCTATGCTCAGTATTTCTCAAAATAACCTCCCCACTCATTTCAGGTACATCATTTTGTTCTTTTTCCTCCCCTTTCTTTTCATCCATACTTGATTGCTCAACTTAAAAGGAACAATCTTTGAATCAGTTGAGGAAAGGCATGTTCTTGTTATCATAGAAATGAATTGGGGTGTAAATAGGGAGAGGCAGCGGAAGAAATAATGCTGGAAAATGCCTGCCACAGCCAAGATACACTGGTCTGATGGCCTACCTTACAGTGATATATTTTGTTACAAACTTAATGCAAGCTATGCATATGTACTTCTCCATGAATAGAACTGCATCAATAAAAGGAGGGGAGGATGGGAGTTATCACTTTACCAATGCCAGCATAATTAAAGTGGCATTAGGCCCAGGAAGATCTTCCTGTCTCATTGCTTCTAAATATCTCTGAAGTTGATTTTCTATTTCCTGGTCTCACAGAACTGAAGCCAGTGAGAGTCCTTTCAGCAAAAAGAAAAGATAATGCTGAAATGTACATTCCTGTCAGACCAGCCATGGTAAGAAGTAACGTCAGTCGGCCCCTCTCTGCTGAGTCCTTACAGCCAGGAAGACAAGAAAGACTTTGCTATAGTAAGTAATATGAATATAAAATGTCAATAAGGAGAGGTTTCATGTTTTTTTTCACTCTGAATCAGATGTAATTTCAGCACACATTTGTCAGTATAAGACTTTTTCTTTTTTTTTTTGATTTGTTGTTGAACACTGTAAGAGTTTTGACTTTGGTAAAATTGTGAGAAAATCCAGAGCTTCCGCACTTCACTCTTCTGCTTCATCTCTGTTACCTTTCTTCTCTTCTTGTTTCTATGCCATAAAACTTTGTCCTCACCTTTTTGGTCCTTGTGCTTGCTTTATTTCTCACTTTTCTGATGGAGATCTATTCCCTATGGTATTAACAGAAACGTGCCTTAAAATCAGGAATTTAAGCTTTGCTGAAGGATTTTAACGTAATGCATTTATAGCAAGAAAAGAACACAATTTTCCTGCAGCAGCTTTGTTGATGCTTTTAAATTTTTAAAATTTCCACTTTTAAACTTGTTTCCAGGCTGTGTCATTTCTATTTTTCTGACGTGTTTGGGAAGATGGGGATTTGTGTGGGCACAGGTTTGTAGGGTCATTTATTTTACCTTGCAAGTAGCAACTTCTGACTCTCTTGGCTTTACTGGAAAAGTCTTGAGATTCCTCCAGGATAGCTGAATATTCAAGTTGCATTGAAAAATTCTGGTGTGCTGAAATCATATATACTTCTTTCAGTTAATTGTTGCAAGGCATTTCCATTAAATATCTAAACAAAGCAGTTAGATTTTAAAGCATAAAAATCCTTCTTCTCACTTTTCAGTTTTCCTCCTCTTAAAATACAGTTTCAGCTGTTGTCTAGGGTAGATGTGACCTGGAATCCTAACCTGAAAACAAACTGGAGCATTTCAGCCTTGCTTTGGTTGGTTACAGATTCATTAATGTACCCTGTGCCAATAACTGAGTTGGATATTTCAAATGTATGCTGCTGTAATATTCCATACTCATTTGTTTGGACAAATGTTTATTCCTTCTTTGATGGCAGGACCGTTAAGTCGACCAGAACGGCCGCTTTCAGCAACTCGAAAGAATGTGTGTGAGAAGGACTCTGAGCTCTCTGTTTCAGCTGTGGTTAAAGCTATGCAGATGGAAAATGAAGCCTTGCAGAGAGATTTACAAAGCCGGTCAGTTTCCACAAGCCCTCAAAAGGTATGTCAAAATGCAGGAAAAAAAAAGAAAAAAAAGGATGTTTCATCAAGCAGGAAAAAAGACATTTTCCTTTAACGCAAACTATGATCTTTAATTCTTACATGATTGTGAAGTTATGTGAGAACGAATGGTGGTGTCTCTTAACTGCAATTGGATTTGTATTATTCTTCCATAGGGTGTGCTTTTTTGTGTGTGTGTTAATCTGGTTGCTCAGGACATTGTCCCAGGGCTGTCTCTTGGGTTCAGGGATCCCTGAGCTGCTGATAGAGCAGTCTGTACAGCCAGGTGCACAGCTGCAGGCCCATTTGAGCCATTCTCATTCTGGAATCTTCTTAAATAAGTTGTGTGATTTCCTTGCCAATAATTCCTACCATCCTACTAAACTCATTAATATGGGCACAGTTTCCTGTTATTAATACATGCTCAGCTTGTGCAGTATGCAATGCGTGTATATCTCTTATCTCCAATAAGCATGTTTTAAAAGCAATTAAAAACTTAATAAACAAGGAAATAAGCAAAAATCTATTCCCTTCAGATTCAGGTCATACCATTATTCCTTGCTAAGTCGAAGAATCAGAAGGTTTGTACTGACAATCCTTGCTAAACATTGAATGCAGTAATAATTCAGTTCTCTTAACAGAAATAAAGTATATAAAGAAATTTGGTCATAAGTTTATAGAACTATTTTGGACAGTGTTCATAGATTTGAAGTTTTCTTCCAGTTTGGTGTTTGGGACCATCATTTGTATAAGAAGGGAAAAAGAGATGCCTGTACGTTTTTGGAGCTACTCATTTGAATTCTGAGAGTTTCCAGCCAGCTGACTTTTTTGATCTAAAATGATGTTCCCTGAAATTGTGAGATAACACTATTGTGAATATGTATCCACTGTTGTCTCTGAGCCAACGTTAAGTTTCCTGGGGTGTTTTGGTCAGGAGCCAAGGATAAAATGTTATTTACTATAGGTAAATTTAAATGTAGTGTTGTCAACATCTAGGTCAACTCTTCAATCTTACTCCTCTCATTTTTGAGATATTTGCAGTTTTGTGATTGAGATAATGCTTTCAATTGGATGTTCTTGCATAATGCATCTTCATGCTGACATCGACTAATTTTAATATTGTGGTGCTTAAAAAAAAAAAAAAAAAGTAACATTTAAAACAGATATAATTTTACCCTGACATTTGAGAAGATGTTTCTAAAGCCCACTGAGCCTTGAAACTGTCCTAAATTATCTTCCAGAAGTAGTTTAATTCTACGTAGCACAGTTAAGGGATTATGAACTTTTTGGCTTTGGTATTTAAATGTATAACAATGTAGAATTTTGTATATTGGAAAAGTAATCCACTTCTAAGCATTTTAAAGGTCTTAGTCTTCAAAAATCAAAGAGATGGAAGTGACCTAAGTACATTCCTTGTCTGACTACTTGGTCACCGTGCCAAGTATTCTGCCTCTAACAGGAGCTACCAGCAAATGTTTAGGAAAAATAAGAAAGGAAGCAGAATATGCCCACAAAGTGGGAAGCAGGCAGAGAAAGAAGCTGGAAGAGCTGCAGGACTTTCCCTCTTTTTAGGTAGTCACCATGACAGCTGTCTATGTTGGGAGGGGGAAGGAATATCTGGATTTTTATTATAATAAAACTGAGCTTTTGAAGGGATTTAAAAACATTTATGCTGCTACTTTGGTGGAGGAGAATGAGAAAGTCTAGACAGAACTGTGCCAAAGCTTTAGCAGCTCTGAGCTCTACCAAATGTACATAATGAGATTTTAGATGTGTATATGTACTCACGTGTATGGTTTTTATATATTTTCATATATTTTATATATAAAGTCATTACAGAATGCTTTTAGTTACCTTTCTTCCATATAGGAGATCAAGCTCAGCTCTTTGATTGCAAGTGAAGACCAATTCTGTTAAATGTGGTTTAACTCCCTGTATAGAGTTACAGATTAGCTAAGGTTAGCTGGGGCCAGAGCTTGGCCCGAACTCACCTGTTCTGGAGGTGTGGACTGATACTCACTGGTATATATAGAAAAACATGAGTGAAACGTGTTTATCTTTTTCTTTCATAGAAGAAATTTTCTGTTCCATCTATTCTCTCCGCAATGGCTGAACCTTCCGAAAAAAGCCAGGCAAGGACTGCAGTCACAAAAGCTGTTGAGAGCATGTGTCCTGTTGGAAGCAGGTATATCTATTTGCACTAAGGCTAGCTCCCTTTTGAGGGGATAATTTTCAGTACTGAGCACCACTATGTCTGATGATCTTGAGATGCCTAATGGCAAATATTGGCAAAAACATGCAGAAGATTCTAGCCTTGGACCAATACCTGCTTATTAGGGAACTGCCAATGATTTATATCACCTGTGTGTTACTTTTTCAGACTGCCTCATATCTAGCAGAGAACTAGAGCGTGGTCTTTTAACCAGACTCTGTTTGTCTGAGGTGGGATGCTGTGACAGCTGTCATTCAACATGGGGATACCTGGGGTTCTTCTGTGGGCTGTGTGGGTTCATTCTATCATCTCTTCACCTTCACACCAACAATTTCTTCCAAATGTAAGAATTAAAAGGAAATAACATATAAAAGAACATGTGTTTCAGACAACAGCAGAAACTTCTGAAAGTTCTTCAGGAGACTGAGAGCCATTCTGCCTGTGACAATGACATACTCCTATCTGATGAAAAATCTGAAGCAGATTTCGTTTTAAGAGAGAAGGTCTGTGTATATGTGCACCATGCCTGATGCTTCCAAGTACTGCTGAAATACAAATGCTTTGAGTGATCAGCATTCCACTGACTCTGCCCACGTGGCTGGGGATGAGGAGAGAGTTTATCACCCTCTTAGATTTACAGCCCGTTCCAAAGCCTAAGAAAGCAGCTCTGTTCTTTGTCTTATTGGTAGGTTCTTTGGACTACTTAATTCTTGTAGTCCTTGTGGTAGAAGGGAGCATAAGGGGCCTCTTTAGTCCGCAGTCACTGCTACAGCTGCTGCTGTATAGCATGCTGTTCTATAGAGCTAATAGTTTCCTTCTCTGCTGCAGTAGGGCTTTTTGAAGATACCGTTGATGTTCTCTTACTATGTATGCTGCCCCTTCCTTCTGCTTTTGAGAATTGCATTTTAGTGTCAGATACATTGCTGGCTCCTTCTTTTCATGATTTTGCAACATAATTTCTGTGTTTGTCTGGTGAACATGGTGAAGGCCATGAAAAATTCAGATCCCTATGAAGGGCCCCAGCGAGCAATATTTTTAAGAGGCTTGCTGTCAGGATCCATTCCATAAAGCTGTTGCAAAAGCTCATGTAACCACTTTATTTGCTCTATCTAAATCAATTCATTTCCTAGGTTTCATTCTTAACAGTCAAGGAAGCTGTTTCTTTGGTATATTTGTTGCTGTGGAAATAAACCCAAGCTATCTGTTTTCTTAATCAAGAGTATCAAAGCTGCTGGTACTCTCAGAAATTTCTCAGTTTTTCATGAGAACACAGTAATGTTTACCAGATTACTTGAGTTTACTGTGTTTTGGATGAATTAACCATAGCAATCCGATACTCCTCTTTCTAAAATATGTCAGCACGTTTAATGGGTGCTATCTGGGGTGAAGGCCTGTTTTAGTGCAGTGGTCTCTGCTAATTCATGCTTTTAATAGACTTAATTTGCATATTAAAATGGAGTAGTGCTCGTTAGTAAGACTAACAAGAATGTGTTAATCATTAAGGTGAGTGGTCTAAAGTGCGAGAAAGTACAGAGATTTCAGCAGAAGTTGGTCTTTGGGAGATCTTGTGTAACTAAATTCCCTCTCCTGCTTGTCTCCTAGTAGTCTGCTTCTATTGGGCTGCTTGTTGGCAAAGAGATGTAAAAGTTGTTTGGCTGTCTCTGCCCTTTGTGCTCTCAGATGCTGTGGGAGGCAAGACATCAAATATCAGCTCACTTGTGCTGGCTTACAAAAACACGTGATTGTTCAAGTTTTGTAAATTTAAGATGGAAACAATTTGGCTAGTATGCCTTAGAAATCTCCAGTCTCTGCAATATAAATAATACATTTTTTAACTTTTAGCAAATACATGAACTACCAAAAAAAAAAAGTTATTAAATGATGTTTGAAAAAAAACAATCAAAAGCTGTAAAATAGTAGAGCTGAGGTTGCTTGTGCCTCCTTATTTTGTCCCTTTTTAGTAGTACAGTTTGTAATCAGTTTACACATTATGTGAGCAGAAAACTCATTCCTCTGTTCATCAGAATGATGAATGAGATAAAACAGAACTGTTTTCTCCTTAGGCTTTGGAGTGGATGAAATCTAAGAGGGTGATAAGTTCTCTCTTCTTACCCTGCTGTAGGTTTATCAGTTGGTATGGGGCAGAATTAGTGGAATGCAGAATGATTAAATATTATCCAGATAGCTCTGGGTTTGCAGGCCTTTTGGTTCTGAATTGTCAGCACTGTAGCCTTAACAGTCTTTTTATTGCTGCAGATCTTGTTTTGTCACTTATGTGTATGCCATATTTCATTTGGGTCCAGATGATGACAAATGTGGAAGTACGCGATGCCATTTATGTGACCATGGAACTTCTGTCTAACTGGGGAAATCCTGCAAACATTGGCTTGAGAGAGGTGGAATTCTTTGATTTATGCAACAAAAAGATCTTTGTGTCTCCTCATGACGTGGACATTCGAAATGCTGACTACCCAGGGGATTTGTGCTGCTTGGTCAATAAGAACTTGAATGTAAGACAGCTTAGTCCTGCATGTGACAACTTCTCCTTTTAATATTTCTTTAATATTCTATCACTAAATTTTTTGTTTGGTTGCGTGATTGCATGTTGATCCTGACTTGCATAACAACTGTCTGATAATTTAAAAAAAAAAAAAAAAANNAAAAAAAAAAAAAAGAGTACTAACAAGTCCAACTTTCCTTTCCAGGATGTTGCTATCCAGTTGTAATGTTTTAGAACAGAATTTGATTAATTTGTTTGACTTAGTTAACTGAGCAACTGTGTTTCTTATTTATTAACCTGATATTTTCTTGGATAAAGGAACACATTTTTTTAAACTATTGCAGTATAATCATAGTATCTGTAGAACAAGATCGCAAAACTTGAAGGCCAGGAAATTTCACATTTTTACAGTATGTCTGCTGTTAAACATGATTAGTTCTTGTGACCTGAAGGTGTAGGAGCTTTCCTGGTAAATTTTGTTCCAGGTGTTCAATGTGAATTTCAGTAAACGTAATACTGAAGTGTACTTATTTTATCCTGTCCCCTTGTCATGCTTTTACCTAGGGGAAGGACCATGGAAGAAGAATGGGTAGGTAGGTGGATTTGCACAAGAGATTAAGAAAGATGTGTGGCTTGGTAAAAGTACTTGGTGGTTGTTTTGTCTGATTGTAAGATGGGGAGACTGGAGGTGCTCTTATGTATTAGAGACAATGGACTTCAAATAATAAAGGAAATCCCTGAAGAGATGAGCAAACTTCCAAAGCTCTTTATACAGCCATAGTTTCAGTTGTGCTACAGATTCTCTGTATGTCCTTTGACTGATCAACGATACAGAGTGTTCAAAAGTCTCCCTGGGACTTCAGCGGTAGAATTCCAATAAAAGCTGGTATGATTTCTGATTCTAATTTGTGTATGTATTGGTCTTTCAAACTTCAGAATCTCAGGAAGAAAGGACAGTAGTAGAAATATCTGCCAATGATGTTTCTTCACAGTGGTGAACCCGTGTCATTTCTCTTCAGTGCTCAAGCCTTCCTTTCCTCTGAGTCAGGCATACCTTCCGTGCCTGCACAGAGTGGTGTCTCAGAAGCAAATCTCTCGGAAAACCTAAAATCAAAGGTTCCTGCTCTTTTTTTTTCCTTTTTAAATCCAGTTGAAATGTGAAGAATACTCATGGCATATCAGGTTCACCCTGATGATTCAAAGAACTTTTGGTCTAGATTTTGTTCAGTGCTAATTGCAAAGACCGTGCCTCCAGACTCCAGAGCAGAGTATTTCGTGTGTAATGAGGTTATAAAACATGATAGTCCTCCACAGACTCATAAGTTTTGGCATGGATTCATCAAAGTATCTTGAAGTCTTGGTGCCAGATTTTTGAAACGAGTATGCTCATTCCTAAGCACTTTCACTGATAAACAAAGCCATCTCCACAGCTGCTTCTCACTCAAGACCAAATGATGAGCTTGACTCTGGTATATCTCCTGTTGTTTGGAAGATGATGTGCATCTTCACAGAGCTTCTGGACAGAAGCACCAACAGTCTCTCCAGAGTCCAGTGGTGCCCTCCTGTGAAGGCACCTCTGGCACTATCTCAGTACACCCAGAGAAGCTCCTGATTTTTAGGCTGTCAGGCCCTGACTTGAGAGGTGTAGAGATGGATCATTCATCATGTGTTGTCTGCTGTTGGGAAACGATTATTTTTTTTTTTTTTAGTCATTCCTGTTCATAGTGTGTCTTGAGTAACATGACCTAGCCTTGAAGTTGATTCTGGAATTGGGTTCACTCTGGTTTGAGGGATAGCCTTCATTTCTTCGATGCTGAGGTACTCCTTTCTTTCTTTCTTTCTTTTTTTTTTTTTGTAATGTAAAAAGGAATAAACCTTTCTGGTGCTTGTGTAGCTGCTTATGCCTGAAACTGACATTCAAAGCAGCAATAATCTCCTAAAACCTTTTGAGAGGCCCCTGGGGCAGAGACATTGTCAACTGTCAGAAGCTGGGACAGGTAGATGACCACTGAGACGTGGTTCTATTCATGGTATCTTTGAGCAGACTGTCAGAGATCTGTCCTTACCGTCATCAGGAACACATCTGAATTACTTGGTAGGAAAGCTTCATTTCCTGCCTTCAGGAAGAACTGAAAGGCTTGCTAAGTGAAAGGATGTGGACAAATGCTGACTTTGTGTACCTACTGTGGGTGTATGTCCTGTGGATCATTGAAAATAGAAAGAGAAGTAATTTATCTACTAATTTCAGGTCACTGAAGTGTTATTTGCACACATATTTACATTTTGCCCTTCTTAAATCTCTGCTTTGGGGCAACTCTTGATGTCAAATATACTAACATTTAACATTTGGATTTGGAAACTCTTGTTTTTTACTGAGCTGCCACACATCTTTCTTCTTTTTTCCTTCCTTTTCTAAACATGAATAGGCAGTGCTTTTTAGCAATGTCCAGAACTAGGCGTACTTTAGTACTTTAAACTGTCTGTAACAACCAATTGTCTGTAAAATCCATGTTTGAAGCTTCTATTTCAGCTTGAAATTAAATGTAGCTCTAAGGAACAGATCTGCAAGTGAAATTAGTTGTCTGTAAAGCATGATGAAAATAGAGGCAGTGAAATAAAATTGATAAGATTGCCCTTTTTAGATGGCAAGATAGAAGCATAGGCACTCTAAGAAATTGTAAAATGATTATCTGGTGTCCATTGTGCTCAGTGATCCCCTCCAGTGCCTGCAAAGCTGATTAATTTGATTAAAATAAACTGGGCTTGCTTTGACCCTGCAGTTACAAAGCATGGCAGACTGCCTGTCATTTGTGAGCATGCAGATGTCTCGCCGGGATGGCAAGCAGCTGACCTTTATCTAATTGTCAGGTTGTGAGCTGTCTTACAGGCAGAGTCGGATTTACTGTTTGGAAATGAGGTTAAGGTTTTGCTCTTAATAGAGCAGATTTTATTAAATGATTACTTTTCTAATTGTTTTTTTTTTCTGTGAGGTGTTGAGTTAATCAAAATAGTCTGCTTCAGAAGAAGTTTTGGTGACAGTCTGCTTGTTTGTGTTTTTAGACGACCAAGGAAAGCGTCCTTTGGATGTGCCCTTTCCATCCACCCATCCAACTTTACTTTGTCATCCGCAATCCCACCCGATCATGTGACTTCGGTGTGTCCAAGATCAAGATTTGGAATTACAGCACAACAACTGGTGTAAGTAGTCTTTTCTCAACTCCTCTGTATGCGTGCTCTCCTTCTCCTTTACAAAACTCAGTTTGATCTTCCTTCTAAAAGTATGAGATAGAAGTTGGTAATGTTTTCTCTAATAAAATACGGAGCTAGGAGGGGCCCATGTCTACTGTAGGTTTTTGCTTCTGTTGTTGATTGTAAGTGGTAGGAGTGTAAATGCTAGCATTTTCGTAGGCACTGTTAGCATTTCCTTTCAAAGCTCTTACAAGCCTAACAAAAGGCTTGCATATTCTGTCAGGTAGGGCTTTACTGTGTTGAGAAGTAGATACAAAGGTGAGTGCATTTAATATGCAGGGTTCTGAGTTGGTTTACCACAATATAAATAAATGGTTGATTTCTCATGTATGTAGGTATCGACAAGCTGACTCGCTCAATTTTGGTTTTGTTACTTTAATTAAAAAGTGTACTGACTGCATGTACATAAAATGACTAGTGATGTAGTGTTACAAGAGAGACATCTGATGGCAGATGGTCTCTTGTTTGTGTGTTTGAATGTTACCGTGGAAATTATTCTTGTTTGTACACTGCAATGTTGAGGAAAAAAATCCCAGGTACTGGATCAAAGAGGATTTGCTGTCCTGGATTATAAATAAGAGGCTTTATCTCCCTGGTTTTCTTCTCATCTATGTTCTTATATAAGCATATATGGTAATTTATACATATGGAAATGACTATGGAATGAACAGCTTAAGCAAATTTACTATAGCATGATGTATATTTATTTTCTAGAATTTTAATAGTTTTTTTTTTCTATTAAAATGTGGGCTACAGTGTTCCATCATAGTTCGAGGGTGTGATAGGAACGGCTGGTTTTGGAGGAAATAGTGTGAATTTGTTACTGAGCCTATTGAATATAATATGGGAAATACACAGAAACACATTAGTGTGTTGCAAGGCAATGTTTTTTTAATAAACCACACTGAAGCAAACTGTAAAATTCATTAGGAGCACACCCCTTGGATTCCAGTGGCAGCCCACCAATATACATGGATTACAGAAATATCTCATTATTCTTGATGTGAAAGAATAATACAGAGAAGTTCTGCTTAACTCTGTAATTTACCACGAGGAAATTTTGTCTGCTAATGTGATTTTTGGTAATTGTTCCCACCATCCTTCCCTCAACATCCACATCAGCAAGAGGTGCCCCTGTACGTCTTCAATGGCCAAAAGACTAATTCAAACCAGTACCTGTGGATTGTTGGAAATATTTGAGCCTGAGCTTTGGAATCTGAAAGTAGAAAAGAATATGTCTGAAGGAAGCTGTGAAAGCCAGATCACTTCATTGTCGTAGATTCATTGATTTCAGCATATTACAAAGAAGGGCTCAGAGAACGCTTCACCTTGTCTTCTGTATTTACTTCAGATGAGGTCTGTGGAAAAGGAGGTCATTTTTAGTCTGCAAGAACAGAAGTGAGGGCACTCGGTTTTCTTTTAAAAGTTTACCTGAAATATTCAGGCATTATGTAAATGCTTGCAATGGCCTTGAAATTAAATTTACCTCATGCTAATGAACCCATTTTCCTAAGATCTGATGTAGTGTCTGTGGTAGGTCTGTCTTTATAAATCTGTGAATGGAATTAATACTTAAATGCATTAATGTCTTAGCTGCTCTCCAACTGGATAATTTTCTCTTTCAAGCACTTGTTCCTCCTTGTTTGTATTTCATGTTCATTCTCCTGAGTTGGAGACCTTTTTTTCACCCAGCTCCCTGGACTGGGGTGTGTTGTCTGTGCAGTTTTACAGTTCCTGGCTAATCTGGAGCTTTGTTCCTGCAGAGCTAGCTTTATAGAAGTACCTTTTCCTTGTAGTTTTTGACTTTCTTTTTTTATTGCTCCTTTTTTGTTTTTCTTTGAAAAGTCAGGCAGAGACAACATTCTCTGTCCAGGTGTAATTCACAGAAAAGCA
Source organism: Penelope pileata (assembly GCA_013396635.1). Lineage (NCBI taxonomy): Eukaryota > Metazoa > Chordata > Aves > Galliformes > Cracidae > Penelope > Penelope pileata. The sequence goes on along the minus strand of WBMW01003126.1, from coordinate 16,706 downwards.
TCTTGAGTTCTAAGCTCTGTCATTCACACATGGATATCACCAAAATGTCCACAAATACCCTCCCAGTTGCTTCACTGGAAAGCATGAGCCCAGGGGATACTTGGTGAGGGCCGAAGGTGCAGGCTGGGAAGCAATGTCAAGAGGATTCTTAGAACTATTTTCACAAAATCTCTCATTTTTCTCTCTGATGTTGATCGTATCTGCTTTCTAGTTATGAGATGTGTCATTCTAATAACTCTGGGAGGAAAGAACTTTCTCAAGTGAAGTCTTGAGTGTTTGTTTTCAGAGTGGCTTTTTGATGGAATTGAGAGAAATGGATTTCTCTAATCCCCTTGTGCTGGAGGAGACTTAGACATTGGTACTGGGAGAACCTAACTGTTCTGTCAGCCTTTCCCATCACTAAGCAACTGGAAGCTCAGAAGGGAAGAGAGAGTGTTAGTTCCAACTACAAGCGAATAATAAAATCAGATTTTTAGGGGATGCTGCAGGAAACAAGTACAGCGATAAAGTAGTGAGTGGCAGAGCTGTGTCTGACATAAAGGCCTTCAATTTAAAGGCTACTTAAGTGTTTGAACAGGCTACCAAGGCATAAAGTTGTGATATTTGAAAACTATTAACAACAGACTTCTTTGTTAAGGTATTGGTTATTTTACTTCCTTTAGTGCAAGAGGTGGATGGGATGGTTGTTTTTATGTCCTTTCCAGCCCTGTACTTCTAAAAGTGTTTAATGGCTTTGATGTAATTGTTTACTTTGCAGCGTACATGTGAAGTCATGTGGTGAGTCTCAAAGATGCTGATGCAAAATCTTTCTCTGGAATTTACACCGTGATGGGAAAAAAAAAAAAAAAAAATTAAACTTAACTCTTCACTCAAGCTTTTCTATAAATGCTTAAGTGTTTTTTTCCTAGGTGTCAGCCAAAATGGTTCAGAGTAGTGGCTAGCAGTGTTGTTTATTCTTTTAAATAAAATCTTAAATATCCCACTGTAGTTTTCCTTTATTTGAGCTTTTCATTTGAAAAGTAATTAAAAGCATGTTACTGATACGAGCTTTTTATTGTTTTCATCTGTTTGTCAGAGTTCCAGGACAGTGATACTAGTGTGAGCAGCTTATTTGAAATCTCCATACTTTTATTTTTCCAGGACCTTGATGTTGGTGCAAAGAAGGTGAAGTTATATGTTGATGAGAACCTTGTATTTGATGGTGAATTAGAGAGAGCCTCTGGAGATCTCATCACTGACCATAGCACTACAATTGATATTACACAATGCAAGCAGGGTATCACTACTTATCCTGCAAATGATAGGAGAGAAGCAAATGCAGCTGCAGTCGCAGATGAGAAGGTGGACCTGCATTTTGAATGCTTACAGTCAAACAGTACATCAGTAAACTCAACATCTCTGCCAGAAGAAAATGATCTTGAGGATGAAGTGAATTCAATAAGCTTTACTAAGGAAAATATAGCTGAGTTAGAGGATGATCTAAAAGTGTTATCTCATGTTGGTATAAAAGATACAAAAGAAAATACAGCAGTCCAAGAAGTTATCGAGCATGTTCAATCTGAGGATGAACTTCCTTTGAGTGGGCAAATGGAAAAGCTAACAGGAAGAAAATTGTCTAATTCTACTGGTGCTCTTCCTTCTTGGTTACACTCATCTTGCCAAGTAAGAGAGACTAATCAAGATATTTCCAGCAAGCAGAAGCCTCCCTGGCTTGCTACAGAACATTGTTTAGGCTTGAAATCTCAAACACAGTCTGATGTAAGCATGAAAATCTTGTCTGATCTGACTAATGAAGATGTCAAATCTCACAAAAATGAGCTGGGGAGATCAAGTAGTAGAAATGCAAATGGAGATGAGAGATCACAAATGCTAATCAGAAAGGATGACGACTTTGGTTTAGATGTTTCAGAAAAACTTTCTAACAAGCATGGCTGCAGCCTGGAGTACCCTGCAAGTGGAAGGAGAAGCGTAAGAAAGCAGGGATTAAATACCATACATCTTAGAGAAGATGATTCAGCACTCAAAGGTAAGAGCTCACAATAACAACCTTAGAATAAGGGCTGATATTTTCTTCATTTTGCAGAAGCACAGAATCACTTAGGTTGGAAGGGTCCTCTTGACATCATCTAGTCAAGCCCTCTCCTCAAGCAGAGTCAGCTAAAGGAGATTATCCAGAACTGTGTCAGTTGGGAAGTTCAGGGTTTGATGACCCTCACTGTAGAAGCATTTTCTCGTGTTAAAGTTGAGTTTCATGGTTTCTAATTTGTGTCAGTTGCCCCTTTGTTCTGTTATTGGGCACCACTGAAAAGAACCTGGCTCCATCATCTTCATTTACTCCCACCAGGTATTTATATGCATCAGTAAGATTCCCCTGAGCCTCTTTTTCTCTGGGCTGAAGATTCCCAGCTCTGCCAGCATATCCTTGTCTGAAAGGTGCTTTGGTCCCTTAATCATCTTTGTGGCTCTGGGCTGGACTTGTTCTGCGAAGTTTGCCCAGAGCTGCACACAGTACTCCCACTTTGGCACCACCAGTACTGAGTGGAGAGGAAAGATCACCTCCTTCACCTGCTGGCAATTTCTGGGTAGATAGACAGTGGGATTTTAGTTGTGCTATTTGCAGTGTTCAGTTTTTCTCATCCGTACTACAGCAATGCTCAGAGCCATACAGTGGATGTGAAATGCTCTTTTTCTGAAAAATTTACATTCTGAGTTAGTATTTTAAAATGTATTTGGAGAAGACTAAAGTCTAAATTTACAGTCTTCATATTCTGAAAATTGACAGCCCTGCAGACTGTGAATGTTCACTAACATCAATGAAAACCTGCAAAAAGATGGGGAATGGCATGGCCTCAAGGTAGTGAGTAAATTTACAGAGTTTGTGTAGTATGTTTTTGTCTTTCTCTGTGAGAATATGTGCTGCCTACAGGAATTTCTACCATTGCTTCTCTTTTCACCTCCTTTTTCCATGTGTGTCTGTCCCTTTTGTCTATGCAATACAGAGAAAAAAGATACAAAGACAACCAAGCTAATGGATTCTTTAAACTGAAAATTATGTGATCCAGTGGTTCACAAACTTATCAGCTTTGTTCTGGAGCAGTGTGATGTGCTGTCTCATTCTGGGGAGTCTAGAAGCAGAATGTCTGGACAAGTCATGTTAAAAGAAATTGGAGCATTTTGCTAGAAATGAGCAAGAGTTCACTTTTTTTACATTGTATTGGTGGCAGCGAAACTACTGTGGGCAGCCCCTACCTGTTTGGCTGTTTGTCAGTGAGGCCTAAGCTACCTGAAACTGTGTTCCTCATGGAGACTGAGCACAGTGGTTTTAAAGCTGAGTTAGAAGATTACCTCTCCTAGCAATTCTGATGAGTGTTGCTTTATCTCTAATAAAGATATGAACCCAATAAGTGCCTCCAGACAAACCTTTCACAAGGTGCCTGTTTATCCCTACTTAGATGAGTTTGTATTAGACCACACAGCCTTGAGGAAGCAATAGAATTAAACCTCACAAGTTTGGAATTTTTTTCTGGTTTAATACTGTTTAAAGAGTAAAAAGGCAATTCTGAGGGAGAAGTTGTACAACTGTGACCCCAGACAAAGCTCTGCAAGGACAATTCTTTTTTTTTAAACTTCATCAAAAAGTTTCTTGCAATGCAGTTGTCATTTTATATGTGCTGTAAAATCCAAAAAAGAAGGAATAATGTAAGCACTTCAAGATTCTATACTTTCAAGCCTAACTTTCATAATGACCTTTTAAATCTCTGATTTTGCTCTGTAAAGCAGGAAACATATTTTATAAAGGTGACTTTCAAAGGAAGAGCTGTAGCTTTCTGTGTTTGCAGTTTTGCTCAGATGTGTATTTCAAGAAGGGGATTAAAAAAAAGAAGCACCACTGATTTTTGTTGTTGATCTCAGAGTTCTAACCAAGCTGTTGTTCCTGAATTCTCAGTTTTCTCTCTGACAAAAGTGGCAAGGGTGAGTCTGAAGGAGTACACTGTATACAGGCTAATCCATGAGCCATATAATGCAGCTCTATATCTGCTGGGCCTAAATCTCTCTCATTTCTTTGTTACAGTGCTATTCATCTGATGCTGGAATGTATTTTATCTTAAGTAAATCCTTTAAATCAGATTTTGCCTTAAGTCGAGGAGTTAAAACCTGCTTGTAAAGGAAGCACTTAAAATACATAATTTAAGGGAGAATCTGTAACAATACAGAAGTGATTTTTCTGCATTAAAAGCAAAAGATTTGTCCATATCACAATATGGCATGTAAAGCCTCTCCCACTGTATTATGTTCTCTTTTAACCTTTGTTGTGATGCATGCCTAAATTAAGTAGAAAAATAATGCTGAAAAACAATACAGAGACCTTACAGCAATTTTAACTTGACTTTTGACTTGGGAGAGTTTAAGTACTTGTCAACATCACAGCAACTTTAAACAAATCCCTCCCTAGTAATTTCTGTTCAGTTTTAAAATGGTAACAACTTAGGTGTTTTAATGTCAGCTGTCAGATGTCAGGATCCTTGTTAGGGTGTCCTCTGACTTTGCTTGGAGCAGGCTGAGTTCTTGGATGCTTAAGACTTGAACAGGAAAAATTGACACGAAAACTCCGCATTTGTGGTTGTTTCTGGGAAAATCACGTCTTGCAACTTTTCTCTCTGCAGTGTGGGATGAAGCCATTTTCAAAGTGGAACTGAGTGAGCATTAACAACAGTGAAATTCTTTGTGTTTCCTTAAGAATGGTGAATTTAGATTTCCACAGGGCTTAGGGAACTGCAGTTTCCCAGTGTGACAAAGGGGATTCTACAGGAGCCCGTATGCAACATCACAGCTCCTCTTTGGTCATTAAATGAAGAATAATGAGAAGAACAGAAATAGCATATCCATGCATACTTGGCTTGAGTTACTGTTGCTATAAAAACATATTTTTGTCTTCAGTAACTGCTTCATTGTGCAAAGCAAATGATACAAATATGCTGATAACATTTGCAAATAACATAATTTGGGGTATTACGAGTTGAGAGGGCTGGAGAACTGCACAGAAAGACGAACTTGAGGACTGGAGGGATGGCAGTGAATTGCAGCTCAGGAGTGCTGCTTGCAAGGTCATTTGGGGACTAATAACAGAAAATGAAGTTGTAAGCTGAGTAATCATCAGTTGCAAATGACTGAGGAAGAGAAGGATCCTGGCTGAGCACAGATTGACTGTGAAGTGCTGGTGTGACGCAGGCGTGATTGCAGCGAGGCACTCCAGGATGTGTCGGCAGAGGCCTCTGTTGGTTGGGGACGTGGCAATATCTCAGCACCGGCGCTTGTGAGACTGCAGTTGGAAAACTGCAGTTCTGATCATCCGTTTTCAGGAAAGCTGATTACAAAGTGGAACAGAAGAGAGCATTTAGAATGATTTGGGAAATGAAGCGTGTGATTGCAGCATGGAAATATGATTGCTATTTTTAGCTGCAGGGAATAGCAATGAGATTAATACAACGGAGGAGGGAAGAGGAAAGGTGTTATTTTCAAGCTACTCTTGCCCCCAAATGTAGTTTACTGATGTTAGGAGAAGAATTGCATGGTGTGTATTGCTGGCAGAAGTGGGACACGAGATGCCCCTCATAGCCCACTGGGGAGATGGGTGCTTGAGGGCTCATTGTTTCTGGACCCCTTGGGATAGCACCCAGCACCCAGTCCTCTGGGGCATGCAGGAGGCTCAGTGTGTGTTTAATGACTGCAGGTGGATATTCTTTATCAGGGTTGGTGACAGGAGTACCGTGGCTGCTTCAGGAGACTCCAGTAAAAACAGTACATTATGGATGCCAAAGGGAATGCCAGGTCCTGCAAGTCTTCAGCCATCGACCTCTGCTTTCTGGCTGTCCTCTGCTCTGTTTTCAGAGCTCCACTTATCCTATTATCAGTCCTTAGTTAACAAACTTATTCACTTCCCATTGAAAATCACTGCTATTGAGCTCTTGTAGAAGTGCTTCGGTGCTGTAATCTCTGTACTGCTTGGAGTACTTAACAGTGAAAAAGAAAGGAAAAAAATACCCAAACCAGCAAAAGTCAATGTCAAATGCACTTCTGTACATGCCTATCTGAAATTGTCAGGCTTTGGTATTTTAAATTGGTAAATAAATGTACAGTGTCTTGTAAATTCTGAGGATCTGGGAAGTGCTGCTTGGGATCACCCACCCCATGAGCATATGTACAGACATGGATTTGGGCAAGGAAGTGATTAGCAATGACTGCTGTTCTCTGCAATGTTTTCTGAAATTTGCTTCCTATGTGTGTTTCCCCTGTGGGATGGGGGAGAGTGCCCAGGTTGCTCTCCAGACTTTCATGCCTATGCATATGGAACACAGTGCTCTTCCAGGTAGTTTCCCATCTGCTTTAAAATTCTTATTTTTCTCTCAGTTGTCCCCTGTGTAAATGGTTATTGGCCATAGATAGATTAGGAACATTGTCTCTTTCTCAGTAATTCCAAAAGCAAAGTTAAAAATTAGGCTTAAGCAGTCTTTTGGGAAAACGTTACTTTGCATTTTATTGCAACTGGCATTTATTCTTGATAACCATTTGTTTTAGTATCCACTCAAGGACATTGTACAGAGCTAAAATCTAGCCCATGGGCCCGTAGTTGTTTGGTACTACATTTGCTTTTCTTCATTTATTTGAAGAAAATACAAAAGTGACAGCTTTATGAAAATCATCATTATTTGCTGTTAATTGTGCAGAGACGGAAATGAAGCAGCTCCCCGGTGGGGTCACGAGGAGAGCAGTACTCCTCTGTGCTGCCTGCACTGCACTCCCAGGAGGTCCCTCACGTTATCCCCCTTCTGCATCCTTGCCCTTGCTGAAAAGGGACAAAAGCATTTGGGTCTTCTCCGTATACAATGCAATGCTCGCTTCATCCTCCTTCAATGCTGAGCCTGCTTCTCTTCTCACCACCTTTCTTCCTGTGCACGTGGCTGAAGACTCTCTTCCCTTTTGCTGTTTGCTTGTCGTTGCTTTGGGCAAGCTCTTCCCTTCCTCCTTTTCCATTGTGGTCTTCCTCTTGTATTTCAGTAGTGCTCAGCAGGCAGGAGGATTGCTAATATGGGTGCTGGGGTGGCTGGGATGGAGGAAAGCTGCATGGTAGGCATCTCCTGTGCAGAGGAATGGTGGCAGCAGAAATTTAGTTGATGGGAGATTATGGAAGGTTGTGGCAGCAGCTGAAGGGAAGAGGGTCTGTGGTTGTGTAGATGTATAAATGTATACAAGTTACCTTGCCGAGTTCAAGCAGCAGAGATTTTTTCCTCAGGCCTGCTGAAGGGCATGCTTTAGGTCAGTATCTCTGCAGCCTTTGCTCTGAGGGTTTCTCAAATGTACTTTCAAGGCTGCTATGGACCCTGCTGTACCAGAGATGCTGGACTGATACTTCTAGAAGTTATCTTAACGTGTTACACGTGTAGAATTCTGAATTCCATCAACCTATAAGTATGCATCTGCAGCACAGGAGTTGTCTTCGTCCTGCAGTTGTACAAATATTTCTGTTTCTGTTTCTTACTGTGCTTCTCTGAGCCCTTGCTAAAATAAGCAGCACTGGAATTTCTCTGTATTTCTTTAGAAACAAACAGTTTAGCTCTGTCCAACTGCTTGGAAGACGTCGAGCAGAAGTGCAGACAGATGATACGTTGTGGTAACTGCCCAGGAAGCATCGCTGGGCAAAAGCCTTGGTTCAGCCGCTAGGTCACTGCGTAGTGCAGGTCTGCCCACTGAAGCAGCTATGTCAGGGATTAACTCGCCAGCAGAAAGGAGAAGTTAGGCAGCTGGGTACTGCCACCAGCAGAGATCGAATGGACTTGCTGCCTGCGGAAGTGTTGGGAGGTGAAGCTGTCTGAAGGCTCCTGTCTTACCCATTAATGGTGTCTTCTGCTGCTCTGCGCATTTTCGGTGCTTACTTCTGTAATCTGTTTTTGCATACTTATACTGTGCAGGATAATACAGTTGTTTGTTTAAATAAATAAATAAAAGAACCTAATTACCATAGCTAGAAAGGTGTAAAAAGTAGAGTGAAAAGTGAATTTTAATTTCTTGATCTACATTGCTTAATGTATGACAAATGCAAGAAATCTCTAAATTTACGAGTGGGCGTGAGAGTGCAGCAGTGTACTGGCATCTTCCAACTCTGGTGTGCAATGTGGACTGCAGGCATGGCAGGTAGGGTACAGTTAACAATGAATATTTTGTGCAGAAACTTTTGCTTTTTTTCCAGGAGTTTTTTTTGCCCAAGACCTTAAATTATGAGATTGGCCTAATGATGAATTTCTTTAAGTGTTGAGTCAAGAATTGCCAATCTAAAACTTACTTGCAGTTTTGTGATTGGCGTATGTTGTTCTTTAATATTTAAGTGATCGTTTCCATTATGTCTAAAGGGAAGTTGTGACATACAGCCTTTATAACAGGGAGGCAATATCAAAGTGCTAACAGAACAGAATCTCATAGCTGGGGGAGCATGAATGTGACCTGCATAGTTCTGCAATGTCTGCTGTAGTGGTTTGCTTCCAGCTGTGTCAATGCATTACATGTTTATGTAATGTTATTTTCAGATGAAGACTTCTCTGTCACGGACGTTGCCACCTCTAGAGCAAAGTGGCACAATGAAAAGGAGCACACTCTGCAGGAGTCCTGGAATTCCTTGGTAAAGTTCAATTATTCCCATCGTGGCCGCATCTCTAACATGGATTTTCAGGGCGATATCTTTGATGAGTTTCTCCACCAGCAGAAAATCAGCCGGCCTGGAGAATGTCATCTAGGGAGAAAAGAGGGAGTACAAACAATCTCAAAAAGACACCAAGAAGAAAATTCTGTGGAGGCACACGATGGAAATGATTTCAAAATACCCATCTTACCTTGTGGTCAGCGCTTAGTAATAGACATTCAAACAACATGGGGAGACAGACATTATGTTGGTCTTAATGGAATTGAAGTTTTCAGTTCTAAAGGAGAACCTGTTCAGATTTCAAAAATAACAGCTGAGCCACCTGATATAAATATTTTACCAGCTTATGGCAAAGATCCCAGAGTAATAACCAATCTAATTGATGGGGTAAATCTGACGCAGGATGATATGCACCTCTGGCTAGCACCGTTTACCCCTGGAAAACATCACTTTATCTTTATTGACTTTGTGAATCCCTGTCAAGTAGCTCTGATTAGGATTTGGAATTATAATAAATCTCGCATACACTCTTTTAGGGGTGTGAAAGACATTATAATGATGTTAGATGAACAATGCATCTTTAAAGGAGAAATTGCAAAAGCTTCAGGAACCTTGTCTGGAGGTATGCTATCATTTCTTACTTTCTGTGTGGAAACAGCAGTACGATATAAACAAATGCATTTATCTTGTTTGTTATCTCTTTCTTCTTCAAAGCAGATTGGGACTTTATTTAGTACTTAATCGTTTTAATTTCAAAATGTAATGCAAAACCATCTAATGCATTCTGTAATGATATCGTGAATTGAAGTAGCAAACAGAGCTAATTTTTATTCTTAACGAAGACTTATCAATGAGATCATGCTTCAGTAACCTCAGATAGTCACTAAATATTTAAAAGTTGCAGATCTTTACTCTTCACAGATGTGGTCCTTTGGAAAAGGTGATGGAGAAGCTTTTTTCTTTTACACATACTTGAAATTTAGGTTTTCTAGGTTTGTCTGCTGGGTTAAAATTGAACGTAATTGTATCAGTAGTCAGTATCTATTCCCCATATATAATCTTTAAACACTGCTGTAAATTAAATGTAAAGAAGGACTGAACAGAATTTTTATCACTCTAAATATTCTTTCATATAGTTTCTCCACTTAATTCTATGTGTTGCCTTCAGCTCCAGAGCACTTTGGGGATACTATATTGTTCACTACTGATGATGATATTCTTGAGGCTATCTACTGCTATGATGAGACGTATGATGGAGAAATGGAAATTGCCAGCTCTCTGAGATATGAAGAAGAGCTCAAGAGGCCAACAACGGCTGATGGGGATGGCGATGAAAGACCTTTCACACAAGCAGGGTTAAGAACAGAGGATCAGCAGGTAGGGACCTCTACATTCAGAACTCTCTACAAATGTGTCCTTCTGAAACATGGCATGGAAATAGGAGGCACTGATTTCTGTGCTGGTGTAAAGCTCCACGGAAGAACTAATAAAGCTGTCTGTGTTTTGAAGATTATTTTAATCAGCTCAGTAATTCATGGGAATTTTTCAAGCCCAGAAGATCCTCCATATTTTGCTTTCTCTGGTTAATAAGACTACCAGGAAGGCTATACTGGACTGAATGTATATTTTGTTTCTTCACTTACCTAAGCAGTGAGAAGAGGGGTTTCTTTTTTGATTTAGATACTCCTGAAGGTTTATGCCACTGTCAGTGATTTGTACCATACACTTATTCATGTAATGAGTAGCTCTGCTCCCTGTCACTCCAAATGAAAGATTTTTCCGTATTTTCTGCACTGAGTATAATCTTGCTTATTTTTTCCTTCTCAAATGAAGTACCTGAAGTGGAAAGGATCTGACAGAATGTCATTTCATATCTTTCCCCCAGTTGTACTTCATTTTTTCCTCTATTCTGACTGGCATCTTCACAGGTCTGTGTCCATTTTGCAGCAGGGACATGTCCCCTGCTGTTCTGTACAGCAGGTATTGTACTACTTGGAGGAGTGCTGTGTTTTCATGCACAGCAGTCTTTCCTCATGCCACTTTAGCCCAACAGCCCAGTGCCTGAGCAAAGATCCTGCAAGATTTTCTGCTTAAAGTGGTATTGGTGTAGTCTTTGAACTGCTTTCCACTTTCTTAGAACGTTCACGAGCACCTGCCATTTGTTCAGTGAGGACATCTTTTGCTAGGGGATGCTCTTGTACATATGTGAGGAGATCCAAAACTAAATCAAAATTCCAGCTATTCAGCTAAAGTACTCCTCATATATGGTTCTTAATGAGCCTCGTCCTGTTTCCAGGGCTGTGTGTTCCATCTTGACCTCTTCTGGTGGCTTATAGGACACAGGGAAGTGCTCTGGCACTGGAATTGGGTTTTGCTGTCATGAGTCAGTGACTCTGACCCTTTGACTTCTCTAGTGCTAGTTAGTACTTGACACCAATAATTCTGTTTCCATCTTTGCTTGCAGCGTCTTAAACTGTTCAGACACGTTATGCAGTGCAGGGTTTCATGAACACAAATTGAGCTTCACCTTTCTCTTATTGATCGCTTGTTCATTGTTAGCATTCACCCAGGACCTCTTCGATTACAGAAGCTTAGGTCTGGACTGCCTGGTCCTTACTCAGAGCCTTTGCCTCTTATTTTGCTGCTCATCTGTGATGTTTTTCTAACTCTGAAACATGCTGTATCAGCAATGGAGTAGCAAAAGCTTTTACGACTGAAGCATTGATCTCCCTGACATTCCATATTTGCTAGTACCATCAAAATTTTGTAGCTGGATGCATATGCTATCAGAATGATACAAATCCACTGGGTGATTTGCCTTCCCCAGCATAACATTGTCATTCAAACTAATACTGGGTTTGAGCAGTCTCTGCCTGTTGGTCGCTGACCCTTTCTAGTTGTAGCATGCTCAGAGGATGAGAAGGTGTTTTACTGCCCTGACTACAGCTCTTAACAGAAGCATCTTACATTCTTGTTGGTGTTATCCATGGTTGTCTGTCTTTCATCTCCTTCCCTGTGATTTCATTTAAGGCACTATTCAGTAAGGTCAGATGCAGGATCATGGTAATACTTTCTACTTTTTATTTATTTTTCAGTAACTCCTATGCAGCGATGGCATTTTTTTCTAACTGTAAGGATCTAAAAACGTTGGTAGGTCGGTGTTCACAAGGAGTGTTGAAATAGTAGAAAATTAGACTAAATCTGAAGGAAAAGATAGCAGGCAGTAGTGGAATGGGGAGAACTGAGTGGCCAAGAAATGAGGAACAGGGAGCAAAGAGGTGATAAGCCATCTCTGTCAAGCCACCATTTATGGCCTGCTAGAGAGGGCATTGTTCTGTGTTCTACAAAACCAGTAACTGTTTTGAATCCAAGGATTTTAATATTCAGTAGAGTTTAAAATTTTAATTCTGAGGTTGGGCTTTGAAAGTCGTTCCGAGAAAAAGTCACGAGACTTCAGAGATGGAGTCACTGCTTTGTGACAAGGTAGCCCTAAGAGCAGAGGTTTTTTCCATCTGCTGCAGATTGTGTCTTGCAGCATGCAGTTCTTGTTCAGTTTCACCTACTGAATTAGCACAAGGACATGAGCTGCTGTGTGAACTGCGCTGCAGTCTGGGAACATACACCGAGAAGATCTGGCATTGTCAGTGTCAGTACTACAGAGATTTCATATAACAGCAGGAGAAAAGTGTTGACAAGTTTTTTATTTTTTTGAACCACAGCGTAAGCCCATTTGGTGTATTCTGGATGACAGGAAGCCTACTTCTAATGATGAATGAAACTGCAGAGAATGAGTCTAGACTCCTAATTTCCTGTTTGGCTTTGTGACTACTAATGAGGATTGAGCTGATGCTTTTGTAGAACTGCTTACAACAATGCCAAGATTTCATTTGAATCTGCTATTACTGTGAAGCCCAGTACTGCATGTGTAAATTGAAGAGTGTATTCTTCTTGTGTGCCATTTTCACATTTACCTATGATGAACCTAATGTGCCATTTTTTCACCCTCACTCAGTGAGATGAAGTCCATCTGCAAGTTTTTTGCAGTTGTCCTTTGTCTTTACTACCGTAATTGCCCCAATATGTTCAGCAAATTTTGTCATCTGTTTTTTTCACTTCCTGGATTGTCAAAGCCAACAGTTAATTCCTGTTTGCGAACCAGGTGTTTAAGCAGTTAAAGAGCTTCCCCGTGGCAGCTTAGCTTACTCAAGAGCTTTGAGGAAGCGTCTTCGTCAAATGCTCTTTGGAAATGCAGCCACCTTGTTGGCCTGTTGACCAATTCAAATCATGTTACTGGATCATTGAGTCATGAGTTTGGATCCAACTTCAGTTCAAAAAAAACCAATTAAAATAGATATGAATTGCTGCATGGGGGCAAAAAAGCTTTGTTTTCATCCCATGCTGTCAGCTGTGACTGTATGGTTTCTTAAGAAAAATGTCTTCATTTTAAATTAAGCAAAGGTAAGGACCATAAAATCTTAATCCATGAGGAAAAAGCGTATTCCTTGGCAGCCTTGATAATTTGTGTTGTTAATTAGTATTGTCGAAGAATAAATGCAAGCTTTTGGGTAAGTTTGCTCTCTTCTTCTGCCCTCTGATTCTAGAGAAAAAAAAAGGTGACGGCACTCTGAGAACTTCCCTCGAAATTCTTGTCTTGGTGACATGTTTGCAACATGTTGCAAATGCAGCCTGTCATCGTTTGCTAATGACAGTCTGCAGATAAGTAAGAGTGACTTAACAATTCCAGCCTCTCCAAGAGAAGTCAGCCCACATTAGGGAGTCTCTTATTTTTCCATTTCTGTATGCACTAACAAAAAAAACCCAAAGAGTCTTGACTTTCTAAGGATCATACTGTTTGAAGGTGTGTTTTCCATTGTTTGCAGGACAGCCTGAGTGGGGAGGCAAACAGGAGACTGAGGCACAAAAGCTGGGCATAAACAAACAAATGAACAAAAATGTATTTTATATGGGATATGTCTCTGAAGTGTATATGATCTGCATATTCATTGCACCTGTTGGTTTGCTTTTTAGGTTCAAAAGCAGGCAGTTCTGCCAGATTCTCTCTCTGAATGTATACCCAAGGAACCAGGAGTATTTACTGGAAAGTGTAAGGTTTTTTTTTTTTTTTTTCTTTTTTTTCTTGCATACACTGCTCCCCACCCCCATCAATGTTGTCAAGGAAGATCTGATTTGGCAGTTGTACAGACCTTTGTGACAGATGTCAGCTCTGGAATAAAGAAGAGTAATTGAGTATTTAAGGCAGAAGCTGCTTTTTTTTTTTTTTTTTTTTTTTT
>WBMW01003125.1:249003-279338 GCA_013396635.1 Penelope pileata | reverse complement strand
CAGCACAAGGAGAGGGCAGCTGGCCCCTGCCCTTAGGCAAGCTGCCTGCCCTGCCAGCCCACCCCATGGCAGCCAGAGTATGGGGGCTGGGTGCACTGCAGGGCTACAGGGGCGCACAGCCTCAGCCCCTTGGGGCGAGCAGTGGAAGCTGCGGGGCCCCTGGTGGGCACAAGGCACAGGGTGGGGGCTCCTGCCCCCTGCCTCACGTGTACTCCGTCTTCCGGATGTAGCTGGAGGGCACGTAGCCCTGCCTGCCGTGTGCCTCAGCCAGCCACCACTCCCGATTGCCCGTGACATCCTCAAACTGCAGGATCCTGAGTCTCTGGTTAGCCGACACGCTCAGCTCGTTGGTGTTTCGGCCTTTGAAGGTGTAGAGAGCGTAATAGACCTGCAGGGCAGAGGGAGGTCTCAGTCACACAGGCACCCAGCATAGCCCCAATGCTGCATGGCACAGGATGTGCACAGAGCTTTGCTGAAAACCAAGGCACAGGGCTGGGTTTTGGCTTGCATCCCCAAACAGCAACAGCTCCAGTCCAGCCTCTGCCAGAGCTGTTCCCACGTGCCCACCCCCATTTGCAGCCTCATTCTGTGCACATCTCATCCTCTATCTCAGCTCATCGGGACAGAGCAGCCCCCACCTCACACTTCCCAGCCCTCACACTCCCAACCCCAAAGCTATCTGAGGACTCACCTGGTTGCCTTCTGACTCGCTGCTCTCCAGCCCGGAATCTCTGTCCTCCACTGAAAATGCAGGCCTGAGGTGTGCTTTGGAGGGGTGCCCGTTGCGATGGCTGGGGCTGTAGCCTGGCTCAGGGCGGCTGTAGCGGCGCGGAGACGTCACTGTGCTGGCCTCCAGCGGGGCTGTCCTGTCACCAGAGCCTGGTGAGTCCACCTCCGAGAGGGACTGTGGGGATTGGCAGAGCTCTCCGGGGGAGGCAGAGTCCTGTGAGGGTTTATGAGTGAAGGCCACGGCTGCTCCACTGGGGCTGAAGGTCAGCGTGGTGCTGCTGCGGGGAGAGGAGCTGCTGTGCTCGGACTCATTGGAAGAGTGGCTGCCCACGGAGACGTCCGACTGGCTGCGGCGCGGGTTGTAGGGCTTCAGAAAGGAGCTGTACACAAAGCCTTTGGTCACTGTGGAGAGGGAGAGGAAAGGAGCTCAGATCAGGGACCAGGGGAACAAGAGGAACGCAGCTGCAGCAGGTGCTGAGGGCAAGGAGCAGCCACCTACCCCCGTTGTCTATGAGCCAGCGATTCTGGCTGCCCATGGGGTCCTTCTTCTTGATGACCCCCACGATGTCTCCCTCCAGCAGCGAGACATCCAGGTCTTGGGCAGCATTGAAATTGCGTTCTGCCTGGAAGAGACTGTCGGGGGGATAGCGGGCCAGCAGGGCTGCTCGGATGTCATCTGACTGCAGGAAGTAGCTGGGCTGCAGAACAAGGAACAAGGCAGGCGTGAGTGGTCGTCCCAGGCTCCCAGCCAGCCCCGGCACATGGGGCACAGGGCACTCACCAGGGCACCGAGTGGCTGCCGCCGGACAGACTGACGCTCCATGGTCTTCCTCTCAAAGGGCTTTTTGGGAGCTGCCTGGGACTCTGGAAAGAAGGTGAAGGCCTGGAGCTGCTGGAGGACCCGACTGTGCTCTTCCTGGAAGATGGCAATGAGGTTCCCTTCCCGGCCAGACACCTTCAGCAACTGGAACCAGAGCAGGGACACAGTTAGGTGAAAGCTGCTGGCAAATGTAGCTGAGAGCTACAACAGGGACCACGCCAGCTTCTGGGCCAAGAGGAGCTCTGAGCCCTGCCTGTGACTTGCATCAGGCTCAGATCTGCAGCATGGTCTGGACACAGCTCTGAGTGATCCCCAGGCTCACAGCCTAAGATTCTCCCAGGCAAATGCTGTCCTGCCACTGCTCCAGGAGCAGCCAGAGCACATCCCACCTCCACTATCTCCCCACACAATTGCGTCTTGATTAGGCAATCCCTGTCCTGACAGCATCCCATGGGAGCTCTCCCTGAGGCACTCAGTGTATGAAACTGCAGCAGCAGCTTCCCCTGCAGCCCTGGGGAGCTCGGGGACAAACCCTGCACAGAGATCAGCACTGCACTGAGCCCGGAGTGCTGGCTGTGACCCAGGAACCCACCGGCAACAGAGGTCTCAGCTCCTCCAGGGCCAGGCGCACGAAGTCACAGTGTGCCTCAGCATAGCCCCGCACGCAGCTGGCAAACAGCTCCTTGGCAAAGCACAGGAACTTGGGCAGCTCGTCCAGCAGCTGGGCGTTGAGAGCCTCGTAGTTGTTGCGGGCTGACTGCAGCTCCTCCAGCGTTCGCTTGTCCTTCAGCTTCTCCGCTCGCTCCGTGCAGTTGTGGAAGTCGAGGAGCTTGTCGAAGCGTTTCTGCACCAGCTTGTGGGGCCCCGCAAACATGCTCAGCAGCTGGTTCAGGGGCGAGCTCACCAGCCGCTCCGTCCGCTCTTTCTGGTGGGCAGAGATGCAGGGAGCAGGTGAGATGAGGTGCTCTCTCCTGCCATGCTGTGAACACCAGCAGCTCACCCTCTGGCACACAGCTTCCCCAGGACAGCACAGCGTCCATATTCCTGATGGCACCCCACTAGAGCTCCAGAGGTCCTTTCCAATATCACTCAATATCCTACACACATGTGCCAGCATGGAAAATGCCACAGGAAGGACCTGAAGGTTTTAACGCTTCAGGTAGGGCTGAAGACAGAAGTGTACCTAACAGGCATGCTCAAGGCACAGCCTAAACCCACAGCTTTCAGGAGGTGAGAGCTGAGTAGTGGTGCTCACACCTCTCCCAGGCTGTGTCACCCACGCAGCCACCCATGGGTGGAAGGGCCCCAGGGGGTGCCTGCAGCACGCGGGGACACGGGCTCACTCACAAAGTCAGAGAAGAGCTGGTCGCTGATGACCCGGTTCACTTTCTGGAACTGGTCCAAGTCCCCGCTGCCTTTCTCTTTGCACAGGTCCCACATGCTGACTGCTGCCAGTGCCTTCATGCAGGCCGACTCCTGCACCAGGGACATGCAGTCAGCACAGCCATGCTTGTTGCCCAGGAGAACAGGGCTCCCAGAGCAGGCTCACGCTTGCAAGGCAGCCCAGACCTCCAGCGGCCAACACCCAGGCAGGGCTGAGGGCAGAAGCACTGGCAAGTGGCATCACACCCAGACTCACCCGGACGTGCTGCAGGTAGAGCGAGAGATCCCTGATAAAGGACTTGATCAGCCGCTCCTGCATCCGGAAATTTTTCTCTGTCTCTTCAAAGGCTTCATCCTTCAGCTGTGAGAGAAAAAGGCTCAAGGGAGGCAAGGCAGGACTCTGGCACCTCCCAGAGCACGCGATGTGGGACCTCCTGCCCAGAAGCCAGGGAGCAGAGACAGGTGGTTCAGACCCTAAGCTCACTCTGCCTTGCTGGCCTGTATCAGAACTACTCATCAAGAAAGGGATGTGGGGTACCAGCAAGTACCACCATCTCCTCGAGCACCACAGGGTGTAAGTGCACTTGGCAGCAGATGGCCATTACCTGGGGTGCAAAGCCTGTGAGATGCTTGAGGTGGCTGCTCACACGGTTTGATTTCTTGATGATGGAGTGGAAGTTGAGCTTGGAGATCTTCTCCATGAGGCTATCCTCATCCCCTTTCCGGTACTTTAGCACTACAAAAAATAACGTAGAAATCAGAAAACTTACCAGCACAACACCTGTGCCTTACAATGCCTCATCACCACTTGCCTTGCTGGCTCTTCCCCAAGCCTCTGCAATCCCAAGTGCCCCACGTATGGTATCATGTTGTATTGTATCACACCATATACCATCTCAAAATCCAGCACTGTGCCACGTATAATCCCCCTGCTTTGCTCTGGATATGCCCTGCATTTTCTGGATGCCACATTCAAACTCTTTCACAGCATTATGTGTAGCATTAGCGTAAGATGACATTTTCTCCCTCTGTTCAGTCCCAGGGAGGCTGCAGCTGGGTACTGTGTCCAGTTTGGGCTCCCCAGTTCAAAAGGGATGTGGGAAAACTGGACCTCATGATCCAAAGGGAGAGCGCACATCCTGGGCCCTTCCAGCCAGCAGCTCTGCAATTCTGTCCTGTCTATAGATATATCTTCAAACTCATTCTCCAAACCTTAGCAAGACAGAGACTACTCTGAGAGATTAATTCCCTACGTGTGTTCTTCAAAATTCCATTTTTAACATTAAATGAACATCCTTTTGTCTTATCCTTCTCTGCTTCTGCCTAACAGCATTGAGCAACTGCATACATTTCGTATCACTGTATCACAAGAAACATCTCACGTCAGACGTGTACTGCATCATCCTTTGCATATTGTATCTCACGTGTAGCTTTTTTATTAATGCTGCTCAGAGCACAGCCCACTGGGAGCAGATTCCCTCCATGACTGTGCAGTTGACAGACTCCAGCTTCAGTGCACCACCCCTCTCCCTTGCTCCCAGCTCTACCCAGCTACTCACCGAGGTCCTTCCGACGCTTGTACTCATTGATGTTGACATTGATTTCCTTGACTGCGAGGACAGCAGCTGTGAGAGGTGCCTTGTCAGGGTGAGACTCGGGGGTGGCATTCAGCAGCTCCATCAGCAGCAGAGGGTACCGCATCACCCTTTGTACTGGCTTGATGAGGAAGGAGCCCAGGTTAATGTAATTTGTGCAGCCCCTGGGAAGTTGGGACAAAGAAGACGCACCAGGTATCAATCCAGCTCTGTCATGCAAACTCTGACCCCTTGAACAGACCCCAACCAGACCCTGAGCACCAACGCTTCCAAATCTACTGTACTTCCTAAGTCAGGCCACCCTCATCTCCAAACCCACAGCACTCCTGAACCCCCAGCGACCTCCCATCAGTCCCAGGGCTTCACACTGGGTGACCCTTCCTGGCCAGGATCCCCTCTGTCACCAGACCCACCGTGAAACCTCACAGGGGCACAGCCTAAAACATACCAGAACTCTGCCTGCATCAAACCGTCCCACCACCTGCCAGACCTCACCCATCCTGCAGCGCAGGACAGACTGACTGTGCTCAGGACTGCAGCCAGTGCAGGGCTCTCCATCCTCCTCAAGGCTGATGGCTCCCCAAATCTGTTTTCAGCCCAAGACCTCCCCTCACCATCTGCCTGTACAGCCCATGTGCTGCCTCCTCCCCATGGCACTTGTGGGGCCCCCAGACATGCACCCAGCTGCTGGTGGGAGGTGAGTCACGAGGGAGCAGCCAGGTCACGACAGATGGACAAGCAGGGACGAACAGGAAGGAGGCACTTACCACTCACTGTACAGGCTCCTGCCGGCCCACAGAGTGCCAAAAAGCAAAGAAAAGCAACAGGTTAATGGTGTGGCAGGCGTGCATTCCCACAGCCAGAGCCCTTGCCCCCTCCTGCAGTGACTCTGCCATGGCAGCTCTGTCCCAGAGCTGTGACAGTCGCTGAGCCAGGCAAAGTGGCTCGATTCTTCACTGGCCATGGTGGCACAGGGCTTGGGGAATAGGAACCCCCAATCCAGAGCATGCTGCCTTCTCCATAATTTGGTGTCCCTACAAGTGTCCCAGCACATGTGCATTGGGGCAGCAGGACATCACTGAAACAAAAACCCATCAATTTCAACCTGGAGCCTGGTCAGCTACACGTTGACACAGCTAGCTCCAATCCTGTCACCACCCAAACGGAGCACTGCTGGCAGAGGCCAGGGATGCTGCAGTGAGCCCTCTAACCCAGCCTGCTGGCCACCACAGTCAGAGGCTCTAACCTGAGGCTATCCAGCAGGTCAGCGAGGAGTTTCTGGATCTTCTCATCCTTCTCGTAGGTTTCCAGCAGCGCGATGGCCTCGTCATGGTTCTGGCAATACACCCTGTAGACGCTCTCCAGCTCTGCACGCTGTGCCAGGAACACCGGCCCTGCACACAGCAGCAAAGCAGGACCTCAGTGTTTCCAGTCCCCCCGTTGCCTTCAACAGCCATGGTGCATTCATGGTGAGACACCCTGTGTCCCCCTTCTACATACACGGCTTAAGAGGACAGTGCGCCAGGGCACCCAGCATGCCTCCTTGCCACCCTCCATCATTTAAAGTGCTCTGTTCTGCCACCCTACTAGCAAATCCCATCCCACTCTGCTGAGAAAAGGCAACAGAAGAGTTCATACCGATGGAATCTGAAGCCTCCAAGGTGGACAGCAGCTGCTTCGAGAAGCTAATTACCACCTGGATGTTTCCAAAAAGACCGTCAAAGTCCACATTCTGCATCTGGAGAACAAGAAGAGAGATGTCCTGTCCCAGCCAGACACAACAGCCCTCCCCCATGCCCTTCTGCAACCTATCAGCCCTCAGCTCCCCAGGAGCCACTCAGCACAACCTGCTCCCACCACAGTGCCTTCCGCATTCACTCCTTCATCCTGGCATGCACAGAAACTCTCATTCTCTACACGTCCTATCAAACATAGTGCCCTCATCTTCCCCAGCAATTTCATCCCTGCTTTTGTTCATCTGATAGTCTCCCTCTCTTCCCATCAATTTTGTCACCATGCCAAGACCTTGTATTTTCTTTCTCCAGACAATGGAATTAACCTACAAACCAAATGAAAAGGAACAACAGTTCCTGCCCTAGGAAATGAATCTGCAACACTTGCTGCTACATTTCTTGCTCTCAGCAACAGCAAGAGCTCAGCAGGGTCCCAAAACAGATGGATTATTTCTATCACTGCAAGGAGCAGTGAGAACCATCCTGCTGCCCCTAACGTAGCTGAATTTCCCCTGTGGGCTCCCATGCAGCTTCAAGAACAAAGCAGACTCAGTATCTTCACTCCACCCCACTGGTGCCACACCACAGCCTGTCTCTACAGCCCTACCTGTGCCTGCTGCAGGGGCATCATGATCCTTTCCACGCACATCTCCAGGTCTCGGATGTAGTCCCTCTCTGTCTGGAGCAGTTCCTCAATAACCTTGGCCCTCTTCTCCAGCATCCTGTGCTCCGGGCTCTCGGTGGCAGCTGAGGATGTCTCCAGGGATGGTGTCTGAGAGGACAGAAGGGTCATCTCTGCAAGACAGACAAGCAAGATTAGCATCCTCCAGTGATGCTTGGCTTGACTCCCTCATGGCAAGGACAGGAGGCAAGCAGCACCTCTGAGATGGCCAAACGATGGTCAGAGAGCAGGGCCAGCAGGACGCCCTGGTCTGCTCCCAAAGCTTGCCTTAACCATCAGTACCAGTAATACTGCACCAGGGACCCACAGTGCTGAGTGCTGCAGGGCAGGGACAGCTTGCAGCCAGGTCCTCTCTGCCCTGAGAGTACTGAGAGCCAGGACTGCCTCCTGCTTGTTGTGGCAATCCAAATATTCCCCGGCCACTTCCCTGCTGCTCCTGGCAGCCACACAAACCTGCTGCAGGCTTGTGAGGCAAGCCGGGCCCCAACAGCCCGACGCACACCCCTCTCCTACCCCTGTCCCCCAGCCCTGCTGCCCCAGGAGGCTCCTGGTGGGGCTGAGCCCTGCTGTCCCCTGCCCCTAGCAGAGGAGCTCCCCACCTGCGGCCTGGCTGGGGCCTGGCTATGGCTGCTGTCCCCTCCCCTGGGGCTGGGAACAGGGTCTCCATTCTCCAGCTCTGGGACATTTCCATCTGAATAGCCGAAAAGGCCTCCAGGCACCCACAATGGGGCTGCCGGAGGCAAAGCCTGGAGCTGGAGCGTGACCAGAAGCCTGCGCAGGGCTGGGGAAGCCATGGCCGGCAGCGGGGAAGCTCGAGGGGGACGGAGTGCTCAGGACCCACACCCAGCACTGGGGCAAAGCTGCAGGCCGTGGGCAGGCTGCACCCCACACCGACAGCAGCAGTGCTAGGCCAGGGAGACCCCTGTGTCCCCAGCACAGCCCAGGGACAGCTCCAGGCCTGGGCCACGTCCCCTCACAGCAGCGTTCCCAGCCCGCATCTGGTGAATCGCCGTGGGCAGCACAGTGCTGGGAGCCCCACGCGTGGGCCGGGGGCATGCAGGCAGCCCACCCTCCTCTTCCTCCTCCTCCTCCCTGCCCCAGAGCCAGGCTGCTGGCTTTCCTCCTGGTTTTCTGTCCCACCTGCAGCTCCCCAGCCAGCCCAGCCCCCTCCCATTTCCATTCAGGTTCAGAGACATTTTATCCCAGCGGATTCCTGGGCCCCAGCAACTTTCTGCTCCACCTGCCTGCTGCCAAAAGCATGTGCCCTCTGGCCCCAGACAGCTCCCCCGGATTCAGCCCCTCTGTGCAGCACTGCCCCGGCCCAGAAACTCAGCTCCCTTGCATGTCATTGCTGCTGGGCAGAGCTGGCACCCACTGCTGCCTCACATCAGTGATTTTAGGCAAATGGCTGATTTAACAAATGCCAGCCATCTCCCACACATCCCCAGCTGCTCCATTTCACTGGGATTTTCTTGGTCGTGGACAGGCTCCCAGCTCTGGTATTTGTAAAACTATTTTTGCAGGATGGGCACTTCCAGATCTCACCACAGCCTCTGCAGGGGGGACCACCCTGGCAGCAGCCCCAGCAGTGGGGTGAAACACTGGATGGGAAACTGCAGCCCTGGCCAAAGCATGAGGGAAAATGCTGCTTTCAGCTCAGCTGATGGCTGTCCTGGCAGCCCCAGTGGTGAACTTTATCAAACCAAAGGCAAAACCACCTGCAAAGCCTCAGTTGCAGAGCAGGCCCTGCCTGCAAGGTCCTCCACAACCACAGCAGGGATGTCCTGCCCCGGAGACACTGCTTGCAGGCTGAACACAACACCAAACAAAAACAGGAACAGGAGGGACAAAGAAACCTTCAGGTAATCTGCGGCCAGTAGCTCACAAAGATCAAAGAAATAAGAACAGCAAATGATTTATTATAGAGGGTTCTGTTTGTCTGTTTGTTTAAGGAATGGCATTTGTTTCACAGGAAAGGGAACTCAAGTGGGAGGGCAACCTGCAAGAAGCAGGAAGGTGTTAATTTGGATGTAAACAGGTGAGTGAAACCAAGGCCAGGTGGGGGTGTGAGCTGATACTGTGCTGAATGAGCTGACAAAGCACAAAGCAGGGGGTGGCCTGGCAAGAGTCTTGGAAACCAGCCTGCATTCAGCAACAGCAGCAGACAAACAAACCGTGGAACTGCAGAATATCCTGAGCTGGAAGAGACCCACAAGGATCACCAAATCCAACTGCTGAGAAGGGTTAAATTTGATTAAAAGATGAAATGGGAAAGGTTAAATTTGCCACGGCCAAAGATTTGAATTGCGCATTTCTCCACATGCAAAATGACAACCACCCAGGTGACACTTTGCACAAGACACCCCGGGTTTCACTGGGATGCTGAACGATCCAGCCCTGCATTGGGCCACGGCCATCTGTCTGGTGGCTGCAGGAGAAAGCGACTGCAAGGAAGCTCCTGTCCAGGCCAACCAGGCCCTCGGATCCTTGCTCCTGGCATCCCCAACAGCTCCCAGCTCTGGGAGGCTTTCAGAAGCAGCTGCTCTGCAAGGCTGAAAGCACTCAGCCCTGCCTCAGGCAGGGAAATCCCCCTCTGCACCCTCTGCTTTGGTTCCAGCTCACCAGAGTGGAACTGGGGATCCCCAGCATTGGGGATGAACCAGCTTCCCACGCTCCAGCCAGCAAACCCCAGGCAAGTCAGGGAGCGCCCCGGGGCAAGGCTTCAACTGAAGCTCCTGAGATTTCCAACTCCACCACACCTTTCCTATGTAAGTCTCAAATCCCTGTCTGGGGAAGGGAAAAGAAGCCCTTCCCTGCCCAAGGTTTAAGCCCATAACGGCCATCAAGGCAGCTTGCCTGACCTGGCGACGCTGTCCGCCAGTTCCACCCACTTACACTGGGTCAGAGTTTCCATTACTTTGTGTTATTTCTGAACACTCAAATTAATTTCCCTTTGGCCTTCTTGCTCTTAACATTTCAGGATTTACTTAAAAACAAGGCAATGCTTTAGCCAGCTCTCTCACAACTCTTGCTGTTGATCACCAGTCCAGCATCCTCCTTCAGCCATGAACTCAAAATGCCATCCCACTTCTTTATCCACTTGGAGCTCAAAAACAGAATTTGTTTTTAATACTTCACACTTCGACCTCATCAACACATACATTCCTTATAACTTGTTTCTGACATATTTAAAACCTCTTTTTGCATTCCAGACCATTTCTGTTGATTGCTGTCCAGTTTTCTCCTGCTTGTTACATATTCTTGTACATCTAATTGCAGCATTCCCTAAATGAGGCTCATTAAGCATTTAACTAAACTCACCCTCTTTCGCAACTGTGGCTTTTGGGTCACCTAATAAACAGGTTTTAAACAGATCCTCATTTCACTTCACAGATTTGCTGTTTGAATGTCACCTCTGTACCCAAGCTGGCAGCTCTGGAGGCCCTAAGACACACACCACAGCTGGACTGCTCTCCGTTATGTGCAGGAATGCAACTGGTATTCCTAATGAAGCCACCAAATTCCAATCCAGTGACAAATTTGTGTTTACCCATGACACAGATGCCGAAAGGGCATTCAGAAATGCTCTTCCAAACGCATTGTTCTCAACCACAATTTCTAGAGGCTCAAATTTTGTTCTCTTGCAGCTCCTGTATGAGCTCTGCAATCTGTATTCCTACAATAAAATCCCTAACAGCGTTTTTTTCTCTATTCCCTTTGGTGTTTCTGTGACCAGTTAGCTCTCCGTGTTGCTTTGGCAGGCTGTGGGTCTCCCAGAAGCACCTGTTGGTGCACCTTGCCAGTCCTGGTGCTGACACATGGGAACTCCAACACCAACACATCACCTATCCACTGGAAAACAGGCGCCGAGGTGTCAAGGTGGAGCACACTCCTCTCTTGCCCTTCCCATGGAGACTGTGATTTTAATATTGCAACCACACGGCTCACGCTGCTTGTCTCAGGAACACCCCTTTCACTGACATTCTTCCAATCAATGAAAACACCTAATTCCTGCAACCCAAGCTCCTGGTGTGAGTACATGCACAGCTAGAGCTTTGGGTGTTAATCCACAGGCACCAGGCCCAACAGGATTCGCATCCACCACGTACTTCCCATCAGTGCTCACCTGCCAGCATCCCCCGTTACACCGTGCTCCTGCTGCTAACCCGCTCCGGGGAGGGCTGTGCTGTCCATCGGCTGCTGCAGATGAAGCTGGAGGCCCGACTGGCTCTGCTGTGACTTCTCCAGGAGGAGGGTGACTCCGAAAGCAGCAAAGAGGGGCCAGCCCCCGAGCCAAGACTGAGGTGCCCCAATGCTGAGGACAAGCCCTGCGCAGCCTCGCTCGGCACCAGCCTCTGATTTTGTGCCTGCAAGAAAAGCCCAGCCTTGGGCTCACGGCTCAGCGGAGTCCAGCAGTGACTCAGGACAAAACAAACCAGCTGCAAATATTTGAAGTATGCGGACGCCAGGAGGGGAGGGGTTAGTGCCTAGCAAGAGAGGAGAGGGGATGAAACCAGGGAGGGGAGTAATTAATCTGAGGGAAAGGCTAAACTCCCTGCCAGGAGCAGGATCTGGCTGGTGTGAAAACTCTCACTCTGGATGTAAGCAGTAAGCCCACAACAGAGTATATCCACTGCTCTAAAAACAACAGACTGAACATACTGAGTGGCTCACGGCTCCCTAGGAGAACAGACTGGGGCACATCTCCAAGGCCACCAGGACTCATCTCAAAGATGCCTCACATGGAGCATGCTGGGTCCCTCCAGGCAGCCTCCAAGGTCCCCTGGAGCAGGTGGAACTGCAGCAGAGCACACACCTGCGCCTTGGAGGAGGATGGGGATCACCAGTGCTCACTGGCAGACAGGTGAGAGGCCCTGGGAGGGGGCTCAGGTGGTTATCCTGGGAGAGCTCCCTCCCAGGAGCTCCCTAAAAGCTGAGGCAGTGTCAGTAAAAATGACTGTGAGCTAAAACAGCAACAGAAAAAAGAATGAAAAGTGGAAGGTCTTTACAAGGATGTTATAAGCAGACAATCCAAACAAACACCGTTATGCAATCAAGAAGAAATACTGATGAAAACTTTGTCTGCTTCAGTAAAGGCAGCAAATATAAACAGATAGATGAATGAATATAGAAAAATAGACAATAGATGCCAGGAACTCTGAAGCACAGATAAATGAGAAGAGAGGGAAGATATCAGGAGGAAGATTCATGGATAGCAGAAATAAGAATTCAGGTTTCATTTTTAAATGAAGGTGTGAAGTGCTACTTCATAATCCAATTTTATTTCCATCCAGGACAAAAGAAACCCTTTCAACGATCTAACCCCACTGGTAAGCAGAGACAGTAAAACTTCTGATAAATTTGATGAAAAAGGCAGAATTGTATAGTAAATACTCTGTTTCTTTCCACCTGAAAGGCAGAAATGAGACTTTGCAAACTGGTATTTCAAACTTGTCTGTGGACAACATCTAGAAGAGAGGGCACCTCTAAAGAGATTCTCCAGAGACTCTAATATTTAGAGTTGATCCCACCTGGTATTTACAAAGTAAATGGAAAACCACTGCTGTTATGCAGAGAACTGAACATCGATTTCACGTGATCACAAATAAGGATGCTGCATCATGCCAAGGTGTTCTGAACGAGATGGAATTACTCAAACCAACAAGTTTAATGCAGACTAATGTGTTAATGGGGATAAGAAATGCAGCCACGTGTAGGGCTGTGTTCTGGGGAGTAATGACTGCTCAGGTCGGCCAACTCAGCATAAGTTCCCACGATTCCTGCTGCTTTGAAGTCCAGAGTAAGAACTGAAAAATGAGTGAGGATCAGCAAAAATAAACACTGACAGATCTTCCTCTGAGTTTTTGCCCTGAGTGTTTTAAGACTATTCATTACAAAGGACTAAAGACTGAAAAATTACTGCTAGAACCGAAGCCTGATAACTACAGTACCTGCCTGAGAATACAACACCATCAACTAAAAACCTCCAGTTTGGTAGATAAAGGTTGGGGTTGAAAGCTGAAAGGCAGCACATTAGCATGCAAAACAGTCAAGAGTGAGGGTGAGCAAGTGGGTACTGCAGAGGGCTCTCCTGTTGGAGCATCGGGCAGACACATCTGGATCTCATCTCAGAAGGGATGCTCTAACCTAGGAGCTGACACTGGGCTGCACTGCAGAGAAATCCTGGAGAAGTGTAATAGCACAGCTGGCAGAATAGACATCCCTGTGTCACTTCTAACAGGGCTTTCAAGTTCTGAATTCTGCTGCTTTGAGGAGAGGAGGAGGAGGTTGGGAGAGAAGCAGACAGCACTGTAAAAGGCGCCTGGAATACACACAGAGGGAAAATCTGAGCAGGCATTTTCCTAGAAGCTGGACAGGAGGGTGCCTGCTGCCAAATGCTGTGGGAGGACTTTGGGGAAAGCTCCGAGGTGCTGGTGAGGTTTTACACCGAGGCAGCAGAGCTACAGAAGCAAAGTGCATTTGCTGCAGAGCTGTGTTGCTGATGCAGCCCCGTTCCCCAGTGGGGCTGAAGAGGAACATAAGAGACCTGCAGTCAGGAACGGGCCACAGGGACAGTCAGACACTGTTAGAAAATACATAGAGCCACCTCTGCTCTGACTCCTGCTGTGGGAGCAGCAGTGCAGTGGAGTGTGCAGTTCCCCCAGACCTAGCTGGGAGCTGTGTTATTTCCCCAGGTGCAGCTCCTGCAGACCAGCCCCTGCCCCATCCTGAGCCTCCCACGGCTCTGCTCCCAGCCCCTCCTAGCTTCCCCTGCCCTTTGCACATCCTGGCATCGCAGAACCCCTCCCTTCCCTTACCCTGGGGACGTGACTGAGCAAAGTCCCACCCTCCCAGGGCAGTGCAGCAATGCAGCCTGTGGAGCCTGCTTAATCAAATACCTCCGGAGAACAGATTTCAGTGTAAGCTGATAGCAAGCAGCAGCCTCCAGCCCTGCTGTCTGGGTGGCTGCTGCAACGTGGTGCTGTCCTCTGCACTCCAACCTCCTCCAAGGACACACGTGGGTGCCTGAGACAGATGCTGGCAGAAAGGGTACAGCAGCGAACAGGTCCTCAGACACGTCTGCCCACCACGAAGGGGGTCATTCATCCAGACCCCACCACCTTGCTGTCCCTTCCTCATCACCTACTTATGTCCTTGCAACAAGAGACCAGACCCCACAAAGCTGTGTGCAGCCGACTGTCACAGCCATGGCAGCAGCAGTGCAATCCTGCCCTGCAGTGCCCAGAGTGCAGGCGGTGGGACTGGGCACAGCTGGAGCAGCAATCAAGGGGCAGCAGCGAGGTGGGGGCTGTGCCACCAGGGCTTCCCTCCCACTGAGACCTTTGCAAAAGGGGGACAAGAGCCTTCACGGGGCAGTGAGGTGATTGCACAGAGAGGTAATGATACAGATGCTCCCTTCAGCAAGCCCCAGGGTTTGCTGCAGGACCCCGCAGTGCCAGCTGCCTGCCGTGCTGCCTCAGCACTCGGGCAGGGTGAAGGAACGCCCAAGGCCACCGCACTGGCACCTCCCAAGCACTTCTCTGCATACCTCGCTTCTCCTTCCTGGTCTGTACAAACTCCGAGCGCCGCAGGGTGCTGGGAGCCGTCCTCCTGTAGAAACTGTTTCTCTGCAGCAAAGAGCCTGTCCTGTTGTCTTCCTCAGCCTCCTGCTCCCAGATGTGGCTCCAATCTGGGCGGCCCGTGCGCACCCTGGAGCGCTCGGCTCCTTCTGGCTCCCCGCAGCCATTGCAGCCCATGTCCCGTGTCCCTGGCTGCCCGTAGCAGGGGTCTGACTCCAGGCTGGTGCTGCTGTCTCCTGAGGACCAGGCTGCCCAGGCAGGAGCTTCACGGCCTCCAGCTCCATCACTGCTGTCCATGACGCGGCCTTTAGGCTGCCTGGGCTGCTCAAAGTCTTCTTGGCCTACCAGGTCCCTGCTGTTTACATACTGCCCTCCCTGCTCTCTGTATGCCCCAGAGCCTCTGTCCTCTCTACAGCACTTTTCCCCTTCCCTATACACTCGATAGCCTCCATCTTCTCTACGCTGCCTTCCCCCCTCCCTATATCCTCTGTCCTGCCTACGCCGCCGTTCCCTTTCCCCATAATATCTTCTATCCCCACTGTAGTCCCTCGGATCTCTGTCCTCCTTATGCCACCTTCTGCCTTCCCTGTACTCTCCAGGGCCTCTACCCTCTCTGCACCACCGTCCCCCCTCCCTGCCCTCCCCAGGCCCTCTGTCCCCTCTGTACCACCCTTCTCCCAGCTCAGGATTGCAGTCTCTGTACCGAACGCCCTCCCTCTCACTCACCCCCCCGTTTCTACCCTCTGTAACCTGCCTTTTGCCTTTCCAAACACCATCTGCTCTCCTGAAGTTTGCGTACTGGTTATCTCCCTTCCAAAAGCCTTCACACTCTCCGTTCATGCTCGGTCCATCCACAGAGATGCCCTCCCCTCTCCCATCACCGTCCCAGCCTTGGTCTGCTCCCCTCTTTGCCCTGGATCTCTCATTCCAGCGAGCCTCGCTGTGCAGCACATCCACTCCAGCGGCGTTCCCTCTCCTTGCAGCACAATCCTCATATTCCCAGCTGACGAGCCGAGGCCTTGGGGCCTCCACACTGCATTTCACCCCAGGATAAGAGCACATCGTCCTTCTGGGGTGCGGTGCAGGTGCTGACCCCCTTTGCTCCCGCTCCCCGGGCCCTGGGAGCCGACGCTGCTTCTCCCTCTGCTCAGGTGCAAGGCGGGCAGTGCTTCCCGAAACCAGCCAGCAAGGGTAGGGAGAGGCGGGTGTCCAATCGCCGCCAGCCCCAGCCTCCTCCACCTGCTGCCCAAGGTAATCAGTAACGAGCTGGGAGCAGGCAGGCTCCCAGCACCCAAACCGGCTCCACTGCTTTGCTGCAGAGCCTCCCCGCAGGCCGCTCGGAAATGGAGAGCACTGGGGCATGAGGAGGCCGTGCCCTAAGTCCAACATCCCCAGGGAAGGGAAAGAGGTGTCTGTGAGAGCATGGGAAGCCACAGAACAGGTATTGAGAATTGGATTCCTCACTGCCACGCTCCTGCCAGCCCCAGCAGCCAGCGCATGGCCCGAACGCTGCGGCCTGGCAGAGGCTGTGCTCTGCTCCACACCTCCCTGGCGGAAACCAAAGCCTTCAGGCTTTGTTTGAAGCGTGGTGCTGAGCCATTCTTCTCCCAGCCCTCACCCATGAGTCCTGGGAAGAGCAGGAGGTGAGCAGCACCAAGGCAGAGCCAAGGAACAGGCCTGAAGGGACGGTCTGGGTTACAGAGTCCAGCCATCCCCAACACACAACAGCAGCTTTCCAGAGGCTAAAGAAACCTGCACCCCGGTAACTCCTCGTACTCCAGGGCTCAGAGCATCCCTAGTTTTCCATATCCCATATAGAGAACTGAAAAAATAAGAGGTGATCACAACATGCCCTGGACAGAGAGCAGGAGGGTCCATGGATATCATGCACATCCCAGCTCCCTGCAGCATTATGAACCCATTATGCTCCCAACTGGTAGAAAACAAAAATAAACCCAACAGAGCTCCTGCTCCAAGTGCAGGAGGCCAAGCACTAATCCTGCCCCAGTCTGGTGATTGGCATAACCTCCAGTGTGCACACAAGACATGCCAGAGAAGCAACCTGCAGATTTTAAGCATGTGTTAGAAAAACCACATACTTTCTGCTTTTCCTTTGGCTCCCCGAAAGACACACGGAAGGGCTGGGTTTCCCCCAAGACTATGCCAGCCCTGCTTTGTGCTCTTGGGTAGGGCACGTATTTATCCTAGGACCAGAGAAGCTACACTTCTAAACCCTCGGGTTTCTTGAAGGAGTGAAAAATCCTCTGGGACTACCATGGGGATAACCTGATGGGCAGAATGTCTCAGGCCAGCACATTAGTTCCTGCCTAAAACTTTCAGCTTCAGTAACCAACAGGGCACAGGTTCAGCAGGACCTCCCTCTGTCAGGGAGCAGTGGGACAGCAGGAGACATTTCCCAGAAAAATCCATCCCACCAGCAAATTTCCCAGAGATCCATCCTAGATTTGCCTCTTCCTAACTTCAAGCCTCTTCTAAGCATCCCTGTCACGCTCTACTGGTGTGGAGGCTGCGGGTCACCCTGTGCACTGATATCATCCTTCATTCCCATGTGCTCTGCATCAGCCACGATCCTGCAGCAAAGTGCCTGGGCTCCACAGCACTGATTAAGTGGTGGGAGGCTGGAGGCAATGAAGTCAGAGTGAGTAATCCTGAGGCAGGAGCTGACATTTCACTCCACCTCCCGCGTGCAGTGCCCACATTTCCTGCACATCGTGGGTTTTGGGAACAGAACTGCACTGTAAGAGCTCCTCGGAGAAGCTGGGAAGGGACTGTGGGAGATGTACGTGGTCCCGTTTCCACTTTGTCTATTGTATGACCAAGTATAACGTAGTTAACAGCACTGATCTTTACATCGTTGTCTTAGGGAATTCAGGGCCCAAATGAGCCCATTTAAACCAGACAACTCTCTTCTCCCAGAGTAAAACCATATCGTGATGATTTGTAGTGCCATAGTGTTTACAAAGACATCCAAAATCAAGAATTAAAAATCAGAAGAAAAAGATTGTCTCCAGCGATGCTGTACATGGCAGGGGACAGCTTTCCTAAAGAACCCCCATCCCATGCTGCTGCAGACTCACCTCTCAGCTCCTGCAGCTCCACGCTGAGCCTCTCTATGTTGGAGTCACAGAAATCCAGGTTCTCCAGGGTCTCTGCTCTCACCAGCTCATCCTGCTGCTCCTCCAGCATCAGGCTGAGCTCAGCACGGGTCTTCCCGTAAGCCTCCAGGTCTCGCTCCACCTCTCTGATCCTCGTCAGCAGGATGGAGCAGGGCGAAGCCCGTGTCATGTCCTCACGGCCTTCCTCCACGCGCTGCTCCAGGACGTTGGGCTGCAGCTGCGGAGGGACCATGCTCCTCCGCTGAGTGCCTGCTGGAGGCCGGGGCGCAGGCCGGGAGGGCTTCACTGAGAAGGACAGAGACCGGCCTTTGGGCACGGGAGTTGTCGCAAGGGTGCTGGGCCGAGGAGGGGGTGGCCTCAGGGCTTTCCTCCTCTCTGGCAGCTTGGTGTGGGGTGCACACTCGGGAGACCCACGAACAATGTCCTTCTCAGAGCTGTAGTCCAAGATAGAGAAGTGGCGGGAGACCTTGTCCTGCTCAGCACTGGTACTTGACAGACTCTTCTCAAACTGCGCCAGCTGCTCTGTCAGTTTGGAATCCAGGTCTGTGCCGCCGTCCCCCTGTGCTGTCAGCGAGGAGCATTCCCCCCAGCTCCCAGACCACGTGTCCAGGCCCACGTGGACACCTCCCCAGCTGGAGGAAGAAGCTTTGGACTTCTGTTGATGGTCCACCCAACCATCCAGGTCCTGGGTGCTGCTCTGGTTCTCCTGGGGCTCTGATGCTGCCCAGCTGTTAGGAGGAGAAATGACCTGGCTTGTGCAAGTGTCTGGTGGGGAGCAGGGAGCCTGCGGGGGCACGGTGGGACTGCCTCCATCGGGCTCTGGCAGGGCTTGAGGCTCTGATACACCTGTGTGGCCAGGCTTATTGCTCTGCTGTGGAGGCAGCTGAGTAGAGGGAAGGCCATTGACTGTCTCTGTGCACTCGAAGGGGAGGGAATCTGCTGTGGCTTTGGGATGTGGTCCCTGGAGTCCTGTGTCAGGAAAGGCTGGATGCTGTCTCAAATCAGTGCCTAACGGATCCTCCGACCTCCCCTCCATGTGAGACACAAGAGTGTCAGGCTCAGGGTGTGCAACCAAGCCATCATCCTTGTCCCTGCCATCTTCCTCTGGCAAAAGAAGAGCTTTGGAGCAGGTGCTCTC
Organism: Penelope pileata; assembly: GCA_013396635.1. Classification (NCBI taxonomy): domain Eukaryota; kingdom Metazoa; phylum Chordata; class Aves; order Galliformes; family Cracidae; genus Penelope; species Penelope pileata. The sequence continues at coordinate 260,541 of WBMW01003125.1, read as the reverse complement.
TGAGTCTTGATGGATGGTCACTTCACAGCTGCCTCCAGCCTGGGGATCCCCAGCACTCACCTTTTCCCTGCAAGCATCAGAAGCTTCCAGTCTTACAAATCTGTGTGGGAAGATGCCACGTTTCCCCCTCAGCTCCCCCTCTAGCCAGCCATCCTCCAGAATGCCCACGATTCGGATCCTGTCACCCACATCAAAATCCAGTTCCTTGGACTCCAGGGCTTGGAACTGGTACAGGGCAACACCATAGGTGCTCCCTGGCTCCTGCCCTCCGTCCTCTCTGCCGTCCTCCTCCTGCTCAGTGGGTGCCTCCACTGTCCCGTTGGTGTCACAAGTCCCTGTGGGCTCTGGATCCTCTGAGGTTCCTGCTGCCCTCAGAGGAGTAAGCAGCTCCACAAAACCTTCTGGGAAAATGCCCCTGTGGCCTCGGAGCTCCCCCTCGAACCAGCCAGGCTCTGGGATGCCGACAATGTTGATCACATCCCCTTCCCTGAAGTCCAGCTCCTCCTCCAGCTGAGCAGACAGGTCCATCAGGGCCCGAGCTTGGCCCAGTGAGTTGGCAGGCACCTCCAGGAGAGCGCTCTGGGACAGCTGACGGCTCCGAACTGAAAGGCACAGCTCCCGCACACATGATGAAGGGAAAAAGCCCTTGGATCCCCAGCTGCTTCGGCCCTGGAGCCAGCTGGAAGCCAGGGAACCCCCCAGGATCACCAGGTCTCCTGCAGAGAATGAGACACATCAGTTCAAAACTGCCCTCGTGATTGCTTCTCACCTCTTGTTTCTGCCTCCCTGCTTCCTTCTCGGCTGTGGATAAGGTCTGGCACTCTGCACAGAGCACAGGGCATTCTGGGGATGCACAAGAGCACAGACAGGAGGCAAGGCATGAAGCACCAGCAGCCTCATACACTCACATAACTAAGATACATAGTTTTGGCTCTAAGACTTTCTAGTTGCAAAACCATGAAGTTTAACCAAAGCTTTGATTTCCTCCCTAACACGTCTAGGATTTGGGGACTACAGGGTAGTTAAAAGGCAGCTGTAAGCCTACTGTAATTACACAACTCTAGTACTTGGGAGTTTCAAGGGTAACAGCAGATCATAAGGAATTAGGGGGCAGGAACACAAAGGTGCACAGTGGATCCAACATGACCCATGTCATGGAGTATCAGGAAACCCTCCCTCTCCCCATCACTCTAGGCAGGATGCTGCAATTAGGCTCCATCTACGCTTCTGGAAGAAGAGGAGGGGGCTATGAGATGCAAAGCAAAGGAAGGGAATGGAGATTACCTCTCTGTAATGACAAGCTCCCCGGCTCTTGAGATCTGAAGTCACTGGTACAAACAAAGAGCTTTTCTCCCTCCTTCAAAAGGGGAATATCCACAGGTTCCACAAAGCTGCTAGGAAACTGCCCTGAAATGAGAAGCAGCTGTCAGCAATGAGCCTTTCCTGTAGTCCACCATGACTCCCTCCACCCTCCTTCCAAACCCTGGGATTGACTCCTCATGCCAATGGAAAATGCTGTACCCTCAGCTACCCAGGGCATGTCAACACGGTGGAAGAGGAACAGGTCTGGAAGGCAGGAACTCCTGAGGTTTTAAATGACAACAGCTAGCAGAGAAAAAAATCTTTGTGTCTTTGGCTCACTCCAGGCAACCAGTACTATCAGCACAGTTTTCTTGGGAGCACACATACCAGCCTTTATCTAGGTACTGAATTCAGTCCTGGGAGCACAAGATATGGCAGAGCCCACTGCAAAGCCCACTACAAATGTCATTCCGATCTTTTACAATTTGTGGTAAGGAGAAGTGATGGAATATTGGCTAGTAGCACTTCCAGCATTCACTCATAACGATCACTCAATATGGTGTCCACGTTCTCCAGTAAAACCTGGAGACATCATGCTGAAGACACTCAGCACTTCCAACTGGGATTAGGCAGTTTGGCATCTGCTGTCATTAATGTCATTAACCCAAGGTGGAACCAACAGCACACAGACTTCCAGTTTCAGTGGCTTCCTTCACAGTTTTAACCAACTCCACCTCTTTTTCCATGTCTTAGTTTCCTGCTCTGTACATGGAAACAGCCTAGCAGTGTTAGGAAGGAAGTCGTGGAGCTACATTAATTACTCCCCACAGAGTATTAAGTATTATCATTGGTAGGCTGCAGCACTTCCACAGCTTCTACTAAAAAGTGCTTCTTCAATCCCCTTTAGCTTCGAAAACTGGGCAGAAAACTACAGCAGCTGTTCCAAGGAAAAGCAAGAATGCAAGAGGGTTTTGAGTTAAAGGTCATTAAAAACAAGCAGTTTGAGTTCAGCATGTTTCTTTATCTTTGAGCTATGATATACAGATGTTTGTTGTTCCTTCATAGCTTCATCTTCTTGAGAACGAGCACATTAGTTAAGCTGGGAAGAAAAAAAACTGTGAAGTAGCTGCTGGGGATTTCTGCAGAAGTAATTTGTGCCCAGTGACTTCAGCAGTAGCAGGATCAGGCATGCACTCATTCAATGCCATTTACCAGCTATGTACAGCATGGGAGAACAGCCCTCCTCTCCACCTTTGCTCCTGTCCATCTTCTTTTACCCAGAGACAGCCCACAGCTGGCAGCAGAGCCCAGACTGCTGCTGCAATAGCTGTCCCATCTCCACAGCCAGGCATGGAAGTGCAGCCCTCCCCTTATCCTAAGGAAAGAGTCAGGCTCATGCTTTGAAGCGGTCTGGTTTTCATCTTCTCAACATCAGTATAAAGATGAGAAAGGGCTGCTTCAAACAGGACTAGGAGACTCTCCGCGTTTCACTAAGAGCATTCTGCTGCTTCAGAAGTTGCTCACATTTCTCCAAAAGTTTAACAGACTTGCACACTGCTTTAGGCACCCAGCTAACGATGGCAGCTTATGCAGAAAAGCATTTTAAAGCAGAAAGAAGGAAGCAGGGCTGAGTCACACAGCTGCAGGGGGGCCATGGATTCTGTCACTGAGTCTCCCACTGACTTGACCTGACTAGGTCACTTGGCACATCCACATCTGTTTCCTCTCCCCTTCCAGAGCCAGAGCAGGTCAGCACATGAACTAGCCAGGAAATGGGCTGTCCCACTATGGAGGATGTAGCTAGCACCTAGCGTAGTGAAGCCCCCATCTGAGAAGTGACACAACACCGATCCCTCAAAACATAAGCGAGCTATCTGAACACTTGAGGTGCAGCTGGCAGGAGATCGGTGGCAGCGAACCTGCACCCTCAGTTCCAAGTGAGCTCCAGTGAAAGATTTAGTAAAATGAACCCGGCCCTGCATGCCCTGCTGGGAAGGTGCTTGGGGCAGGTGCTCAACTGGCAGGCTGCAGCCTATGGGCCCAGGCGTGAGCGCTTCCAACTCTTACCTGTGACACCTTCCTTTTTGCCAAAGAGCCAGAACTCATCCACCACAGCCAGCACCTCGATGACATCTCCCACGAAGAGGGGCAGCTCCTCAGAAACGCTGGGGCAGAAATCGAAGACCGCTCGTACCACAGAGCCGGCCTCCATCATGCAAGGTCTGCAGGCGGGCTGGTACCTAAAGCTGAGACACAGCGGGAAGTCCGTCAGCAGCAAGAAACACCTGAAATGCTCACATATATGTTCAGAAAGGGAAACCCTTCCTGAGCATAAGAGGGACACTGTGAGGGGTCCTGTCCTGAGCTCACTGAAGCCCCTAGCTGTGCCTCAGACCTCGCTGCCACGGGAGCGGGGTTCTCCCACAGTGCAGCCCCCGTGCTCCGACCTGCCTCATCCGGCCTCTCCAGCTGCCTCTGCTGGGACATGTTTGTGCTGTACCAGGGAGAGAAGCAGCAGGAAAATCTGGGAGCGAATTCCCGTCAGGAAGGAAGCGAGAGGAGGGGAGGAAGCTCTATGCTTCCCTGACAGCGGGGCAGGCCCGGAGCCTGCTGGGGCCTCGGCGGGCAGGCAGCAGGCACCACACAACACTGCTCACCCAGTCCCACTGTAAACACGCTCTGTCAGGCCAGGAAAACATGTCTCAGTCCCCACACAGCCTGCTGGGATGGTGGCACAGGCTCCCACCTACCACCCCAGTGCCAGGCTGAGGGATGCAAGCCCCCTCCCAGGCTCTGGGAAAAAGGCTGAAATCCCCCTCACAGGGGACGAGAGGCCATGTCCTGCACCTAGAAAGTTTCCCCCTTCCCTGAAAGCAGCTGCTGAGCCAGGACACTTCTCTGAACCACCTCTGCTCTGCACCAAGCAGCCTCCTGAGCGAGGCCCACGCTGCACTGAGGCAGCAGCAGCCCTGCAGCGTCACCGGGCCTTCCCCTTTCCTCTTACACCTCAGGAGAGGAACTGAAAGGTGCGTCCACCCGAGGCCATCAGGAGCCCTAATTACAGGCAGAGCACAGCAGCACTGACACCTCTCTCAGAGCTCTCTGTGGCCCCTGACACCGCTCCTGCCCCCACACCACGGGGCTCTGGTCCATCCCTCAGGCACAGCCGCTCTGCAGGAGGAGTGAAACCACCTCAGGATCCGCACAGTGAGCATCACCCCCAGGAACCAGAGAGCTGCAGCACGGCTTGTGGAGCAGGCCCATGTCCTGACAGCAGGGTGACAACACATAGTGACACACGCTGCCAACAGACAGCCCTGCGTGGCCCACCTGAGCCGGCGAGTCGGGAACGCTAACGCAGAGAGCAGAAACACAGCCCTGCTACCGAGGCATGGCAAACTTCCATCGGGAGTGCCAGCAGGGATCCCGCCAGGGAAATGCTTTCTGCTGACGGGACTGCTGTGTTTATCCGGGCCGATTCACCTCCTGGGAACAAAGCGGGTTTGTACTCGCTGCAGAGCAGCGTCCTCAGCACAGCCCTCCCGCCCCAGCCGTGCCCACGCTCTGCCGGCACCGCACCTCCACTCCCAGCCTCTACAGCTCCCCATGGCCTTCCCCCGAGCACGTGAGCTCCTTTGGGCACAGGCTGCCCCTCTGTCGGCAGCATTGTGCTGGCTGAACAAACAAAGGGCCCAATATCCAGCCGCCGGCAGCACTCTGCCACCAAAAAGAGATGAATGGACTGGAGTGAATCGGGAGCACAAAGAGCTGTAGTTGGGGATAGCAGGGACCTACTGAGGCAGAAAGAGCAACAGTAGCACAAACATGACCATGTGGAGCTGGGAAAAAGATGGAAGGGCCATCAATTAGCTTGGAAAAACTAAAGACAAGAAAGTAGCCTTGTGCTGGCTGAGGTGGGGTGGCCATGGCACAAGGTTGGGCTCAGGGTCCTGGAAGTGTCTGCCATGTCCTGAACACGCTCACTTCACGGCTGTGCTGGACAACAGGAGAAACATACGGCTGGTGAGCCTGCTGCCCCGGGGCAGGTCCTCCAAGATCACAGTGAGATTTCTGGCAGTGGGATTTCTGGCATTTCCTCTGTCACAGGAGTAACACAAGAGGAGTGCAAGGATTACAGCATGGCTGCTGCAGACCCAAAGCCCAGCTTTGCAGTGCTGACGACAGGGCTGCCAGCACTCAGCTCCTTGCCCATCAACACAGCAGTATCCCGTCCTGAACTCTCACGGAGCTATGGGGACTCTGTTTCAATGAGACAGAGGATTGAGAGGGGCAGGCACGACTCCAGTTGTTCTGCCATGAACCACAGTTACAATAAAACAGGAGGACTAACATACTGATGTGCAAAGCAATCCCTGACAGCCAGCCGCTGAGGCAAGGAAGCATGAACTAACTTCTGAAACCGCCCCAAAAATCCCAATAAGCCCACGTTCCCCCAGCAGTACTCTGTGAGAAGGGAAAAGAGAGCTGAGAAGTGCTGCAGATACGACAGGCTGACCACAGGAGGAAGCGGAGAAGCTGGGCGTGCTCTCCATTCGCTGAGTTTAGTGTCTTGGTGAGACCAGTGACCCATCCAACGACTGACACTAATCCAACAACTTGCTTTCACGTTGTAGGAGTCACCAGATGACCTTTGGAAGGAGGGGAAGGGAGCAGCTACAGCCACGCTGACAGTGCAGGTACGTTGGCTCACAGGGATGTTGGTGTGCACAGGGGATGCTAGAGCCAGGAGCATACAAACTCTCCTCCAACACTGCTGGGGATTTCTGATGAGCCCACACAGGTGGGCAGTGGCCACTCCTACCCTTATTCCAAAAACATCAGATACTTCTTTTGCACATCTGTCTCTAGAATTGCCCTGCATACACCACCAGGGCAGCTCCTCGCCAGCCAGGTGGCAGGGACAACAGCAGCTGGAGCTCCTGGGACAACACATCCCAGCCCACTGAGAGTCCAGAGCAAGCACCTGGTAAACTGCCTTCTTCCTGCAAGAGACTGTAAAATACCTCTGAAAACAAGGCTTTTTGCTATCCTTTTCCATCCAACCGAGTCTACACAGTATGCCCCTGTGTTTGAGATCAGTCTTGTGGGATTTGCTCATTCCACAACATGATTCGAACACAAAATATTATGTTTTCCACGTCTTGGCCATGCCTTACTCCACAGAGCTCCGACTGCCAACATTTTCTCCAAACCTCCATGTAGAGAAGGAATCTCCCAGCACCTCCCAAACTGGAAACTTGCAGAGTCTAGCCCCACAGCTTTAACGGTGGACATGAGCTTCTCCTAACTCCAGCCCAGATCTGCCTGGTGAGAACAACATCCAGCAACACTCCAGCAGGAAGAGCAGACTGCAGGGACAGCTGGGCTCCGCCTGACATCCCCACTGAGTCACAGCTCCCAGCTGCTGGCCAGGAGCCATCCCCTCTCACCTCCAGGATGGGCAATCCCCCTGCCAGGGGAGGGAGAGCTCCTCCACATCCTCACAAACACAAGGACTGCACCCTGGCAGAGGTCAGGGCTGCAGATTGCAGCAGAGCTGGAGGAGACAGGACTGCTGCCTCCGCCTAGCAGCACATCCACAGCCAAAGAGAGCCTCACTGTGCAAGCACGAAGCTGCAGCCCAGCAGTAAACTTGCCTCGCTGAGAACACACAGTCTCTGTTTTGCTGCCTGATCTTAAGCAAACTAGGTAAGGTGTTCCTGGCGCCCAGCTGCAGCCCGGTGCCCTGACACCACAGCACTGTGTAGCGAGGCAGAGCAGATTCCCAGGGCATTACTCACCACTCCCCACCTCCTGCATGCAGGCTCAGCACACATCACCTTCATGGAAGACAGCCCAGCCCTTCTTGCCATTAGCTCTGGAGTGTGTCTGGTCCAGTGTGGGCTGATGAAAGGGCAGACTGGAATGAAATGAGAGCCATTAGCTCAGTTACAAGATTGTTGTGAGCCTTCAGCACAGGCTGGATCACACCACAGCAGCCAAGGAGAGGCATTTACACACTGACTCAGACAGCTCCTATCCCTCCTCTCTCTTTGTGGTTGGACAGGGCAAGAAGCCTCAGATAAAGGGCTCACCAACACTAACAGTGAATTACTGTCAGGCACTTGCTCCATGTGCCATCGCTTAGAAAGCAGAAGCAGACCAACTGAAGATGGTGATACAAATGCCCTTTTTGACTCTTTTTAATGGTAAGGATGAGTAACTGACTTTCTGTACCTTAGAAACAGGAGTTCTTTCTTCCCTGTTTTGGCTGAAAGATGCTGAAGGAAGGATTTCAGGCACTTAGAAGATAAGGCAGCAACACAATAGACCATTTTAGGCTGATTACAAACAGCCCCAGTAAAAAGAGAGACCCAAAGGGTTCTGAGACAGCTAGTCTTGTGGTACAACCAAAGTGCTCATCAGGTGATGAGATAAAAAGCAATAACAGATAAGCAATAACAGATAGATGCCACAACTTCAGGAGCAAGAGAACCCAACTTCTCAGGCAGTATGCCCACCTGTTTCCCTTTAAACAACACTTCCCAGCTTCTCACTCAGATGCAGTGCTGTCAGAGCTGGGTATGGGCAGTGCTGTGCCATAACTCACCAGCACAGTAACCAAGAAACTAACACACCACCAAACAGAAAAGAAATGCCGTGCAGGCTCCCACACGCACAGGTGGTTTGCACAAGAGAGACAAGTATGTTCTTGTGCAGCACGTCTCAGCCTTTAAAAACTGAAAGCCTGCCTAAGCAGTAAACCCAGGAGTGTGACTCCCAAAAATACATGAAAGCCAAGTTTGCCACAGAGCAATTGAAGAATACTCGCAAATACTGCCACTGGTCTTTTTTTAAAGTTGAAAATAACCATACGTTTTACCTGTGTCACTTCATGCCTCCTTCTGCTTGCGGTAACGCAATGCCTGCCCGCGGAAGATGGAATCCACCCCCAGGATTGGAGGTGCCCCTCTGCCCTGCTCGCTGCCCAGCTGCTGCTCTGCCTTCCACGGGACACTCGCTGTGTGCTTGCTGCTGGAGCAGCACCCAACACGCAGCGTGCAGAACCCAGCAGCGCCACTTGTGCCAACAGTGCCCATGCTTCTCGCACGGTTGTGTCAGGAACAGAAGCCACTAACCACACGCCCAGGCGTTTTCTCTACCCCTTCTGTTCCTCCTACCTCCCTGTGGCCTCCAAATGTGGACAGCTCTTCCTCTCTCCTCCTTACCCCACTGCTGCCTGCTCCTCACCCATGCCCCAAGGACGGGGCATTGCCCACACGAGCACACCCTGACCGCTCGCGTGAGCCTCTGGAGCCGCCAGCCGCAGTCACTCCCCCTGCTCTGTGCACAACATGTTGCTCCGCGAGCTCCCGGAGGTCCTTGCTTGCCTGCACATTCCTGGGTGGGAGAAACAATACCCCATTGAGCGAGGCCCTGGAGACGGGGCCAACTCAGGGAACTGAGGCAAACTGCTGAGCCAGCCCCACAAACCCCAGCAGAACGGATAAGATAGCAAATAGGGCAAAACCAGGCTTGGTGGTACAGAGGAGAGGGGCCTTCTGCCACCAGGGACGTGCTGACGGCTGCAGCTCTCATTAGAACACACTGTTCATCTCGGCAGATCCCAAGGAGCCCCCCACTGAGCTCCACACAGAGGGAAACACGAGATCTCCTCTTACACCNAAAAAAAAAAAAAAGCTTCATTTCTTCATTTCCTTTGTGACCTGACATACAGAAATCATTAAAATAAATACACTTATCACCAAGAAGCCCTCCAGAACCAGATCACCAAGAACACAACAACAGCCGCTTGAGCAACCACTGGCATCCCACAGCACACGGGTGACAGATGGGGCATTTGCCACAGAATCTCTGCACGTGCCACACAAGTCATTCAGAGCGTGTTTTATCCCCCCAGCTGGATGCTGGCTGTCATGGTGCTGTCACCTGCTCTGCAGCAGGACACGGCTCGGCGCGGGCTGGCAGGGCTCGTGCAGGGCAGGCGTAGGCTGGAGAGGAAGGAAGAGGAGCTCGTGCTGGGCCAGATGGCAAGCACATGAAAGTCATCTGGAAACTAGAGCACAGCATCAATTTTTAATGCAAAGCAGAACACCTCGCCAAAACACGTGAGCAAGGACACTGTTATGGATACTTAACGCATGGCACACACACAAAGGGCCAGAACATCAGCTTCGGAGATAAGAGCTTCCCAAATTCTAGCCAGGCTGCCTGCACTCTCTTTACACACCAAGTCCTGTCTGCTCCCAGCCCAAGGCACACTTGCCATTTCTGCAGACAGACTAAAATGATACAGCTTAGGACAAGGAGCAGACAAAATTCCGACAGCATCGCATCCGCTGTGCAGTGCCTGTGGCTGGGCTCCTGTGGGGAGGCAACATGAAATCACAGGGTTAGTCACTGCACCCCAAGTACGTACCCAAAACAGGTTGAGCTGGGGATACAAGGACGTTCCTCGACACTTGGGCACTCGGCTTTGTGCCCTGAACAGTATTTCTCAATGCAGCTTTTGGGTAAAAGCTCCCTACGATGCCTTGGTTGCTGGGTATGGAGTCCAGGAATGTGGAACGCGAAAGGGAAAGCTCTGCTCTCTGCCCACCCTTCACTCCCACTGGTTGCCCAAAGAAGCTGTGAATGCTCCATCCCTGGAGGTGCTTAAGGCCAGGCTGGATGGGGCCCTGGGCAGTCTGATCTGGTGGGGGGCAACCCTGCCCTAGGCAGGGGGTTGGAACTGGATGGGCTTTAAGGTCCCTTCCAACCTAAGCTGTTTTATGATTCTGTGCTGCTCATTATCTCTAGAGAAACTAAATCCCCCGGGGAGGCTCTGTTGATACCAGGTATCACGTGGACCTAGGCTTTGTAGGTGCTCCTGAGAAGGAAGGAATACATTTTCTTCCCCGACAGAAGGGTTCTTAAAATAAGACAAAGACGTGTCACTCCGAGCTGGGGTTGAGCAATCGCTACAGTACGATTAGGAAAATACTTTAAGGAAATTATCAGTTAATAGAGTGAAGTGCTAAGCAGAATCCTGGGAGCCTCACCCAGGCACATGTCACTGCTGTTACAAAGTCCTCCTGAACCCACCGCAGGGACACGGGCAGCCAACGCACCCGGTGCTCAGCGGGGCCCACGCCTTTCCTCTCCTGCGTTTCTCGGTTCCTCCTGCCCTGTTGCAAATTGAACATTCTTCTATAATTATTACAAAGGTGTTAATGTCACCAACCCTAAGCAGAACAGCACCAGGGTGGATGGGCATCAGGGAAAAGGGGAACTGAGAGCACCTGAAGTAGTAGGGAGAGAGCTGGAAGCCTGTCCTTGGCAGGGCAGAGGATTTCAGGAAGCAGACAGCAGAATAACCCTCTCAGAGATGCTCAGAGCCCTCAGAGGGCTCCAAAAAGGCGCAGAACACATTTAAGCACGATGCCGAGCACGACTTGCAGCCAAAGAAGTGAGTCAAGACGAGGGGGATGATGGTGACGTCTCTCAGCACAGCACAGAGGCTGAATTTGGCACTGCTTCTAAAAAAAAAAAAACATGACAAATTCTGCATCTACAAACTCTTTCGGGCCTTTTGTGGAGGTAAAGACAGAATCGCAATGGAAGCGAAGGAGAAAATGGCAGAGGCCAGGGAGAAGGAGCCACTTTGGGAGAAACTGAAAGTCACGGGAACATGGAAAGCCTGGAAACAGATGTTAACCGCAATGTGCAGCGCGCAACTTCAGGCTTCTTGGGTACTCTGCAAGGAGAACATGGAAGGACCGGGCTGGGGCAGTACTCTGCAGACCAGAGAGGCACAGAGCTCCGAGGATGAGCTCAGAGCTGCAGCCTGGGGAAGGTGCTGGGAAGCAGGCGGCCTCCATGCCCTGCTGAGGAGCTGCCAGCGCACCCTGCTCCAGCACAGGGCGATGGCCCCGGGCTGGCAGCAGTGCCCAGGGATGCACATTGACTGGGGTGACAGCAGGAGGAAACTGCAGTTCCTCCTCGCAGGGGATGCTCACAGAGGGGCAGCGGGGAGGCACAGCCCTGCTCTCTGCGTGGGACCCCAGTGCTGCCCCTCGCCACAGCCCTGGGTGCCAGAGCGTGCACAGCCCGTGCTGCTCCTTCAGGGCCCGCAGCTGAACACACCCGGCACGGTGGGAAGGGCCCGGGCTGCTCCCGCTGCACCACCGCTGCCCCACGCAGCGCGGGGCCCGGCCGGGAGCGCAGCACAGCCCC
>WBMW01003125.1:237303-248957 GCA_013396635.1 Penelope pileata | reverse complement strand
CCCGCCTCCGCGCGGCCTGGCCCGGCCCGGCGTGGGCGAGTGGGGAGGCCGCGGCCTGGGCTGTGCTGCGGAGCTTGAGGTCCCTCTGGTGAGGTGGGGACGCCCCGGTGACATGGGGCCCCCCTGGTGACGTGGGTACACCCCGGTGACGTGGGGACACCCGGGGACAGCCCTTGCAGCCCCGCCTGTGCAGATCCCTTTGGCTCATTCCCCAGCAGCGCTGAGTCCTCGCAGGCCCAGGCTGTGCTGGGGTTCTGTGCTGCTGCCTTCTGCCCGGGGTCTGTCGCTCCCTCACAGGCAGCAGCTGGGGAGTGCTGAGCTCTGCACTGTGCATCTATCCCGGCTCCGTTCTGCTGCTAAGAGCTGGCTTTGGCTGCTTGGATACGCTGTGAGATCACACCAGAGCACCAAGATGGGGGAAAGCAAAGAGCAGCCCCACAAAAAGCGTTGGCATGGGGTGGCTGGGTGCACCAGGACAGCTGCTCCCTGACTGGTGTGCCCCTTAGGCCAAAAAAAGCCTTCATGCCCCAAGGGTACCCCCTGTCAGCACCACGCGGCGAAGCCCAAATCTCAGCCTCCGTGCAGTCAGGGCGGTTTGGCACTTGTTTGTGCATTTAGCTACACTTCTCCATGGCAACCAGCGGGATCACGGCTTGGCTCGCCACCAGCGAGGAGCGGGGCGTGCAGAGCCAGGCGTGTGCAGACCGAGAGCCCGATCTCCGTCTGCTCTGCTTGCCCCACGTGGCTGGCACGGTGCTGGGGTGCTCTCCCTGCAGGTACGGAGCTCGTGCACGCTGGAGGATGGGCACCAGCCCCTGCCAGGGGGTTGCACGCAAGAATATCACTGGTGTGGTGTAAGAGCAGGACATGGCCGCTGTGCAGAGCTCCTTGGAGGCTCTCAGTGCTTGCAGTGTGTGACCAGCGGGAGCCACGGAGGGGACCGGTGCTGCACACAGCTAGGAGTGAGCTCGGTGCAGCTCCACAGCTGTCTCCCAGGCACCACGCAGGTGTCTGTGTTCACAGGGCCATGGGAATGGCACAGAGTGGGGATAACGATGGGTGGCAAGTGCAGCAGCACCCCTGGGTAAGAGCACAATTGGTCTGAACTCATGCCAAGACAGAACTAACACCATCCAAGCAAAGCTGTGAGGCTTTTTCTGGAAACTAAGTACAAACCCAGCCCTGCACACAGCCACAAATGCCGAAGCCTGCAGGCCAGTCGCAGCTCTGAGACCTCCCAGCTTTTCCTGCTAGCTCCTGCACTGGGCTGGTGATGTGCAGCTGGGCAGGGCCATGGCCCTCTTCTGCCTTTGCCTCCACTACTGCTGACATGGTGGCTCCGAGCTTTTCGTTGCTGTCTTCGCTCCCAGCCAGCCCTTTCCTTGGCTTTGAGTCTGATTTTGTTCCAGCGTTCCAGGAAAAGCTACGCACTTTAAAAAAGGCTTGTATATTTTTATCGGTGAGATGTGTCCCCCTGCACGCCTCCGCTTTACAAACTGTTCCTCACGCAATCACCCGTTTCTAGCTCTCCCATTTAACCTCAGCATTGCTGGAGAGTTTCTATCCCAGTCTGTCCTGCAGCCTTCAGGTCGCTGCCACCACCGACCCACCCTGCTGACATCCCCAGCAAAGGTGCTTCACTCTTCCTGGAGTTCAGCTCTTTGTGTTTTCCCTTTTTCTGCCTCCTTCACGCCAGCCGCAGAGTCCCACCACCCTCCCCACGGGGGTTGCTGCTCACGCTGTGATCCTCGCAGCCCTGCTCATAGCTTTGGCTCATCCTTTTGGGCCTGGCTTTGCTTTGTTTCCCCATCTCTTCAGCGTCTGCATGCAGTTCTGGTCCCTGCAGAAAGGGTAAATAAGAACTAAAAAAGCTTCAGAGGAAGGCAGTGAGGATGCTCAGAGGCATGGGAACAGACTGTGCAGCAAACAGCGGGGGGAGCTGGGGCTCTGCAGCCTGGAAGAAGGACGTGAAGTGAGAGGAAGAGCTCTGCAAACTGTGAGCATCCCAGAGAGGATGAGGAGGGACGGGCTCTGCGCTGCTGCTCCTGATGCACACCTGCCACCTGCTTTTGCCCTGGGTGGAACCTCAAAGGAGGTGAAACCACTGCACTGCAGATGTTGAGTCCAAAGGGTTAGTGCTGTTGTTAGGTTCTTGCACCACTTGGGGCTGAGTTCATGGCAGGCCTTTGAGAGGCGGGCTGCACGGAGCGCCGTCTCGGAAACATTTCGTAACCGTGTTTTCACGTGGAGAGCTCAGCCACGGCCAAATGGAGCTTTACCAAAATGTTCAACACAAAAATATTCAGGGCTGGGAGGAGAATGCGCTGGACAAATCCCAGCCCAGAGAGAGGAGAGCTCACAAGAAGGTTAAGTCCTGTAGGAACTGTTTTATAGGGCAAAAAGCTTCCAACAGAGCCTCCAGCTCCACTGCTGTGCCAACCCCAGAACACCCTGCGAGCCTCCTGGGCTGCCTGTCCTGCCCCAAAGAGGGAAATCCCTCTCTGCTCCTGCCCTGGGAAGCAAGGGGACCTGGGATAGTCTTACATTTTCTAGGACCACCAGAGGGCAATATGCGAGCACCCAGCAGGCTCAGCAAAGCACCTGCGGCCGTGCTGGGATGCTGGTGGTGCAGGCAGCTCTGTGAGCACAGCATCCCCCTGCCCAGGGACCACGCAGCAGTGTCACAGGGCAGGATCCCACTGAGGGCTCCTCCTGGGGAGCACTTTCCTTGCTCTCAGCTTCAAAGGCACCCTTGGAAGCAAGCTGAGCTAGTGCCACGGTTGGGGCAGGAGTATCTCCTTACCTGTGAGTTGGATGCATGGTGACAGCAGATCCTCTGGCAGGCAGCACGGGGCCAGACTGTGGGACACAGGCTGTGGGACACCCTCCTTCATCCTGTCTGCACATCCACCAGCACTGCTGTTGTGTGGATGCGCACCTACATGTGGCTTCAAACACTGGGGTTCAGTGTCTGGTGTGAGGCCGCTGTGCTTGGTCATGGGAAGAGGTGTTAAACCCCACAGGGGTTGGAATGGCTCGGCTTCGCTGTCCTTATTTGCTTCCTTCCAGATGCCAAAAGAAAAAAATGTAGAGAATCTGAATTCTCTGAATTTTATGATTGAGGAATTGGCCACCATCCCTGGCCCACATTGACCTGCACAAACTGAAACCACTTACAGCCATGGTAATGTGTGCTACCGCTTCTGGCACTTTTTTTTTTGCAGTAGCCTGAAGAGATACCCTCCGAGGGACAGCGTGCCCTTCCAACCCAAGAAAGGCAGAAAGAAAACAGAAAGAAGCTTCTGTTAGCAGGCAGAGGTACACTGTGTGTGCTGCCAGGGCTGAATGTGCCTCTAACACCTCACAGCAGGGACAGGGGAGGATGTGATGGTGAGGGATGAAGCACAGAGTATTGGGCAGTAGGCTGGTGAGTTCCTCTCAAGAGATGAAGAGGTGTCTGCAGAAGAGGAGGAGCAAGGGGATATTTGGGGGACACTGGACAGGCTTGAGCCAGTACAGAGATCAGGATAACCAGCCACAGAAAACGAAATCTCTGGGACTCGTGGGTGGGACTGTTTACCCTCTGGAGTTAGTTATTTCTATGAAGAATGCCAGAAAGGTTTTGCCTGCTTAAGATATTTTTGCAGTGGAAATAACTAGCTTTGTTTCCACTCCTGCTTCTACTCCGAGCCTGCCCTCAGTGCAAGCAGGATGTTAAGACCCAGCCCATCGTGCCCAACCTCGCTGAACCTTGGACCGTGTCTTCTCTAACCCAGCTGCAGCTCACACAGCTTGCACTGTACCCCCCCACACACTGCTGTGCATCCACGTGTCCCTTTGGCACGTGGGCAGGCCCAAGATTCTGGCAATTTGTCTCAAAGGGACATCGAACCACCTGTCCTTCACTGCTCCTCGCTGCCTGTCAGCTCTCACCTGCCTGCTCCAGCACTCAGACTAACAGCTCGTGGTGGCTGGAGCAGACCCTTCAGAGAGCCATCTGGTTTGGATCTGAAGCCATAAGGAGACAGGATAATCCATTGCTTCTGCTGTCGTGTACCGTTTCATCCTGTCTGACTACAAATAATCCAAACAAGCCACCAGGAAGCCCCATCTGCACAGCAAAATAGATGTGGCATCCCTCGCCAGGTGACCTTGGACCACCACGTCCCCGTGCTGCATTGCTCCTCATGGTGCTGCCACCCAGCAGGAGCTGTGCTACGCATCCAGCACCATGTTCAGAGCTGGGCACATCACCGGCTGCTGTAAAACTGACCTTCCCCTAACTTCAGCACCTAGAGACATCTAGAGTCCTTACCTAAGGGAGGAGCAGGGCTCTTGCACCGTGGGCGAGAGCCAGGATCCATGTGCCTGGTTTGTGAGGGCAGCACTCGCTGCCTGGACTCACTCTCTCTGCCATGCACTGCTCTGAACACATGGGCTGCAGGGACTGAGTCCAGGAGCAAAGGGATGGGGCAGCAGCAGGATGGCAGCCCCGCAGCTCCAGACACGCTGCTGGGGAACCACAGCCCAGGCGCCTTCTGCTGAGAATGACTTCATGATTTGCTCAGGGATTAAATACTTCCTTGTTTAATAACCTAATAATTTGGGCTAGTTTCATGCTGGACTGTTGGAAAGTTCACTGGCTGGAGTCTTCAGCCAGGCCTCGTATCAAGGGCTCTCCTCTGCTCTCAGCCAAGTGAGCCGTCCTCATCTGCGGGTCCCCCGGCGAGCGGCTCTGGGCACGACCTTCTTGTGAAGGGTTTTGTTGTTGGTGCGTGTGCCTGGGGCTTTGCGCTCCGGGGGCTTCTTCCCCACGTCCTGTTTGAGCTGGAAATGCACCTGGAGAAAGGATAACAGCCATGTATCAGTGACTGTGCCCTGCTGGCTCTGCAGGACCTGCCCCTGCTGATGCCTTCTGATCTAACTCTTGGCCAAGACCAGCATCGCCAGTCAGTGTTAGGATGCCATGGGAACTTGGTGCTTAAGTCAACTGGAATTTTTTTTTCTTTCGGTGGAAAATACTATGTAAAAATCAGCTACATTTCTTATACAGGGAGTTGCTCCTGCAGCAAAGCAATGCCCCAGGATGGTTTGGAACGTGGGCTGTGAAGGGCAAGCGAGTGAGCTAGGCTCTTTCTTCATCTTTTCTCAGCTGAGAGCAGAGAAAAAGCATTGCTTTGCATCTCTGTACTCAGTACACAAAACAGCTTAGGACAAAACAGAGCCTTTCAACTGCACCTCATTAGCTGAATCCCGCTTAATCAATCTTTCACTAACAAGTGCTTCTGGTAGCTCCAGGCAAAAAAAAATAATAATAATCCAGGAAAGAAACTTCCATCCCACCAAAAAAGGATCAAACAAATGGCTGTGGGGTAGGGCTGGAACAAGGCAAACAAAATTCCTTCATGGTAGGGAAGGGGTGGAGGGAAGTGGGGACAGGTGGGCTGTGCAGGGAGCTCTGCAAGCTCAGACCACCGGGGAACAAAGCAGGCTTCTACCTAAGGTGGTGAAAGGAAAATCTGAGGCAAAGGAAAGCCAAAGAGCAGGGTACTTAACCCAGCAAAACAAAGGCTGGGGCTGGGCTTGACAGCTCTCTATAAATACATGGAGGAATAAATACCCGGGAAGAAGAGGAGCTATTTAAAGCACAGCGTTGGCATAAGAACAAATAGGGATAAACTGACCGTAAATAAATTTAGGCTGAAAATGAGAAGGTTTCTGATGCTGAGAAAAGGGCAGCACTGGAAGGACTTCAGAGGCCGGGCAGGGTGGGATGCAGGGACGGAGGGTGGGAGGACCACCACAGTGTATTTAAGGCAAAACCCGAGCACGAAGCACTCCGTGTGCCATGATGGCACCGCTGGGGGTTCTCAGCCACCCTCAGCAGAGCCTGTACCAAGGCCCCAGTGTGTTCCCAGGCTCAGCACCCTGGAGCACACGGGGCCCTGTGGCTGACTCACCAGTGAAGCAGCAGCCGGGCCCACGGTGGCTGTCACCGTTTGGGGCTGGTAGCCCTCTGCAGAGGCTGTGACCGTGTAAGTGCCGGGCAGCAGCAGGCGGAAATAATCACCCATATCACCTGCAAGACAAGATGAGAAGAGAAAGCACTCAGAATGCAGAATAAAAGATATCCCAGTGCTCCTGCTAAGCGCCCATCCTTGAGGATGTGTAGCCTTCACCAGCAGCCTGCAAGTGACGTCTCAGTAGTGCCATCTTCTCCTTCTCTTATCTCCCCTCCTATCTGAACGGTACTGTATGTTAGTGGCAAACACAGCCAAGGAATTCTGAGCTCGCCCAAGGCTGGCTGCAGGGCAGTGCTGCGGAACTGGGGCAGCATCACCTGCCTCCAGTAAGGATAAATGGCCCTTTCTTGGCATTTGGGCAAAGCACCCAATGAGATACGAGAAATTTCAGAGATGTGAGGTAACAACAAAGGGAGACAGGACAGAGGGAACGGGAAATCATACAAAAACTACAGCCAACTTTACCTGGACTTCCTGTCCAAACTTTAGGAGAGCAGCCTGACTGCAACACTAATTGGGGTGCTTCTTCAAGAAGCGTGCTGTGACCATGCAAGGTCATTGGGCTGTGGTGCTGACTGACCTTTCTGAGCCCCATCTGCCCTGGGGGTTGTGCAGGGTCAGCCTGCAATGGTCACGGAGTGACACAGGGCACAGACAGGTGCTCACTCACACATCTGACTCAGACAGGAGTAGACCTAGGGGCATCCACAGCTCCAGTTCCACTCCCTATGCATAACACAATCCTTCATTCCCATCATATAAAATTTTGCTGTGTTTGGGTTTAATCTCCCATCAGATCAGCTGCTGCCTTGCTCGATTCTTCCCACATAAGGAAGCCCCTGGAGCACTTTTGTACCGGTGTGCTTAGGGATGGGGGCTGACAGCAATGAGGAGCAGCACGTGATGGATTTCTGAGAGAATCTGAGTAATGCCCATCTATGGAACTGCAGGGGCATTGCAAATCTGAGTCACTGCTCACTGCAGCTCCACGAAGGACAGCTGGAGAATGACAGAGCCAAACCTGTGCTACAAAGGGCAGTGGGAGCTGCGGGGCAGATGGGGGAGCACGGCATCACCATTAGAATGGTGCAGCCCTCCAAGGGACACCATGAACAGAGACTGGTTACCCACCAGAGGTGACGTCGTGGCTGATTCCCTGGACAGAAATCACCGCTCCTGCAATGCCGTTGTTGTTCTCGTCAGACACCATCCCTTTGATGCCCTGGTGAATCTGCAGGGAGGGAGACAGTGCTGGGTTAAGGCCCCTTGCTCAGGAGGGCACTGCTGGAGGAGGGCAGAGCTCTGGGGACACCCCTGCTTTCCTCCTCCCCAGGCTGTGCTGGTTCTCCCCACCCCACAGCTCCCCCACACCGAGGCTGGGGCCCCTCAGGACCTGCAGGAGAGGGGTGTAGGCCCTCAGACCACCTCCTCACCTCTTCAATGAACGCAACGAGTGCCTCCCGGTTGGCCATCCACTGCCGCTCCAGGTCCTCCTCGGGGGGGAACTTATCGCAGCTCAGCTCCAGGGTGATCTCAAAGCAGTTGGTGTAGAGGTAATTGAAGTCCTGCATGCCTGGAAGAGAAGAGCCCATGGCCAAGGCGATGCAAGGTCCCTTCCCTCCCCGTGTCCCATGTCTTCTACCAGAGCTGCCCCTCACCTCTCTCCAGCCCCGCACTGCTGGGCCAGCTGCTGCCCAGCCCTCACCTTTGCTGAGCGAGTACCAGGACGCCCCGTTGGTGATGCCATCGACGAAGTAGTCCCCGCAGTTCCATCCACGGTGCATCCAGCCGTGGGCGTATGAGTACGTCTTGGCCAGCTGGAAGGAGCACGGCTGGCAGTCAGCAGGAGGCAGCTCCCGCGCTTCGTGCCAGGAAACACAACCGGAGGCGGCCAGAGCCTCTGAGCAACGTAGGCACATGGAGGAGGAGGAGGATGGGCAGAATATCATAGAATCTGGCAAGCAGGAGGCTTGGGGATGGCACAGCCCTGCTGCTGCTGCCCCCGGACAGCAAACAGCACAATGGGAGGAGTGGGCATGGGATGAAAGCTGAGCAGTGTCAGTCCTCATGTAAGTATCACATCTATCAGAGTAATGTGTATCAGGAAAGAGCTGGGCAACTTGCGTTTCTGGCATCTTTTATTCATTGCCCTTATCAAAGTTTGCTTATTTTTCGATATGGAGGCAGGGCTGAAATTCAGACACTGGATCCCAAGCCTGTCCTTTGTGTAAGACACAGTTTCAGAGCAACTGCTGTTTGCCTCTCCTAATGCACGGCACACATCCCGATGGCACGGTTCAGGTGCCAGCAGAACAGTTACTTCACGGCATTTCTGACTTGTGAGGCTGTGCGGGGATCACCCGCCCTTGCCCCAGGCGAGCCCCGTGCTTCCCAGGAGGGCAGAACTCCAGCTCAGCCTTATTTTTCTCATTAGCTGTTCTAACGCAGACTTGCTTATTCTTGTGCTGTGTTTCTGCGTCTCCTAATGGAAGCAGTGACCGAAAGCACAGTTTTCTGGGACATTTGAACAATGGAGAAGAACCACAGGCACATCGAGTGCTATGGGACTGTAGCACGGTCCCACCCTCACCTTCTGGAACAACTTGTCGTCCGGGGTGGGCGTGTTGGCCGTGCGCCGGTGGTTGCGGAACCGCTGGTCCTGAGATTTGTCGTAGGGGTAGTTGGCCACCACCGCGCCGCCATGCAGGTTGGCCGAGAGCACGAAGTTGTAGCTGCTGATCCACTGGATGACAGCCAATGTCTCAGGCTCCACCTAGGAGGAGGAGAAGGGTTGAGCTGCGATGACTGCGTCGGTGCTGTGTGAGCCAAAGGACCGCTGTAGGAGGATGCTGTGGTGCTCGCAGCATCGCAGGTTGGTACCTGGCTCTTCCAGTTGTCAGGCAGCGGGATGTGGTGATTGGGCCCGCTGATTTCCCCATTGTAGTACATGAACGTGTTGAGGTCGGGGAAGTTGCGGTTCAAGTCCACGCCATTGGCGTTGTTCCTCCCCGTCAGGTACCCAATGCTGTCGGGGCCCTGCGGGGCAAAGGGGCATCGCAGAGGTGAGGATAGGGTGGGGGCAGTAGGACCAATCATCCTGATGGCGCTTTGGTGGCTTTGACTGGCAACATGGTGGGCAATGCTGGTGTGGCACATGTCCTCCACCGGCGTGGGAGCAGGATGCCAGCCAGCAGGGCACGGAGAGGCAGGATGCCCCTACACACAGCCACAGCAAAAGGGAGCCCCATATTTTGTCTTTTTTTTCTGCCCCTACCCATCGGAGGCGGCGCTCGCTTGCCTGGTACCTGGTTGGCGGCCACTTCGTACCCGTCGGGGTTCATGGAGGGCATGATGTGGATGCGTGTGTCGTGCAGGAGCCGGGTGACGCGCTCGCTGCCCCGCCGGTACTCCTCGCACAGGAACTCGGAGAGCTGCAGCAGCAGCTCACGGCCCAGCACCTCGTTCCCGTGCATGTTGCCCACGTACTTGAACTCCGGCTCCACTGGGGAGAGCAACACAGCAGCAGCACTGTCAGAGGAGGCTGGGGAGGTTCCAAAACACCTCCAGGGATGGTGACCTCACCACCCCACTGGGCAGCCTGTTCCAGGGATGGGTTGAGCTTCCCCTGCCCCGCAGGCTGTTAAAGCAGTTACCTGCCGGAGAATAATTGTCCCACTGCAGGCTGCACCCAACAGTGGGAGGGTGAGAGATACTGGGAGAATCCAGTTAAAAAAGCAGCCCAACTTTCACATGAAAGGTAAGCACAAAACAGGGCGTTGCTGTACACATTGGCAGGCAGCGCTCAGGGCTCTCATTGCACTGTGAGGTTTCAGCCACCAGCAGTGATCCTCAGGGTCCATGAGGATGTGGGAGGCAAAAGGCCCCTGTTCACCAGGTACCTGATGGTGACCTCACCACCACCATGTCTCCAGAGCCCCAACCATGCCTCCAGAACCCCAACCATGCCTCCAGACGTGCTGAAGACAGACACTAAAACAATCCCAATTTTGGCACAAGATTTTGCTTTTCCATATTTGTTGCTCGTGCCCTTTGGATTGCCATGCCTCAGTGAAGGACACTGCGGGTGGGCGGTATGTGTTGACCTGGTTAGGTTTCAGGAGACATGAGAACCGACTTAATTAGGCAATCCAGTTATTAAATCTATAAAAACACCCTGGGGTTATGTGCTGCCTTCTTTTTAAAAAAGCAGCTCTCAGCAGGGACTCCTCCTCCTCAGCTTTGTCCGAGCCTGAGGCAGGACCTGTCAGCCTTTCTACCCCTAAACATTATCCACATGGACACACAAACCCCAATTACCGCACGAAAGCCAACTGACTTCAAGCTTTGCTATTCACTGTTACTTTCCGTGGCCTTCAAAGAAGCCCACAGACTCCCAAAGTCCCCGTGCAAGCTGCAAGTGCCCAGAAGTGGGGCCCCAAGGCCGTGCCACGCTGGCTCTGAGCTCCAGGAGCGAGT
This sequence comes from Penelope pileata, assembly GCA_013396635.1. Lineage (NCBI taxonomy): Eukaryota > Metazoa > Chordata > Aves > Galliformes > Cracidae > Penelope > Penelope pileata. The sequence continues at coordinate 238,458 of WBMW01003125.1, read as the reverse complement.
CGAGTCCGGGGCAGGGAAATCTCGGTGCCCTCCCGCAGCCCTCCCCGCTGCTCTCCTGCGGCTCTGCGGGTGCAAAGCCCGGCGGGGCACTGCCCCTTCGGCAGCAATTCCAGCCCCTGTGCTTAACCGGACCGGTGAGCAAGCACGGGTATCTCCGTGCGGGCAGCGCTGCAGGGGCTGCCGAGGGGCCACGTGGCATCAGGTGCGGGTCCGGAGCGCTGCGGGATCCCAGCACCCCGTGCTGCCGAGCCCGGAGAAGGAAGGGCCGGGCTCTTCCCTCCCACCTCTGTGTGGTTTTTGGGCAGAAGGGGGCGGCGGGGCAGGTGGGGTGCTGGGAGGAACTCGCCTGCGTCAGCCCTCGCTTATAAACCGGAGGTGCGGGCAAAGTACGCGCCGGGGCCGGGCTGCGGGGAGCTGCCGGAGCCCGGGGGTCCCGCACGGGCCGGGGGGCGGCTCCCGGCCGCGTCCCGCGGTGCCGCGTGGCAGCGAGAGCGGCGTCGGGGCCGTCCCGTGGCGGTCCCCGTGTCCCCGTACTTACGGGGCTCGTGGATGCCGGGGTAATCGCTGAACTCCAGCACGTAGAGGTGGCGGCCCTCGACGCTGCGGCCGATGCTGTAGATGCGGGTGACGTAGGGACACTCGCTCTGCACGCGGAACAGAGCCCGCACCATCTCCTCGTAGCGGTGGTGCAGGAAGCTGACGGCGGCCGCCACCTCGAGCAGGAGCAGAGCCCCGGCCAGCGGCCGCAGCCACCCCGCCATCGTCCCGCTCGGGGCCCCCCGGCTCCCTCCCAGCCGGGAGCTAAAGTGCAAACTGCAGCCGGCTCTCGCCGGTTCCCCCGCCGAGCGCCAGCCCCCTGCACCTGCGGGCGGGGGGCGGCGGAGGCAGGGATGGGATGGAGTGGGATGGGGTGGGATGGGATGCTCCCCCCGCCCGCCGCCCCGCTCGCCGCCCCGCTCGCCGCCGTCGGGGAAGGCTCCCGGCCGCGGCTCACTCATTAACCGGACGGCAAACAGAACCCCGCGGCAGCGCGGGGCTGCGGAGCGGGCAAGGGGGAGCGGCGGGGAGCAGCGGGGCCGCTGCGCCGGGAGGGAGCGGGAGGGACGCGCCGCGGCCGAGCCCCTGCGCGGGGGCAGAGCCGAGCGGCGCGGGGAG
>WBMW01003125.1:190423-237261 GCA_013396635.1 Penelope pileata | reverse complement strand
GAACCGCGCCTGCTCTCCTGCCCCATCTCCTGGGGAAGCGGCGGAGGCACCGCATCGGCACGGCCCCGGCTCGGCCTGCGGGATGAACGGGACGGGGACAGGAACAGGGACAGGGGCGAGGACGGGACAGGGATGGAGCCAGGGACAGGATCGCCCTTCTGCCCAAGCAGCCGAGCTGGGAATCGCAGAGCAATGCAGGGTTCGGTGCCGGGGTACAGAGCTCTGCTCGACGGGGAGCGGGCACGGTGATGCCCTGCAGCACGCCCCGGGCGGCAGCAGAGAGCTCAGCAGCCTGAAGGCAGATGCAAATGCCCCACTGTTTATAAACAGCTGCGGAGTGTTTCTGGATTTGGAGGAAGCTGATTCCCCTTCACCCCTCTGCCACAGATGCTCTCACCCCAGTGGGATGCAGTCACCTACAGTGGTGCTGCTCTGCCCACGGACACAGCCCGGCTGAGACAGCTCTGACAGTGGCTTTGCTGCTCCAGCAGTGCTAACACCAGGGAGCCCCATTATAGCTTCAGTGCAAGCAGTGCGGGCTGGAAAGATAGCAGTAACCCTACCAATACCTCATTCCAAGCTCCACCACAGCCCTGTTTGCCATTCAGCCCCAGAGCAATGCACGTCCAGGAATAGGATGCACTGCGTCTCTCTTTTGTTATTTAGTGAGGAATGGCAGCGGCGGTGCCAGCTCCTCTGAGAGCCTGGAGGAAGCCAAGGGGAGGGCGCAGAGGGGCATTGCATGTGGGGAATGGCCGGGCAGCAGCAGCTGGAGGTGGAGGGGTGCAAGAAGTCAGCGTGTGGATGAGCTGCAGAGATGAAGGGGGAGGTTTGAAGGTTCTGCAGTGGCTATGGGGTCTCCTGGCTGTGTCCTGGACACCGATATCCTGAGGAGATCTCCATGGTGGCTCTGCCCTGAGAGCAGTGGCTCTGCAGATGTTGGCAGTGGAAATGCCCACAGCTCCTCGCATCCCTGCTGCTCCTGGAGCTGCTGGACTCCCGGAGCTGCTGCATGGCTTTCAGCAAGCCCGGCGATGCAGGAGAGTGGGTGGGTTTCCAGCACGAGCCGGTGGCATTGGCAGCCCGAGAGCACCGGGCGGGGCTGCAGCAGAGCAAAGCAGCTGGGGCTGCCCCTGCCCTCTCTCCTCCCAGGCTGCTTTCAGTGGTCCATGACGGGCAGAGCTGGAGCTGCAGTGCTGCCCGGGGACACGTGGGAAAAGCGTGCACTTCCCTATGGAGACGAGCGATGCTGACGTGGGAAACAACAAGAGAAAGAAATGGCAGAATGCTAGATCCTAAAAAAGAGCCATGAGCAAGATTTGGGGTGGGTGGAGAACACATCTCGCGCTCGATGGGTCGGGAGAATTAGTCAGTGTTATCCAGAACGCAGGAGGGGAGGCAGCCTGCGAGCAGGCAGCAGGTTTGAATCAAACAAAAGGAAATAGCTCTGCACACAATGCACAATGAAATGACCTCACCAAAGCTGAGAGTTACATGAGAGCCCAAGGAGATGCGATGGAATCCTGGGGAACAGGGGCATCCACAGCTGTTGGCTGTGCAGGTCCAGATGCGAGCATCCATCACACGTTCCCTTTGCTGCAGGGGGGGAACACCCCTCGCTCTCTGCCACCGCCCATGGTTGGAGCCAATGCTGTGCACAGGGTCCAGGCCAGCACAGCTCTCATTGCAGCCCTGGAAAGCATTGTGCTAATGAAGCTTTATGCCAGTAATAAATCCTGACACAATAAAACGCACCGATGAAAGCAGGAAGAAACAACATCAGCTCTTAGAAACGGCACAGGATGTAAACAAAGACATCATTTGGAAAATGCAGCAAATCCATCTGGGACAAATCATCCCCCCCCACCCAGATGTTCAAGGATGGAGAGACCTCGAAGCAGAAGGGAGAGCAGGAGCTTTCATTCCAGCCATCTTGGTACCAAAGGAAGGCTGGAAAACACGAGGGAAGTTCGAGTTCAGAGCTGCAGGAATGAGCAAACTGGGGAGAGCATGCGCTGAAAGAAAAGCAATGACCAGCGACAAGCGTGTTTGCCTTGGCTGTGCTGCAGCTGTGTGCAGAGGTAGAGCTGCATGCAGCAAGGCACGGCCCCACGGCCTTCACCTCTGCCAGGGATCGCAGCAAAGGCACGGAGCCAGCAGTGCTGGTGGGGGAGAGGGGACAGTGAGGACAGAGCGCAGTCCTAAATGTGTGGTTTGGGGGGGACAAACTAAGCCCAGGGATGATGAAATTGGGCACCAGCTTCTTTGCAGGGAGTGTGGCCACCCCAGGAGGTGCATGGAGCTGGGAAGGGGGACAGTGCATTTCTGTGCCACCAGAAGCTCCAGATCTGATCCAGAATAACAGCAAGATGCTGGCAGGAGAGGAAACCTCATCTCAGGACTTTTCCATCTTTTACACCTAGAGTTCCATTCCACCCCTGGGCTATTCCCATCTTCTGGAAAACAGTGCGAAAACATCGCTGGTGTGGGTTCAGAAGCCTTTATTGGGATATGGATACAGAGACTGGTGAGTCTTTATTGGGATGAGGATACAGAGATCCAGTGCATGGAGCACCAGGGGACTTGGGATGGACAGAGAGGGGGCACAGGTCCAGCTGAGAGCTGTGGGTATGTATTAGGGCCTGCTGCAGGGGTGGGCTGCTCTCTGCAAGAGCTGTGGGAGAGCTGCAGCCCCCCAGGCTTTCTCTTCTTCCCCCCCCTGAATCTGAGAGCTTTGCCTCAGACCCAACTCCAGCATGAATGGGAGAGAGCTTGTAGAAGTCATCAGTCCCAGTGTGTAAATATTTGCAAGGCAACACCAACTCTTCTAGGATGTTTTAACCTAGAAGAGCAGAACCACACAGGAGCTAGGAGGTGGAAATTGAAACCAGATTCTATCAAATTAGAAATAAGGCACAGATATTTATCAGAGAGGCAGATCAACTGTATTGATGAGAGAAACGATACATTATCACCACCTGACACGTTTGGAAATTCCCACTCTCTCTCAAAGCCTTCTTGGTGGATGAAGTCCTTGGGTGACTCTGGAACACACACCTGAGCCAAACGCAGCTGGGTCAGACACAGCACAGAAGCGAGGAAACAAACGTTCATTAAATTGAACCCTGACCCAGGATTTCAGGCAGCTTCTGCAGGTGAAATCCTCTGATGGCAGAGAAGGTTGTGGGGGAGAAGAACCATCCCCTTTGGTGGGGAGGCTCAAGCACAGCCGCTGACATGGAAGGGTCTCACCACAGCAGGATGCCTTCAGCCAGCCAGTTCCTGGCACCTCAGCTTGCTCAACTGATTTTAAGTGGCACCCCTGCTACCTCTCCTTGGAAATCCTAGTTCTGGGGATTGTCTCATAAATGTGTTCTAAAAGTCATGAGTTTTAAAGATAAGGCATTAATTGCGTTGTGTTTATCTCCTTTGGAGGCTTTAGGTTTGCACTCAAAACACGTTTGCCTTTTTTTTTTTTTTGATTTTGAACAGGACAGAGAGGGAAGGCAGGAGAAAGCCAAGATACCAGGCAGCCTCCTGACTCCAGAAGCCACTGACATTAATGCTACAGTACCTGCAGTGAGGATACAAAGCATTCTAAAGCTCTTCTCCCAGCTTCTGTATCTCAGCTCTTTTCCTCTGGCATGAACCCTTAGGCAGGGACCGAGCAGCAGCCGCAGGCTTTCCCTCCACACCAGCTTCCACGTGAATTTGCTGCATCAGTTTCAGAACCTTCCTGATGGATCTGCCAGGCAGAACTAAGCAGCACTGGCAGCTGCCTGCTCCATGGTAAGGTCCTCCTGCCGTGACCAAAGTTAATCTCATTGATACGTCTTTGAAAATGATGGAAGACTCCATCTCTAGATGCACTCCCTCATCTCTGTGAGGGCAGATCAAACAAACTGGCAAAAGAACAGACAGCGTGGGGAAACATCATTTGTGGGTTGACCCGGATCATTTGCTTGGAGAAATGTTCTCAGAACTGTGTGTGTTCCAGCAGAGCCATGCAGAAGGCAAAACATCTCATGATAAAAGACAGTGATGAATGCTGCGAGTCAGCAGCCGCTCTGGATTGCCACGTGGGGGAAGTTAGGCCAGGTTACCACAGCTGAGCAAAAAACCTGAACAAAACAGCCCCTTAGGAAACTTTAAGTGAACAGATCTGACCCTGAGATATATGAATACAGAAGAGAGTATTGATCAAGAACAGAGGGTGTTACTTTTATGTACAATATTAGGGTGTCTACTACCACTTGCTGCTGAAACCTTTGGTGTGCGAACTTCAGATGTACAAAATTTCAAAGTTGACTCAAGACCTAGAAGTGAGGTCAGGACAAAGCACTTTACAGAACAAAAGTCAATATTTAATATGATACAAGGTTGACTTGCCAGCACCAACAAGGAGAAAGGGGATTCTGATAGCAGAGAGTCTTTTTGGAATGGGCAGATGAAGATCCATCAGAAGCTAAAGCCAGCTAATTTGGAGCAAAAGAAAGATGCTTTTGTAAGAACAGTGAACTGCCCAAACATCTTGCTATAAGACAGGGTAGCTTTCCCCCTTACCTTTAAGTCCTTCCATATGTTACAGCTCCTACTTCCAGGCCTAAAGTAGAAATAATTGGGGGGGCATTTTCCAGCCTGCACCATGCAGAGCAACAAGCTGGGAGAGCAAGAAAGCCCTGAGCTCTACGTCTGTGCTTGCTCAATGGAGAAAACTTCATCGAGGTTGCACCTCCTGCTTCTCCCACAGCTTTTCTGGAGGAAACAAGTGGAGGTGTCTGTGTGCCATGCCTTCCCCTCCACAATATCTACTTTCTTTTGGCCTTCAGCACACACAGGTCATTAGGAGAAGAGATTTCAGAGATTTCTTGGGAGGTAAACAGGCACCAGTGGTTTCCAATTGCTATAAAAATGGATTTCTGACTTACCTCTCTCTTTCGGACCAAGGAATGGGAGATGGCAGAAAGTGATTCATAACCCTGATCAGTGGCACCCCCTAGTTGTGTGTTAGACGATGGGCTGCAGAAAGTGCCCTTACAGCCCATGGATCTGTTTTGGGATTAGCCTAAACCTTGAGGGAAGGAAAGGCAAATTTTCAATGTTCTTGCTGAGTGGCTCTGTGTGTGCTCATGCTGGCTACCTGCTAGCAGCTGTCTTTTTATAAAGGAACGTGGCCAAATAAACATTTTCCCTAGCTCAGAGACTGCTGTACGATCAGCACAGTGACACTGAGTTGCTGTAGTGGGTGTACACCTGTAGGCGTGCTGATCAGACCAAAGTTCCTGGAGGCATAAGCACTCACTACTGCTCAAGAATCCTTGGCCAGGATGAGCTCTTCCTACAGAAATCAGCAATGCCTGGCTGGGAACTCATGTCTTGATGCAAAGTTACCCCAGGGACATAGGAATGGCTCAGTGTAACAGCGAGCCAGCTTTGGTCCAGCAACAACATCAGGAAGACGTGGGAAAGAGGCTTCTTGCCACCTGTGGAAGGAGCAGACTGCTGCCAGAGCCCAGCTAAGGACTGACGACCACCAGCACGCTCAGTTTCTTCATTCTCATCCCTTCTTGTCCCAGAAGTGACATTTGGGAGCATGGCCAGCCGGCTACAGGTGACCATGCCTGGCAAGCAGAGGTGTGCTGGTGCAGTTTCCCTGCTGGAAGGGCTCTCGGGAACAGCTTCAGCAGAGGAGGAACCGGATCACCCTGTGTGTGATCACTCCCAAGAGCTCAGTGGCACGTGGGACCCTGAGATTACTCTTGCAGGAGCACCGGCTCCCAAAGATTGCTGCTGCTTTTCTCTCTTCATAATGCTGTGCACGAGGCCATTAAAAACAAGCAGCAGAGTTTCAGTGAATGAAATTACGACCCATTCAAGAAGGGAACGCTCGCTTGTCTGTCCTTGGCAGAGAGAAGCGGCGAGCCTGGTGTCCCAACATCTGTCAGTGCAAGTGAGAGTCAAAAGAGATAAATGCCCTTGTTGTACACAGTCAGTAGCTTCAGCGAGAGGGGCTCTGCACTACAGCCTGCTCTGCACTGGGCTCCTAGCCCTGAGCAGCTGGGGCCCCTCTCCCTCCTCTGTGGCTCTTCCTAGACAATCCCTTTCTGCAGGCACTTGGGCTTGTGGAAGAGAAGCCAGGCAAGCAGGATCACGGATACCAGCACGAGGGAGCACAGCACCATCAGCCCCACGTAGCTGCTGTGGGAAAGAGGGGGTGCAGGGGGCTCCTCCGCAGGGATCATGTTGGTCAGGTTCAGCATGTAGCCCAGGGTCCAGCCCGCATCGCTGCTGCCAATCTGAAACATGGAGAAGGAGAATCAGGGATGGAAGGTGCCAGGGCAGCCTGTGGCACTGCCAGGGCAGTAGCACCCCTGTGGAAGATGGGCCGGGCTGTATAGCAGAGGTAACAATCAGTCAGCAGGGCAGAGCCCTCCCCACCCTGAAACGCACCTTTCCGAGGAAGTGGATCCTTTGCCAGTTCTCTGTAGTGAATTCATAGCCATTTTCCAGTAGAGAGAGGATGTAGGCCCCAGAGAAGCAATATTCACTCAGGTACTTTTCTTTTACTTGGTGATACTCTAGCTTCACCTAGGAAGGAGAGGGAGAAGTCACCAGGCTGCTAAACCCAGGTTCCAACAGCTTCAGCATGCACCTGAGCATTCACTGCAGGTGCTGGGGGAAATCTTCCCATGCCTGCCTTGGAAATTACCCCCAACCACGTATCCTACTGAAAAGGATGAGCAGCACTTGGGAACCAGGCACTCTGCCCCACCACAGAGGAGTGATGCTGCTCACCTCGTGCCAAGGCCGGGCGCAGAAGCTCTGAACAGCGCCGACCACTTTGTCCAGGGCAAAAGGGACCTCACTTGTCAGGTTCAAAAAGTCCATCACAAAGTAGAAAGCAGAAAAAGCCTGAAAGAGAGAACATTTTAACCTGAGCAGGACAACGGGAATCCCACAAAAGATGACAACTTTATTTAGGGGAATACAAAAACCAACATCACACACACAAAAAAAAACAGATGTATTTTCAAAAGCAATACCACTTTGAGACACGCTGCTCATCATGTCAGGGAAGCAGACAGGTGAGCTGGCTGGTTTCAGTAATGCTCACATACTTCTGCATGAAGTTTTGATCTAGTACATCTTTTTTTTTACCTCAGGAGACAAGGTTTGCAGGAGCATTGTATCACACACAGCTTGTGACAAGCTGACCATCAGAAGGGACTGCTTGAAAAATGAATCGGTAAATGGAGTACCACTGGTAGGCCAACATCCACTAGGGTAACTCTTGTGCTTGCCATGAAGACAACAAATACAAGACTATTTTTGTAGTTTCATGTTCAAAAAGTCATCCTGTAAATGAATCCCAGCCATGGATAATACAACACTCTAGTATTATTCTGAGTTTCTGCTCTTCTGACGATCTAGGTTATAGGAAGCTGAAGGACACTGAGACTTACCCCAAAGTCCCCCTGTAACGGAGGTAGATATATCCCATTGAAGGAGCAGCTGGAGTAAGGACAATGAGTTTTGTTAAAGAGATTCTGGATGTTTGTTCGGCATTTTTCGTAATTCCCCTCTCCTTCAATATGCAGCTGGTCAAAAGGGAGTTGGCTTTCCTCAACTGACGTACAGGGGTTTCTGAGGAGATCACGGATATTTATAGTTCTCTGATATCCTTGGTGAAAGCACGGATCAAGGAGGTGGCCGTCCACTGTGCTCTGAAAACAAGATCAACACAAGCTGTTACATTTCACTCTAGAATAACACATTGGTAAAGAGCCACAAGGAAGGGTGACCACAACACGCTTGTCGTGGTACATCACACCAGGATACACAAACATTGGGTCAAAGTGGTGAGGATGGAATCAAGGCTTTTGCCGTAATTTGGGAGATGTGGCTATGGCTTCTTGCTCTGTTGCAACCTTCCTGTAGGACCTCGAGCAAATTATTTCCAGACATTTTGTGAAGTTGCTGTTGTTTGGAATTTGGGATTCTCAGAGATGGTGAAACACCATCTCCACTGAGTTCTTCAGTTAAGCACAGTATTCCTGCTATCCCATACCAATGAACCAAGACACCTCAAATGTGTAGTATGTTTGACAATGTTGGCTGTCATCTGAGTATCTAACCAGACTTTACTTGACACTTTCCAAATTCAGACTAAGGGATGAGACAATTACCCAGGACACAGCACGGACACAGGACCAGTACGTCAAAGCTGTGAGGGTCCAGGACCTCCACTTGCCACCACAGAAGTACTTGCCTGTAGGTTCCTGGCCAGTTTCTGTTGCAGAGCCTGGTCCTTCCCATAGCAGAGGAAACTGTGTGTGTACACTTGGTAATCTTTGCCATACAGGCGGAAATACAGCAGGTTCTCTGGGGACTCGGGAGAAATTTCACCTGGTACAAAGGTAATCTGTGTTGAGGCTCCTCCAAGGTCTAATGCTCCTGATGTCTCACTTATGGATTTCAGGGAATGTAGAAATTTTCTCCAGCCAGACTTGAAAAAAAATTCAAAGTAGGACAGATACATCAGGCATGGAGAAAACGTATTTGGGAACAAAAAGAGAAAGACTTTGTAGGAGAGTAGCAGAAGGACANGGGGGGGGGGGGGGCATGAGATGAGAGCCAGAACAAGAAACAAGAACTTGATGCAGGCTCAGAAGAGTAGAAAATGGATCATGTCTGAGTGTTCGCAGGAGGATTAAGAATGTGTCATCTAACACAACTGTTATGTGAAAAGTCAATTTACCATTTCAATGCCCAAGTGATTTACAAACATGATAGTCAAAAAGTTCTAGTGATGCTTTTCTGACATTTACCCAGGCACAGAAATATTTTAGATCAGGAAGTGAGGAGGATGTTGAACCCATGATAAGTTGTTGAAACTGTTTTATTTCAGTGCTCTAAGACTGACTACGGTAACTGCTGATGCAAGATACACAGCATCCTGATCTCTGCTAAATGGTTCACAGGGGAAGTTAGTGCCTGTAACACCCTCCTGAAAGGCATGATTTACAAAGTGCTGCCCAGCCAATGACTCAAATATGGAATTGCCATTGATACAATACCTGCTTGAAATTACCCAGCAAGTAGTTAATGGTGATCCATCCGTAGGCTCCCTCTTCCTGACCACTGATGATTCTGGCACCCTGGAAGTTGAAGGGAGCTGCACGTAGCGTCTTCTCTACTGAGGACAAGACTTTGTCAGCTGCGTTTTTATTCTCCAACCTAGATGAATGGAAGAAAGGATGAAATGACTCCATCTGACAGCTCTCAGCAGCCTGTGGGCTTTACTCTGAGCAGGTAGGCTGCAAACCCCCACCAAGCATCAGTTACAACGTGACAGTTCTTTATATGGGTACACCCAGCTGTAATTGGCCATGTCCCTCTGTCACTCCTTGACAGCACAGCTGCTGCCAGCCCTGACACAGACCCCACAGCTGAGAGCAGGACCTGGAGCAGAGAACAGAGCTCCCCAGCTCTCCTGGAGCACATGCCCTGGTGAGAATTGCCCTGGGGAGATGCCTCTCACTTTTCCTCTGTTACAGAAGAATCCCATGCCCTCTGGTATCCCCAGAGAGTTTCCCTAGGCAATACACATGAGACTAGCCCCCTCAGCCAGGTAACAGGTCCGAGTCACCCCCAGAAAAATTACAAATTTGAATTAAAGAAGATATGATTATAAAGTTACCTTAGCTTTGGTGGTTTCAGGCTGAGTCAAGATATGTGGGGAGTTGAAGCATGACAGGGCACAAAAACTTCGGGTCAGACCTAGTACTAGACTGTGGGAGATGTCTGAGCACTCTCTCCACATGCCAGTTGGGGCACTGCTACCCTCCTAGTGTCTGCATTGCACGTGGGTGCTGGAGAAGATGGAGGAGTGGAGCAGGTGGAAACAGACCTGCCAGGTAAGCAGGGAAAAAGCCTGGAGAAACTGACAGTCCAGAGAGACCAGCAGCAGAGAAGGATGTCTGGGCAAAGCATCAGCTGGTGGCATTTCCAAGGACTTCACCACAGAGAGCACGCTCAGTATCTGTGGGGGTAACAAGGGGAGGAGACGAGCCCTGCGGTACCTGAGGAGCCGCATGCCGGCGGTTGCTCCGAGGTAGACGGGTGTCTCTTGGTGCTGCTTTGAGGGAATAACCTCTTCTGCTTGTCGGAGGCACTGCACCAGAGAGGGACCTGCCTCCTCCGTGCTGTGGGAGTAACCTGAGATCCCAGGGCCTGCAAGAGATCAGAAGACTTCATTGCACCAGCTCCAAACATAACCCCAAAGGGCTGCCACGAGCCTTGTGTACTAAACAGCATCACTAGTACAAAGCAGCAACACCAGATTCAACCACCCCATTTCGAAGTCTTAGAAACCCTAAAGCACCAGCCATCTCTCTGCCCACAGTGGTGACTGACAGCCATCTTCTGTTCTGGGCCAGCCAGGGCCCTGCAATGGGAGCAAGGAGCTGTGAGGAAGCCCAATGCACATGAGGATGGTTGCAGCGCTGGGCACCCGCCTCTGCTCAGCATGGAGCAGGCGATGAACCAGCAGCGAGGGCTACAGTGAGACACAAGACTCTCTCCAACTCATCCCCCTTTCACTGCTTCCTTCTTTCCTCTTACCTTCCACTTTACACACCTCCACCTGCTGCACCACTCCAGTGTCGTTCTCCTTCTCTGCTGGCCACTCGTACACGTACAGGTTAGTGTGGGACGACCCCGCATCGAGCACAATCCCATACTGTGGACAAAACAGATCCTGACATCACACCTGAGCCACCAGGTTGGACACAACATACGCTGATCTCCATGCACAGGGGGTCAGAAATAAACAGCAAATCTGGCAGCTGTGGGGACATGCCACACTGTTACTCTTCCCAGTAGTGCTTCTGGTCAAGGTTTTCAAAGGGAATGAGAGCAGACAAGTAGGAAAATTGGAAACGATCGCTTAGGAGATGACCTCCTGTGAAGGTGCATCTGTTTTGGACAGGTTGCTTTAAGTGCTCAGAGCCAGATCCAGCAATGTGTCCCCCAGCACCATGCATGCCTAAAGTCCCGCTTTGCATGTTTTCCTGTAAGAGTCTCAGCTCATCATACCTTGATGTTCTTCGGAAGCGGCTTGTTTTGTGTCACTGCTACAGTAATCAAAGCAATTGCAGCCAAAGTGGAGAGGAATCCTAGTACGAGTAGAATTTTTCTTGTCCAGGACATCTTTGGTTTGGTACCTGTGACTAGAGCAGAAAAAGGATGTTAGTATCCCAGTGGCCCAACTTGCCTCCCCCGAAAAGTCTCCAGCACCAGCTTCTTCTGTAGCTCTGTCTTCGGTTCAATAACCACAGAGAGGCTGAAAGAACAGGCTGCTGATATAAAAACAACAAAACCATGCGGAGCCACATGCTTTAACCCCTGCCACGCTTTGTCATTATATACCCTGTGCTTCAGGTTTGTACAATGTTTAAAACAATTTACAACACCCTTATCACTGGTAATGCATTTAGGAAGCCCAATGCTAACATTTCAGCATGTGGCAGCCACAGTTTAAGCAGCGCTGTTATGCACCTTGGCAGTGCTGTATAGAAAACAGTCTGCACTCCACTGAGCTTCCAGAACATGTATCTGCATCTGTCCCCGGCCAGCATAATGCTGTCTGTTAGTTTTTTTTGCTTTGGCTTCTCCTTCACATATCCCACAATGGAAACTTCAGTCCCCCACTTAATCTCAGTCACTTCAGTATTGTTTAATAAAATACAATCCACAAAGCTCCAGACGAAGTATCAGCAAAAATATTTTCCAGACTTATGATCTAGCTCTAAATTCAACAGTTCCAACTGACAGACAGCTCTGGCACTCTAATACCTGTTCTCACTATAACGTGAAATCCATTTGACCCACACTGAAATTCCACAGTTAAAAGCACCGACTGTCTTACTGCTCACATGGGTGCTTATTTCTCTTCTCCTGATACACAAATGCTCTAAGAGATGTTTACAAGTTCGTTATGGGTCATTCTGGGTGACAATACCTCTGTGCAGGCAATGACATCAACTACCTTCAGACTCCAAGAAAATAAAGTAACTGCATTTGCTCTGCATCTGTATGCCAGAACTTGACTTCCAGGAGTTATTCATTCTCCAGCCCCTTAGGCAATACTTGAACAGTGCTCCAAATCCATCCTGGCACCCCACATTGTGAATGCATATATAAAAGGCATTCAAGTTCTGAGGAGAATCATTTTCTAACCGCTCTGTTTTGCGTGAAAGCTTGGCCCAGATGCCAGAATTACACCAAGTGCAATCCAGCTCTACAGATGATCCAACACCCTGGAGTCACTTCATTCGGGCTAACTTCTGAAAAAGATGCAGGGAGCTCTTGAAATCTCTAAATCTATAGACACAATTTCTTCCCATCCACCTAAAGAGAATGGAATCTAGAAGTGCTGAGAGCACTTGTTTTGAAGATCTCCCCGCAGGCAGGTCCACGGGAAGCCTAACGCCAACCTGCAGCTTTGTGTTCCCTCATCACGCTCACATGTAAATCTGCTGAGGCTAGCTGTGAAATTTGGAAGCTTGTTATGCTCACATTTTGTGAGCGCCTGTTAGAAGCACAGCATGCTTGCTGATATCTCCAAGAATGTAGCTTAAAAAAACCAGTCTAGTGCACACAGCAGACAGTAGGAGGGAAGAATGCAGGCCCCAGAACTCACGGCTTGAAATGATTGGGAACAGCAGAGTGTGACAGCTGGGAGACTCTTCTTGATGGAGACAGTTGGCTCAGGTTATGAATGTACCAAACGTCCATTGAACAAAAATTATTTTAACGCTAGGAAAATGAATAAAAGCAGATGATATAGTTAGCTGCACAGTATGGAGTTGAATCTGGCATGGCTGAAAACTGAAACTCACTGACAGCCACACAGCAAATCCCCATCATTCTTGCCACCCTTACCCTGAGATCTCGTCCAGGGGAAGCCACTAGTGGCTCTGCTGGGTGCTTAACATCACAGGTTTGAAAGATGGGTGCCTTTGCATCAGCTCTAAGATTCTCAGACTTCCTGCCATGACGAGCATTTGTTATCTGCTTCATCTTTTCAGCAGCAACAAAGCAGGAACAATTTTCCTGCTGAAATGGGCCTGGAGAAATCCCTTGCCTGTGGGCAGAGGCATAATTTTCTGCATCCCACCTGCAAGCTCCAATTAGTCACTTCTTTTCCAAGACATATTATTTTCTTCGCCCTGAACATGATTTTCGCCTCCTGAATCCTTGCTCAGTGTCACGAGCCCTTGTCAGGGCTCTGAGGGTTGTACACAGTGATTCTGCTGCTGTATCCCATACCAGAGCATCCAGCAGCATGAACTCTATGCTACCAAGGAGTATCGTGTATTGAAACATTTCATATAGGTACAAATGATAAGCATAACTCAGTGGGTAAACTAGCAGAACCAAAAACCTTCAAATGGCCCTTTAAAAGCGTATAGATTGAATATATGTTTGTTTTAAACACTGAAAATCCAGATAAAGAATTCAGTGCAATTAAAACTTCACCTCACTTTTCTGAGCAAACAGCAGGTATTTGAGCAAGTCCTTTCCCATACACTTGGTTACCTCCCATCAGTTCTAGACATAACTGCAGGCTCTGCAGTGCCTACAGGATCTGTGCACTCCTCAGCCTCCTCCAGCTCCTCTGCACTCTGCATCCACGTTGCTGCATGTCCCGCCAGCACTGCTCGGCCCCCACCAAGCAAGACAGTCCCTGACCCTCAGCACCTCTGAGACTGCCAGGCCCCAGCCCTTCTTCACCAGCATTGAGCTGAATATTGAGCTTGACCTCCTGTTTCCAGCCAGAGACATCTCTGCTTTTTCTCCTATTATGCCCACTTTAAGCAGTGACAAAAAAAAACGAAAATCACTTAAGGCCATAAGCACGCATAGCAGCTATGCTGTTTTTCTTCCCCACCCCAAAACTCGGAGCTGCCTGGTGCTGCACCCTGCCCAGCTGTGCAGGCACGAAGCACTCTCCAGATGTTGCAGCACAGCTCAACGGCTCAAGCATCTCCGTCTGTTTCTAATTTTGGTCTCTTTGCTGTTTTGTAGGGGCTGCTGCTGGCTCTGAGCGATTGGTGCGGGGCCCAGAACACAAACAGATCTCTCTCCTGTCTCTGAGTTAGCTATCAACTGAAAGTGACGCTGGCAGGCGCTCCGGCTGACAGCCGCTTCGCTGCAGAACCCTGCTGCTCTCAGCGAGGAGCCCGGGGGGGCTGCATGGCGTGGGAGGCAGCTCTGTGTGACAGCAAGCGAGCAGGATTGGTCCCAGGGCCTCCCAGAACCTTTATAGGAAACAGTTCCTCCAGCCAAAACCACGCTATCACTGGCTGCCCCACGAGCCAGGAGGTGTCACTCACGGGCAAGGCTGTCCACCTCCCTGCTCCCTTCTCACCAAGCACGACTACACAACAAGTGGTAAAAGAAATGAGGCAGCCAGCTGCTCTAAGAGATGCAATAAACAGAGAGAACGCTGCCTTAGGGAGCGATGCCGTGCACAGTTTGCAGCCACACTCCCTTCAAATAACCTCGTCCTGGCCCAGCACCTCTACTAACTGCAGCTACAGTTCCAAGCTCTGGCTTAGCACAACAGCTGGAGGTGACATTTGCTCTTTGCTTCGGCTGCTCGCTCTCAGCCTGCCATAGGAGGGATCCCAAGGGCTGTCCTGCAACAACACTTCTGCTGCACAAGTGCCACGCAGAGAGGTGGCAGCTCCTCTCCATCAGCTTTATGTTCTCAGTACACATTTGTATGGTCAGAAACATTCTCATTTTCAGCCTCAATTTATTTATTGCCAGTTTATTCCCTCCGGCTTCGGTCTACCTCCGATTCAAAACTTCTGCAGCTCTCAAACCTGCTGGAAGCAATTCACCTTATTCCCATCAACAATGGTCCCTTCTGGATTTTGCCTTTCTGACCTTCTGCATTTATCTGAGCAGCCCAGCAGCCCTCCTCCACATACAGAATTACCTGCTTTTCCCTCAAGCATTCCTCACCAGATCTGCAGAGCCCAGCCTTGCACAACCATGTGCCAGTTACACCAGAAGATGTTGCAGTCCCAGCCTAAATGAAGCGAGATGGGGACCCCAGCAAACCCACATTCAACTAAATCAGCCATACTGTAAGGAAGGGGGGTTCCAAGGCATGCTACCTGCTACCCAGGAGGCTTGGAGTGACAACAGGGAGGCAGACAGCATCACAAGGAATCCTGCCCATCTGCTGCCTCTGATCACCCACACTGCTGCAGTCTGCTGGGAGCCTCTCCAGTGACTGCTGCCCTGAGCACACATCCAGTTTCCTGGGATGCCTGCTGGATGCTCATGCAATCACACAGGCCAGCTGATGGGAACACAGCCTGTGGAATTCCTTAACTCAAGCACATCAGAGACACAGCGACGGCAGGGAAAAGGGATGGGAGCAATCGGTGCTGCTGTTCTGCCAAGGGGCATATGGGGTACATACATTACCCTCCTGCTGGGAGGGAATGAGCTTTTGTTAGTCATAAAGTCTGTCGTGCTGCACTGCACACATGGTGACATTGCTGAGGAATATTTTGCTGCAAAACAATGTAAAGCACATGGTTCAGGAAAGCCTTTTATTAGGCTGGCAAGAGGCTCAGGTTTGTCTTATAGGTACAAGCCCACATACAGCACATGAATTGCTTTGGTTTGAGAACTTCTCAGGGCAAGATACTGAACACACTGAAATCAGAATTCAAGCTCCAGACAAGGATTTACACCACTTCTTGCAGCTGTTGTGAGGAACTGCATAAGAAACTCTGCTCTGAGTTTTAATTACTCATATGGCAAAGACTGTCTCTGAAGTACGAGCGTGATAGCTGGCCCTCATCGCGGTGCTAAACACAGTCATAAATACACATTTACTGGATTATAGTTTTCCAGATGAAGTGCTTATAAATGATGACGTATAAACTCTGAAATTCCCGTGCAACTGATCATCCAAACAATATAATATGCTTTTTTTTTTTTTCCTTGGATGCTGTTTTTCAGAGACACTTGATGCTTTGGAACTGCACTACCAATCTCAGAAACTAGCAGACATACAGACCCAGGCTACACGGCCAGGCAGAGAACTTTAACCAGTCCTTGCCTCCTGCCCACATGTGTTAGTGAGCTGGGAGATGGAATAAAGAACGTGCCTACTGCATTTGTGATAGTACCAAGTTAGGAGTAAAAGCACACTGACAAATAGGACTGGAATTCAAAATAACTTTGGTAAATAGGGAGCCCTGGGGGAAAAACATCCAGCTCACTTCAGCAAGGACAAAAGCAAATGCATTTAGAAAACAAGCACTACGCAAAGACAGCGTGGTGAGCAACTGGTTAAGCAGCACATGCAGAGAAAGCATTCTTGCAGCTATAGCAGTTTGAAGTAATCCTTCCCTCCATCTAACATGGAGAAAGTCTCATATGAATCTCTATGCCCAAGTTTGGACACTGCCTTTCAAGAAAGATGCAGACTGCTTGGAGAAGCTCCAGAAGAGAACAAGATGGATAGATCTGAGGTCTATAAACTTGACCTATGAGGAAAGATTGAAGGAATTGGGTTGTTTAGTTTAGAAAGAGAAGAGCAAGGGAGACATTAATTGTCTTCAGACAAACGAAAAGCAAAACGAAAAGAATTGCAGCAATGTTTAAGAGATGTCAGGAAGCCAGTTCTGACAGTGACGATGGATAAGCTGTAGGGAAAGTAGCTGTGGAGGATCCTGGCCCTTATCTTTCAGTGCTGGTGGAGCTGATCCTGCCTCGTGGCAGGGGTGGATTCTTGACTTCTCTCCAGCTGTGTCCTTAGGGATTTGCAAAAGGAGGGTGATGCATTCATAAGCCATGCTGTTAGAGCGGGCCAATGCAATGCATACTGTCTCTCCAGCTGCATCAGCTTAAACCAATCTATTCTGTCACCCCCAGAAAAGTGCTAGGTTACACCCAGACCTCAATCAGCCATGGCAGCCACCCTGCTACCGGTATGTACAGCACTGCTTGGACAGGAACAGGGCAGGAACAACTCATTCTTTTGCTGCTTCTTGAGTCACAGCTGGGGTATGACCCTGGGGAAACTGCACAGGAGGAGCCCTGTGTTCCAGGGGAAAAAAAAAAAAAAAGCATACCACATTCCTGGAGAGCTGGGGAGTGCTAGAGGCTGCAGAAGTTGAGCAATGGCAGCAAGAGATGGAAACAAAAGAGCAGGCAGCACCCTTCTCTCCCTGCCTGCAGCCACCCACGCAGTCAGAAGTGGCCTCCAGTGGCTTTGTGCAGGTCCATCCCATGTCCCCTGCTTACAGATGTGAGCCACAGGAACCACATCAGGAGGTCACAGGCAGCAGCCCCCGCTCACAGACTCCTTTTTGCCCTGCACTCAAAGCACATCCCTGGCCCGAGACCTTCCCATGGCATTGCTCACACAGCACAGCCTGTGTGTGGCTTCCCAGCCCCACTCCTGCTGTTATACCCCAGCCCTGTCAAAACTTCCACAACCTCTTTTCATTAAGTCATCTCTCTATGGGAGAGCATTCTGCTGGCTTCCATCCCAGCAGTTAGACAGAGATGCTGAATACTCCCAAATACAACCAACAAGTGGCAGGAGGCTGCTGACACGGTGACCTTTAGACAGCTAATTTCCACATTTACACGATGTTTCACCAGGCTTCTCAGTCCTGACCTTCTTCATGCTCATTCCTTGAGGATTCACACTTCAGAGAGGTTTTTACACCAGAAGAAACAACTGTTAGCAGTTACATCAGTCATTACCAGACAACTTCTGGCATTAATTTGTGTTACCAGGTCATCAAAGCTGTATTTTAGCTGGACAAGATCTATTGTCATAACCCACAAAGCTTGAAGTTTCACCAGAAAATATCCAGTGAATTCAAGATGGTTTTTTCATCCCCTGTTCCCTGAGCTTATCACCCAAGTGATTGCTCAAATACACTCAGTTATCTCATCATGTGAGGGCATCCATTTTTCTTTCAGGGAAAAAAGCAGGACCAAGCATTGACACCCCTGCAGTTTTGTTATTACTGACAGCTCCAAGATGCTGACTTGCCGTGGGCCAATATTGCTGCTAGGCTTCCTTTTGTGCTCAACATCTTTAAGTCTTTGGCTATTCTTAAGTGTTTGGCCGTATTTTTTTTCCTTACACTTCTTTTGACCACTTTCTACGTTTTCAAAGTTTGAATTTGCATTGATTGCAATCAGCTTCACTTTTTCCTCCCTCTATATACATCTTTCTTAGAGACAGTTTTTTTTAAAATTAGCATAACTTTTAACTGTTCAATTAAGGCTTCTGGGGAATAGAGTAAGTTATTAGGCCGCTTCTGATTTGCATTCCTATTTGGTTATTTTAAATACTCAGCTGATTCATCTCGAGTAGTTTGTATTTGGGAAACCACTTTAAACTGCTACTAGACATTATTTGTTAATACAGAATAAATATGTATTACTTGCATAATAATTCTTAACTCTGAGCAATGTTCCTTTCTCTATCAAGACTGGGGCCTATATTCATTTCCCTCTGGCTGATGGCTCCCAGCTCAGCCCCACACCACCTGTTGTTGCTGGTAAAGACAGCAGGGCCATTGCTTTCTCAGGAAGATTGGTGATGGGAGGCACATCCCCATGCTCCATCAGCCTCCCTGCATCAGGGCACAGAAGCTGCCATGACAAAAGAAAAACAGCCTCGAGGAGAACTGTTTCCCACCCCCAATGCCCACATTTGGGTCAGAAAGTTCAGCAACTTCCTGGAGAACAAAGTCTCAAGCACTGTAAATGCTGCTACCCCCCAACAGGAGGTCACATCAGAGAAACAACCGCACAGAAAACACATCCAAGCCCTTTGCTACCCACAGCGTGCCCTGCACCTTCCCCAGTGCCAAAACACACCCTCCCCACAGCCACCAGTTTCCCCATTTGCCCTCTCACCACAAACTGCTGCGGCCTCGCAGGGGCTGAGGCTGCAGGACACTGGCTGCATGGCAGGGATGCTTTTCTCCGAATCGCAGATTCCTGGGATTGCTTTGCATATCGAACACCACTACCGCTTTTCAGGGTCTTACTTCCCCAGCTTCCAAACAATAACGTGGCTGCCCAGCGTGCTGCATGCACGCAGACCGAGCAGCAGCCTGAGGAAAAGCAGAGCTTCCCGAGCATTTCTGCACAGCAAAGCAACCAGAGCTCTTCTCCTGAAAGTTTCACTTCCCACTCGGGACCAAAAGCCATCGGAGACTGACTGCAGAAGCACAGACAGAGGTCTGGGCTGTCACAGCGTGAGCAGAGCTGCTGGCAAAGGCACTTCATCTGTCCCTCTGCAGCCTCATCATGAAGATGATCTGTGCATGGGATTTGGCCTGCACCTGGATCTCACCACATCGTGCAAGTCTGATTTCCAGCACAGGTGTTTCTTCTTTTATAGGAGCATGTCCCAGGCCTGCAAGATACCATATCAAGGCAGGGCAGCAGCCCCCGTGCATTCTTTCAGAAAGCAAAGGTTAAGGCTGCATGCTAAAAAGAGATTGCTCCCTAGTTAATCACTTCCAGCTTTTCCCACTTACCTCCAGCTGTCAGCACTGCTATCTCCTTTCCTCATTGCAGGGAACACCACTGGGAACAGCTGGGGATACTTTTTGTCTCCTGCTGAGGAATGCCTCCGCTGCCTAGGCTTTGTGGAAAAATATACTGATTTCTTAGAGGTCAGCTTCAATAACCAGGATTCCCACAAACCATTGGCTGAATTCAGCTCGTGAAATTTGGCACGAATATCACGCTCCGTTCGTCATGCCGCTACTATTTCCATTTCAAATAGAAGGAAACAAATTATCCTGTGGTATTTTTAGGGATGACCAATCGGAAGGGGACCAAAGCCTGTCCCCAGGGCATGGGTCTCAGCAAAATATCTGAGTGTAAGAAAAAAAAAAAAAAAAGTGCTGCAGGGTTACAAAGGTAATAAGAAGCAGATGGGGAAAGAGCAGAAGTTAAATATGAATCTACACCTTCATGGTTAAAAGCCCTGCACTTTGCAATGGCTGGAGCCCTGTGGGATAAAGCAGCAAAGGAGTTTTGCCAGATGAGTGGTCTGTGACAGGAGCTCAGAAGATCCCAAAGTTCAGGTTACTCATTACCAGGAGACACAGCGAATCCTGGGGAGAATCAGGGTCAGGAAAGGAAACCCATTTACGATCAAACCACAGCCTGGCCTTCAGCTTGCACGTCATCCTTACTTCATTCCTTATTATTATTATTTACAATGTTCTTGTCTCAAATAGTTCAAAATATAGACGCAAAACATTTCGGATGAGGCAGCATAGGGACACAGCAGTGACAAGGACAGGAGCTGCCGTAATGCCCCAGGTCAGGTCAGGTGCCCCCTGCCAGAGGCTGCTCTGGAGGCATTAAATCAGGATTAAACCATTAAACCAGGAGTGACACCGGCAGAGCCTGCCCCAGGGCTGGCCCGTGGACAGATGTTACAGCTCTGACTTCCCACTGTGTCAACCCCTGAGGAGCAACAGCAGCAAGGAGATGCAAGCAGGAAAGACCCCGTGTGCTTGGTAACACCTGCCTCCAGCTTTTCTGCTCCATGCTCTGACCTCTTTGTCCACAGGTGCTTAATAAGACAGATGTCACCATTCTTCACCATCAAAAGCCAACAAAACAGAGGTGACTTCAGCTGAAGAGCTTTAAGTATGGTTGCTGCAAAGGAAACAGATGTCTACCATGGAAACAAAGCCACCAGCTGTCTCATCACAGCCTCCCAGCAGCAGGAACAGCCAGCACACCTGGGCACCACAAAAACCAGTACAGGTTTGCACCTTCTCTGCCAGCACTGCATTCCCCAGCTCCTCTGAGCACCGCTCTGCTCCGGGCTGTGGGCAGTCCTGCCTGAGCTGCAGGACCCCAGCCCCAACCTCACATACCAGAGGCTTCTTTCCTCACATCTCCTGCAGGAACAGGGGAGGTATTAAAGGCTATTTATTAACAGCTCTGGGACAAAGGAGCAAGCAAGAAAACAAAACCATTTATAAATCAGCTAAGGAGAAAACTTGTGACTTTAATGGTCCCATTTGTAATCCCTTAAGTGTGGCCTGGAGCTGCCTTGGCATCACTCCTTGTGATGCTGAATCAGCAGATCAGCCCAACTGGTGCAGTAAATAGCCAGATAAGGACAAAAGCGCTCTGAAGAAGAAAGCACTGGCTTATACTGTGACCAGATTTTTCTTGGCTTCCACTCCCATTTGGGAAAACTGATAACGGTCAACTCTCTCACCACTAAATACCAAGCAGTGACTCACGTCTACATCCTGCAAACCAGGACATTGGCTTTCCTCTGGGACAAGGTAGAAGTAGGACGGAGAGAGAAAACCCATTCGAGAGCTGTCTCAAACAATGCTATTCAGTGTTAGCTGATCTTTCAGATAGCCCTGAACGCTTTGCCAGACTTGCTCCTTTGATAACATTTTTCAAGCGGGAATAAGAACGAAGAATAACAAAACACTGTTGTTGCGCAAACGAAGCAGTGAGATTGCTTCAGACAAATTTTTAGCAATCCCAGGTAAAGTATTTGAGAGTTTAATAGTCGTAAACAGGAGTAACAAAAGTTTTAGACTTACGTAACAGTGATCTCCCACCAAAATGGCAATGCTTCCCCAAGGAGCAGCCCGTTCCCCTGAAAGATGCGCTCCCCCCGGTGGCTGCTCTTAAATGAGCCCAGGGCAGCCCCACCCTGGGTCCACCTCTTCCAGTCATGCAGGGGGGCACAGGTGCCAACAATTTGCTTGTGCTCCCTAGGCCAGCCACCACCCTTCACCAGGTGCCCAATCACTGATTCAGGCCGTGACCTAGTGTTCCCCTTAAAACTGTTATGTTTAAGTTACCCGTAGCAGAGAAAAGCTGAGCTAAAGTTTCCAGAAATAAGCAGCACAAATTCCCCAAAACAGATACGCAATGTACCATTTTTAAAAAATTAAAATTGGCTGGGATAGGAGTTCTACCACGTGAATTGAAAGCCACATAAAAGCAGAAGGCAGCATATCAAGATGACACGATATTGTAAAACAACAGCATTACCCATATCAGTGATTACTGATGGTTTTAAAGAACCAAAGGCCTCAAGTGAAAGTGGTGAATTGCACTGAGAGGAACTGCATATCCAGGGAGGATAGATAAATAATATCCGATGTATCTATGGAAACCATCCTACACAAGAAACAATAAACCTTGGAAAAGGCAAACATGAGGAAAAACAATTCTAACTTCAGATACTCGTAAGGACAACAACAGTAAAGGAAAACAGGATTTGGTCCTGAAGAGATATGGGCTCACTTATAAGGATGTGAAGTGTGGAACTAAGGGGCAAGAGGCTGAAGGAGAAATGGGAGTCATTCAGCAACTCCACACAGTCTGTGGGGCTGCTCAGAGCAGGTGTGGGGACCCCAGCCTTAAAAACAGTTGTGAACTGGTTGGCTGGGATCCCCACAACACCCATTCAGACAATTCCCAGCAGTGGGTCTCCCCCTGGGCCACCACCTGCTCACCCTTTGTACAGGCACACCAAAAACCAACTTGGTTCATGTCAAGGCAAAAATCTGTCGAGAAGTTTCAACTTTGCCCTTTCCATTATTGCAAGGCTCTAGCACCTTTCCTTGCCATCCTGTTTGGTTCAATATTTTTGCCAAATTTTCAACAGTCTCTCACAGCCCGTTATGGGTGTGATTACATTTTTGTACCATTGATCATGTTGAGACAAACTTCTTAAGCACTCCTCACTTTACAAACATTACAAACCAGTTAGAAACAAACTAATGTTTCACATCTTTTTCTCATTTGAGGATGGA
Organism: Penelope pileata; assembly: GCA_013396635.1. Lineage (NCBI taxonomy): Eukaryota > Metazoa > Chordata > Aves > Galliformes > Cracidae > Penelope > Penelope pileata. The sequence continues at coordinate 214,375 of WBMW01003125.1, read as the reverse complement.
GCGGTTGTCAACATAACTATGATACAGGAGATTAATGGAGCAACAGCACAAGTTGTCACAGAACAGGAAGATAATTTATGATCTACAAAATCTTTTCACTCCCGCTCTTTCCCTCCTCCACACTCGGTCCCTCCATACTCACACATTGAGGTCAGGCAGGATCCCACACGACAAGGGACCAGGGGCTGTAGATGCCAAGTGTCCTCACTGCATCCCTTGGGCTCCTCTTCAGTGACACCTACGCCTTTATGGGCAGGTCTTTTGCCATCTTTAGGAGCACACACTCACTACAGAGTGATCTCTTTACCTCAAAATCTTGCTAACTTCAACCCCAAGAACCCTAGGACAGCTGGCTGCCCAGGCTCTGCTTTTCTTCATTTTGAGTATCTTTAAAGCCCAGAGTCTGCCTTCCAGCTGGAAGGCAAGGAAGAGGTGCACATGGGACGTGCTGCAGCCTCGCTACCATCCTGTTAGCGGAGCACAGGTTGTCCCAACAAGTCACTGGCACAGAGTGTTATCAGCACGCAGGCCTCCTGCTGACAGGCTGTCCTTGCGGGGCCTTATCAGCATGCAGGCCGCAGGGCTTGTCACAAACACCATCTTTGTTCATGTTTACTCTGCTTTACTGCACTCGGTCACATTCTTGGTTATCGGTACAGACCATGCTTTAAGCCCTTGATCTTGCTTCACCCAGTCCTGTTACATTGGTTCATGCTTTCTCAGAACAGTTTGTGTTTTTCCTTCACCTGCACACCCGCCTTCTGCACGGTGTGCCAGGACCTGTGCTTCACAGGCCATCACTGTGGCTGTGGAAAGGCCTCTTTGGCTTGGTTAGGCATTGGGGACCCCAGTAGGAGCACAACAGCAAAGGAAGCAGATTTCCAGGAGGCTGATCTGGGCTGTGCTCCTGCACACAGCTCTGTCCTCGGATGCGGCCTGTCCCCAGCATGACACCAGGGCACAAGCAGCCAGCGGAAACGGGGTGGCAGTCAGCGGATGCTTAAACCCAGCAGAAACAATGCAGCCTGTCTCTGGGTGGCACTGCCACTCGCCACAAAGGATTTTAAAACACCCTGCACCAGGGATCTCATTGGCAATGCTAGAGCTGGAGCTGTCACACAGCAAGCAGCTCCCTGTGACAGTGCGGGTGAGACCACTGTCACTTCTGTAGCCCAGGCCTGGCAGTGTTCTGTCACCAGGCTTACACAGCACGCCTAGCACGAACATAAAGTTCCTGGAAAGACGGGAAAGCTGCAGCTATCCCCCAGGACTCACAAGGAGGCCTTTGTGTGCAGATATTTTCCCATGCTCGTGGCACAGCCTCCTCTCAGCAGACTGACGCTGAGCAAGGCCAGCGCCGTCTCACTGCTTTCCACTGCTCCCAGGCTCACCTTGACCGTGGCTTTCACAGATGACTCCAGCTTCCAGCAGTGCTGCCTGCCCAGCACATAAGGGGAGCCAATACCAAACACATAATGCTGGAACTCATCACTTCTCCGCCGGCTGAACCTCAGCCTTTCCCTAAGGACAAACCATAACATTTCATTTTGTCATGCTGCTTTCCAGCCATGTTGCACAGTATCATTTGCCCCATTTCTCTAGATGGTAAGAAAGCACAGGAGAGCAGCAGAAAGCCAGCCTGTCTCTCTGTCCTCCTTCCACCTCACCCACTTGTCTGGGCAGCTCTCACACCAGGGCCCCAGCACGCTTCCACCCATCGAGGCAGAGTTCCCAGGGTAGCAGGAAGGAGCGGCAAACGCTTCAGCTACACCTACTCTAAAATTCATCTCCCTTCATTTTGGTGTGTCCTCTCTCATTTTTTTTTTCCAGACTAATAGCAACTTGAGGATTATTGGCCAAGTAAAGTAGACGCACATGACTCATACTAAAAGATCTGTGTAGTTCTCTGTGATTTTAAAAGTGTGGGAAAAACTTGAAATGTCACTTAGGCTAGAAGAAACATGATGAAGAAAAATAGAGGCAGCAGAGCCCCACAGCAGAAAAGAAGGCATCCCTGGATTTGCTTCCCACAGTCCAGCTTCAGGGATGGAGGCAGGAAAAGACAGAGTGAAGGAGTTGTATACTGCTTTATAAGGGCGTTATGGACAACCTAACAGCAGTCCTGCTGCATTCTATGTCATCTCTATGAAACGCTAGGAAACCTAAGACTAACTGCCACACCACAACAAAGGCTCACGAGATGTGGTTTGCAGTACATTACAACGTACGTTTATGGTTGCAGTCTCCTGAGGAGCAAATGGGTAGGAAGGCTCTCCAAGATCTCTATTTAGAGAAGGTATCTATTCCCAGCAAGCCCAACGGGATCCAGTTCTCAATCTTACAGACACCAAGTGGCCACAACACAAAAAGATCCTTTAATTGGTGGAGAAATTACTGGTCTCTGGAGCTGAGACACACTTTGTAACCTAAAAAGCAACAGTAAAATTACTGTCTCTAACAAGAAGTCCACAGCATGGGGCCAGGTTCTGCTGCAAGATACTATTTTTAAGATGAAGCACAAAAGCTTTGTTTCACAGTTGGCTTAATTCATGTGTGCTTTGCCACAAAAAGAGACTATCCTGCCTCTGTCTTCTGCTGGTGCTATACCTTGCACTTGTACAAATGCAGACTTTTTTTTAAATTTTCCACTGAGCTGCTCTACAGAGCAGCCACGTTCTCTGGTCAGGCTGACGCAGCCACACACGTGCTAAGCAAGTCACAAGAGCAGCGTGGGAAAGGAGCAGTGGTCTGCCTGCCCTGCTCAGCAGGCAGGGTAGACAGCTTAACCCAATTCCATGCGTTAAACCGCATGATTTACTCTTCTTTAAACTGATTCATTTCAAAATAAGGCCTTACTTCTCTCTGGCTACTGACAGAAGAAGTCTTAACACTGCTGGAACTTTTTTTTTTTTTTTTGCCTTATGACTTCCATGCCTTTCTGTCACAACAGTATTTCCAAGTCTTGTAAACAAGAACCTGATCACTTGCTTTACTAGATTAAAGTTCTTTTCAGCTTAAGTTGGTTTTGTGTTTTCTGCAGCCTCAGACAAAGCTAACACACAGCAAGCTTCCTTTATCAATTCAGGAGAGCAAGGCTAAATAGAAGCTGCAGATCAACCTTTTGGGCACATCTAACTTGAGGCAAAATTGTTCATCTCCAATGTGTTTCCCACACAGCTGCTGGAACCAGTAGTTAAAGGCTGACCTTGGCCAAGAGCAGGTATCTTCCCTGGCACGAGCTGCCCAGTGCCACCTGGGCAAAAAGCAGGTAGGAGGGAGGGACAGTTTTCAGCTGAGGAACAAACCTCACTGTTACCTGCACCCCTTTCCAAAGCAGTTCTGTCCTCTCTCCCTCCCTCCACGTGCTTGTTGTCTGGGCTTTGCCATGCACCATGGACATCTCCTTCCCATCAGCAGAGCTGTGGACTCCAAATTCTCTCTGCCCCTCAGCTTTGGAACTTTCTCCCCTCTTCTTGCCACAGCCACGGGAAGAGCTGGCAGAGGCTACTGACACCCCCACCCCAGCTGCAGAGTCGCTCAGCATATAGAAACCACAGCAGCCCTCACAGCAGCTCCTGCTGCTCTGCCACCTTCAGAGCCCTCTGAGCAGAGTGAGAAAATGCTGTGAACAGAGGTGCAGAAGTGGTTTGTACGTCCTCAGCTGCTGAGTCACCTTTTCCAGGCACCAGGCGAAAAGCTCAGAGGCCAGTTACGGTTCGAGCTCTGGCTGACAGATTGCAGGCAGATAGTGGAAAACAAGACAGCTCTCATTCCTTTGTAAAAACAGGTTGATTTTTTCTCCTTTCTCTTCCCTGAGAATGATCCAGCACTCCCCGCCACGCACGATCAGGAGGAAGGCACTCAGGAAGATCAGAAGCAAAGAGGAGAAGACAAAATAAGCTAAGAGCTGTTAACTTCTATTTGTGTAAATTAAAAAATACTTGATTAAAGATGCAAGTCTCAGCTGGTACACCATTCAGCCACTGCATGAGGGTTAATTTGTTGGGGCAGCAGCAATGTAGTGTACAGCTCAATGAAAGCCACAGGGAGCATGGGACAGAGCAGGTCAGGCTGATGGACATGTGCCTCCTATACATGCTTAATCACTGCCTACAAAATGTTGATGTTACAAAGAGAATTTGAGGGCAGGTGGTGAAGTAGCTCTGCAGATACTCCTGGGAAGCTCTACCCAAGCTGGAAGGAACCAGCAAGAACCCGAAAGGATTCATGCAAGAGCAAGAGCAGGTGGCAGATGCAGTCTGCAGCACTGCTGGGGTGGCTGAGCACTGCTCACAGTGAAGCAGCTCACAGCCAGCACTGCACAGGACAGAGGGACAGCACGCAGGAAAGGAGACGGGGCCCACGGAGGAGGCTGGGAAGCTGATCTTTCTAGCCAGATTTGGAGGGGGATGGCGAGTGCACAAGAGGATGTGAGTGGATGCGTTTGCACAGCGTGCACTTAGCCGACTCTGTTCCTTTCCATCTGGTCTCTCACACTTTTTCCCTTAACTCATTTCTTAATTTGTCCTGCTAATGCAGAACTGTTTCAGAGCACAGGGCTGGTTTTGTGTCACGCCTCGCCTTACAGCGAAGCCCCCACAATAGTTTCAATCCGAGTGACTTTCATCCTTGCCTCCTCCTGTTCTCTCACTTGGGCTGGTGTTGGCATTCAAACTAGATAAGCTGAAAATCATTTTAGAGGGAAAAAGAGGAACAAGGTTAGAGACAAGGACAAACCCCTCTTCCATCTCTGAAGCATAGACTTATGTCAAACTACATTGACAGCAGAAGTGCAGCTTCAGGCTCTGATGCTCCCCACAGAAGCATATTGGAAGTGCGTGCCATAAGACTTCAGCTTTGCTCAGGGAAGTTTCCACTGAGCTGAGAGAGAAAGCCAGTTCTCACACTCACCTTATGAAAACGTACCAAAATACAATATAAAAAGTGGTCCCATCTACCTCGTCCTTCACAAAATCTGCGGTGTTTCTCTTGTGAACACAATCCAGAATTTTACAATTTAAGTTTGATTGCTCTCAAGCAACAGTAATCCTTTGTGGACTGGCTCCCCGGCCAACGTCATCTCAGCATCACCCAGCTCAGCCCCAAGTTCAGCCTAAACACTTCTGCCTTAACCACATCCTAACCCCCATGAGCAAATACTTTTGAGAGAACCTGGCTCTTATCTCAAGCCACTTCAAATGAGATCCAGCTCAGTGGTACCCAGTCAGTAAGCACAAGAGGAATTAGGTTAGTGAAAAGGGGATGTTAACTGCAAAGTCGGGTTTGCTAGCTGCTCTCAAGCCAGCAGCTGCTAAAGGTGCACAGATGTCTTGGGAAAAGAAGGAATGTGACCAAGCTTGGTAGTTTTGCACCATACTAAGCCAGTTAAACAACTTAGGAAAGACCAAAGAGTATAAATTATAGCTTTTGTAACCATTCTCTTTTCAGTTGTCCAGCCTCTTAAATTTATTCTTTCTTCAGAAATTCCTTGAGCATATTCTACGTATTTCTGGTGAATACAATTCAAGAGGCAAACACAGGTTTGCTTGGCCACAGTCCGGCTGCCTAGAGAGCAACTTTTTCTCCTCTACCACACAATGCAGCTGTGCATACGATATAAAAAAGTAAATAGTGAGTTAGGGCTATCACATACACATACATACTCACATGGCTCTGCACTTTTTTCCAAGGCAAAGTTGCCTGGAAATCTTTCTAGTCTAGTATTTGAATGTCCAGCTTCCCAAAGTTACATTAGCTGTGCTTTTACAAGCTGGCTTGAAGCCTATTATTTGCTCTTTATGTTTCCAACCACTCTCTTGGCTTCCTTAGACTTTTTCCTCTGACTTCTTGGTATTTATACTGGTCCTCCTAGCAGTGACAAACTCCATCTGTAAAACAGAAATGACTTTTTGTACTTTTCAGATCACTATTAGAAGTGCCTAATACCATCAGGCCTCTTGCAGAATACCTCTGGAAACACAGCTGTTGAGTCATGATTTCCTTTGATAACTGTTTTTGAGGTCTGTTGTCAACCAGGTCTTAATCCATTAGTTCATTCTTTCCTGGAGAATCACAAGGAGACTTTTGTAATCAGAAAAAAAAAAAAATCAGAAATGCTGTGGAGAAGTTTAAACATGGGAGGTTCGTATTTACTATTTGCAACCACATTTGCTGTCTCTGAAAAATAAAACAATTGCAAATAATTAATTGGAAAATAGATTAGATAAAGAGACATTTTCCTTCTTGGCTCTACACTCATCCACTCCATGGCTATCAAATGTCAGAAAGGAAGATTTCTTCCAGTTCCCCTCCTGTGGGGTAGTGCCCAACCATCAGGGAAGTCGGGCCTTAGGGCTCCCTGAACTTACAGCCCAGATTTATTCAACGTTCGTTTGACCTTTAAAAACATTTTTCCCTAAAATTTTGTAAGCCTCCAGCCTCAATCGAAGAAATCCAGAAGAGGATGTTAATAGCAATAATATACATAAGACAAAATGCAGCCTGTTTTTTCCAAATGAGAACAATACCAGGTTTGTTTGCCATCTATTTCATAAGTCAGCTGGCTTTGTGCAGGGATGAAAAAAGAAAAAAGAAAAAGGGAAGAAAGGGTCCTGGAGTACTTGGGTACTTGCAAGTGTACTTGGAGCACTTTCCTTGTTATAAACAGATTCCCCAGTCACTGAGTTCCAAAGCAAAGGGAACATAATCCTGCTGTAGGCTCTTGTAGGTGGGGCTATCTCCATTCTAGGACACAGATTAATATCCTTGTCTGAGGGAACTACATGAACTCACAAGTTTGCTTTCATCTGGAATGAGCAATTTCCTGCTTGATGCTTTAGTTCCCATTATTATTTTTGTTAGTACTATCCGCTTCCACAAGAAAGTTATTCTGAAAGCGACTCTGGCAAGTTTCATACTCTATAATTACCTTGTAGGACTCGATCAGGGGGGTGGCTTCTCCAATAACTTACAACTGCTTTTGTAAGAACATCTTGGGAGGGAGCAAAGTTTGACAACAAATTGAGATTAAACGCACCAGCTACTGAGAATATCCACGCTCAATGGTGTTGATTTCCAACAACAGCATCCTTTCCATTGTCTGTGATTTCACTGATGTTCTCTAGTTTGTTGGAAATTAACACCATTGAGCATGGATATTCTCAGTAGTCAAACTTTGCTCCCTCCCAAGATGTTAACCTACCCAAACTAGCTATTTAGTTACAATACTGCATGAAATGTTCCTTCACAGCAGTTCCTTCACAGCATCCCCCTTCCAAATTTGGAAAAAGCATTTAACCAACACCATTGTGTCATTTTCTGCATCATCTTTAAAATCTCACCCTCTCTACTTCTATATTGATTATACAGTTGCTCAATATACATTATTTTGTTCCTAAGGCACAGAACACCTCATTTGAATTGTGCTTGGTCCTGCTAACTATATTTAGAGAAAGTAAAGATGTCAGGGAAAATCTCCCACCAGTCACAGCCAGTACATGCTGTCACATGTTCTTCATTTCCTCTCTCTCCACTCTGCATTTGCTTATTTTAACTCCTATTTGCTGCCTTCGCTGCCCCCAGAGGGCTAGCCAAAACCACCCTCATTTCTGGAGTGCTATTCATCCAGTATTTTGTAAATTTGCAGTCTTTGTTCCTATTCCTTCACATTTTTCTCCCCCTGTTTTTGCTTTATTACTGCTCCATGCTGGAACAACCACTGGTCCATAGAGAACAGCCGTCTGCACCCACTGATGTTCACTGATGCTTGCTGAACGTTTGCAGAGATCAAACAGTGGATGTGGACACGGTGAGGCTGTGGGTGGTGCCTTCCAGCAGCGGTGACAGCGATGTGGGAGATAAGCCATGGTCTGGATGGCCATGCAGATCTTTATGAGCACAGCCTGTAGGCTCTTGTTTATCACTGATGAATATGCATAACTAATGGTGATGTCTACATTGAAAAACAGTGTTTTGTAGCTGAGAATTTGTTCTATCAAACAGTGTTATTGTGCTCTTTGTATCTGCTGTAGTTTCCATGGAAATAAATAGGGGGCATTACTTTCAGAGTAACCTATCTAGAACACCAAAACAGAGTTGCTACCTCTCGCTCAGTTCAGTGCCTTCTATGCCGAATTCTACCGATTTTAGAGGACTGACTGAACTTTGCCACTGTCTGCATGATGTCAGTATCGTGTTTTCCCCAGACTGAAGCCCCCCACAGCAACTTTTTTTTCGGACTCCATCAAGCTTTCTGCACAAGAAAGCGTTGATGCTGATTGCTGATATCATCTGTTGCTCTGTAGCACCCCAAGAAGAATTTCTTCCTTGGCTATGTTAGCATACTGATCCACATTTCAGAGCAGAGCTGACAGCACCAATATTAAAACACAGGTTTCCTTCAGCTAAGGAGCAGCATTTCAAGCCTGTTGAAGCCCTATAGACAAAACCCACAGGGAACAGGTCTGTCTCCCACCAAAATACTCCCCACTAACTCCTTTTTGATGAAACTACATGCCCTCAGTGCACATTTGTGCCTAATTTCAAGGTGGAAACTTTCCTACTGGCTGTAAGTAATGCCTGCCCTTGATGCCCCTGTGTTGAACCTACTGACCGCTGTCTCTGGCAAACACAGCACGAAGGGCCTTCTTAAAAACAGCACCTCATGTTTTCTTCCACGATTCTTTTTGCTGTTCACTGCACCGGTTGAAGCAGATTTACATTTTCTGCAGTTCAGCCCATTGACACCACCACCGCCTCTCGCAGAGCTCGAGCAAGCACTAACCCTCAGCTTTCCTCTGTCTCTTTAAAACTCCAGTTTCTAAATGAAGGCTCATTCGGTTGTCTTTGCTAAATCAGTTCTCATCATCTAAGTTTCCTCCCAGTGATTCCTCACCTCTCTGGAACAGGAATCTCTGCTCACGCATTACATTTCCTTTTTGGAATGAAACTTTTCAAAGACTGGTTTCAAAGCTATTCTTATCTCCCTCCTCACTAGAGGCAAATTATTTCTCAGTGTTTCCAGCTTCACTCCTGACTGCAAAAATTAATGAGCTAACCCCCCACTTCTGCCAGTCTCTGCTTTACAATTTGATGTAGACTAGACTGGGAAAATGCTTCTTCCACTCAAAATCCATGCATTGCATTCTCTGACGTAACAAACTTGGAGAGGACGAGTTGGCCTTTTTATTTATTCTGAGAAAAATTGAATCATCTTTTGATTCCCTCTCGCAACAACGATGAGAGGCTGCTGCCTGCTACTGAAGCAGCAGCTATCAAAATAGTGGAAACTGTTACCCCAAAGCTGCTCCCTCTATTTAGTGGCTAAGTTTCTGCCCAGATCCTTTTCCAGCTTACTGCTACTTGCCTGTGTATCTGTGTTCCTGCTTTGTTTCTAAAAGCCCCACACAAAGAGCCCGGTGCTGTCAGCAGTACAGAAAGATAGCCCGTGTTGCAGAAGTTGCTGTAAATAGTGTAAGCCATCCAGATAGACAAAAGCAGATTCTGAACTAGAAAATGTTTCTGCCAAACGTTTAAGTGCCACTAGTGCCGCTATGCTTCATGCAACAAGCCAGCTGATTACAAAAGGCAACACCATAACGTAATAAATAACTATGCAAAGAGCATCCTCACTAACGCCGGGTCTCTCCCTGCTGCCTGGAGCTGTAGTCAAGGCGAGAAGGCTTCCCGGGGGAAATCCTCCTCTTCCTCTCCCTCCCGAGCCGGTCCTGGCCCTGAGCCCGAGCCCAGAGAGCCCCCGGCCCCCAGCGCAGGAATTCTCCCCACCTCCAATCTAGCGCCTTCCTCCACCTTTCGGCTCTTCCTCGCTTCCAGCGCCCTTCCCCGCACCGCGGAGCTCCTGCGGGCAGCGCCGGGCTGCAGCCGGGGAGCCCCCGCCGGCCCTTCCCCCGCAGCACCAGGAAGGGAATCCCCCGCAATGACGCGGCCAAACTTCTGCAAAGCTCAGGCACCGGGGAGCGCTCGCTCTGCTCAGCGGCGGAGCCGGGGGTCCCCCCCCGTCCTCTCCCCCGTCCCCCCAGCCCGCGGCGGACCCCGAGCAGCGGGCGCGGAGCCGGGGGGGGCAGGCGGGGACGCGCGGCCAGGGCTGCCGCAACCCGTTCTCGGCTGGCAAACGCGCCCGAGCTCCTCAGCGACACGCACAGCCTCCCCCCAGCATCGAGCCCCCTCGCAGGGCTGCTTCCAGCACGGGGTTTGTCCTTACCCTTTGACTCGTCCATCAGTGCCGGTGCTCGCTCCCTCCTCCCTCTCTCTCCCCCTTCTTTCTTTCTCAGCCTCTGCCGGCTCGGAGCTGCCTTAGTGAGAGGTGCTCATGAAAATGGGCGCTACAGTGGTCCATGCCGGTGGGAGGGGTTAGTTTAACACGTCTCTGTCCCTCCGGCTTGCAGGCTGCTCTCCCCAAAGCGGGGATTGCCTCAGAGCCCCTCGTTGGCACCACCCCGGGGTCCCCCACCGGCACAGAGGGCCCTGGTGCCCACCCGTGGGCTGCACTCTGAGGTGGGATCACACTGCTGGCTCCAAGGGAGAGATGTCATTTTGACTGCAAAGAGAAAGCGTTTTCTCAGTTTTCTAAGTCACAATCTGCTGAGCAGATTTCCCTCCATGAGGTGCATGGAGAGAACTGTCCTGGGCTGAGGAACCATCTTCGTGCATGAGCTCCAGCTCACAGAGACAGACTTGTAATAGTTTGCAGCTCCCTCCGGTGCTGCCCCACAGAATGAGCCTGCACCCCTGTGTGCCTCCCAGGGAGCGCCAGGAAGGAGCCTGTTCTCAGCTCCTTGCTGGGAAGACTTCAAGGGACCCACACCAACCTGACCCCCTGTCCCCCTCCCAGGTGCCCTCCACCCAAATGAGAAGCACAGGATGGCACAGATGGGCCTCAGCAACCTCGGCAGCCCGGCAGCCTCTCATGCCAAAGGAAGTTGCCAGCCACCACCCCGCTCTTTCACTTCCTTCTCAAGGAATGGCAGCACCCCAGCCTCAGGGCCCTTCCCTGTCCCCATGTGTTTCCCCACTGATCACCCTGAGGGTGAAGTCACTGGGGCACTGGCTGCCACCACTACCCGCAGCCTATGCCAGGGCCTGCTCCTCTGGGGCACCACATCTGACTCATCTTCCTGCTCCCAGGCTTCTCTCTGCAGCCTGGCAACCCTGCAGCTGGAAACCACTCTGCTCTGTGCCCACCACCAGAGAACTTGTCCTGAGGAGAAGCAGGAGGAACAGGCCTGGAGAGGAACCGGGGCCTGGAGAGCCACAGCCAGGCACAGGCCTTCAGAGCCCTTCAAAAAATCCTCCTGCCTTTGGGCAAGTTTCTGACTGCAAGCCACAAGCTAGCAATAAGGAACAGCACGTTCCACACCATTCATTTCCATTAATAAAACAAAACAAAAGAAAAATGCAGCCCCAGGGATAGGCATTTGTGCTCAGATAAGTTTCCAGACAGTGTGAGGAGGAAGCTTGAAAACAGAAATAAAAAAGAGGAAACCAGAGAGATCAGGATGTAGTTTCCTCACATCTTGAGCAGGGGTTAAGTATAGCAAAGCAAGAGATAAGTGCCACGCTTGTAGTCCTAGGTCAAAAAACAAGCATCCTGTGCCATTTTGGAGAAACAGAACGCATCTTAAATAGCCATCTTCTTTCTAACCACAGTAAGAGCATGGTCTCAATCATCTCTAAGTTTATACAAGTGTATGCATCTAAAAATGCCAAACATCTTCATAGATGTTTCGAGTTTGCTGTATTAAAGATGAGATCTGCTGCCTCTGGGACTCAGAAGGAGTAACAGCAAGCTCTGCAACATGTCAGCTCAGTTTCCAGCAGGAGACTGAAGGAGCCATCAATAACACTGGAATCCCATTCTGGAGAATGACACAGCCATAGGAAAAGAAAATCTGGGAGCCTGGGAACAGATCTGCAGACGTGAGAAACACAAGTAGCTTGTTTCTAGGGAAAGAATTGGTATGAAGACATCTAAAACACTTCAGGCCATCCTGTCACCACTCAAGAACAATACTGAAGTCCTCATGTTTGTTTAGCCTGGGGAGTATGTATTTAGATGACAATCTCTGAATGTTTAAGAGTGGAGTGGCAGCTTCAAGAAAAACTGTGTGTAAACATTAGTCTTAACAGAGTTATGCTGAATACCTCTCAGCTTTCCCAGACTTCTACTCCTGGTGTGCTGGTTCATCTCACCAACCACCAGCTGCCCTGGGAAGGAGCACTGCAGGGATGCAATCTTCCAGCCCCCGTATCTCTGCATCGGACAGATAAGTAGTAAAGGTCTCCGGAAATACAGGAACATGTTAAATTGCTGGGAGCAGAATTCCAGGCAGAGAGAGGCCGTTTTGAGCGAGTCAGACAGCTTCCATTTGGAAAGAGAGGCAGAGAAGAGGGCGCAGAAAGACAAATTACTAAAATCCCTATTTGTATCAAAAGGTGTCATTCTCCCCCCTGCCCAGTCCAGCTTTAGACTCCTTGGCCCACACATTCCATGTTGCAATCACCCCAGACATGATGGTTTTCACAACACACAGGTCAAGTCCTCATACCTCCAGGTTCCTCTGCAATAGCTGATGTCCAAATGCTTAATTTGAATGCCCCAAACATCTCCTTTGCGAAGAGCAAACCTCTTGGATGACTTCTGAAGCAATGGAAAAGCAAGCAACATGCTCTACAATATTCACCTCTTTGTGCACTCAAAATTATTTTTAAAGAATGCAATTATCAGAGAAAGGAAAAATTATTTCTGCAATTAAAGTGAAAAGACAACATGACCTTCACTGACGAGTATCGGGCCTTCCTCTGCTCCTCAGCATTAAGTTTATGAAATGCATTATCTATAAAGATGTCTTGAGTGTCTTTCTTTCATCTTAGTTCCTTGTCTTGGTTTACATATCTGTAATCCTCTTCTCAGAGGATATCACTATGCTGTCACCAACATTCACAGATCTCATCACCCAAAATGTTTGTATCACCCCTAGGTTAACACCTTTTTTACTGCACTTTTTCCCTCTTTTTTTTTTAAATCAATAATCACTACCTCTACCATCCAGCCTTCTATTTACAAGCCTCTCATTTCTTTGCTGCTTCTTGCACCAGGCCATATCTGTATTGCTGGTTCCTCTTCCAGTTTAATGTCATTTCCTGAGAGATTCCGAAGCTGTTTTGCTTTGAAGTGCAACAGATAAAAACAACCACACTGCACTGTCATCTTTACTGGATGCATTCTTCTCCATTCACTTTCTTGTTCCATAGCCTTTGCCATCTCAACTTTTTGTGATACAGAGATCACGGTGCTCAGACCTGTTTCTTAGTTACTGTTTGTGTGTGATGTCCAGAATGCTGATAACAGGAAATGATGTTCACTGAAACTGGTAAGAAAAAAAATAGAGTTCCTACATTTACATGTAGATACCCATCACTTTTCTAGTTAATTTGTTAGGGTTGTTCCTCTAAATAGTCACAACCTTTTAACACAAATTGTATTCATACAAAGCAAGTTAAATAAGTTAACACCCTTATTGTTGAAATCCATAAATACTCAGTAAACATACAAACAAGTTTTCACACAGCATCTGGATAACAGAAGCAGTGATAAGCACTGAAATATTTTGAAGGAGCAGTACCAAAGGCCCATTCTCAAACACCTTAAATGCCAACCTAGTTTACATATTCATTAGTGTGTGATCTAACTCCATAACAGGCCTGCAATACCATATTCTAGAGGTTCAACATACTTTCAGTGCTATTATATCATTAAGGATCCTATTGCCACTTCACAAATATACATTAACATACTAAAAGTAAAAACAATTCCTCTCCATAAACTCTACAGCTTAATGTAAAAAAATAGTGTTCTGAAATGCCAACATGTCAAAGGATTTATTATCCAACTACCTAGTCAGCAAAACACCAGCTGTTCTTTCTCAGATTATTGTTTACCTGATTTTACCCATGTCAGCTGTAACCATTCTAAACCAAACTACAGAGCATCTTCAGTTTACTTGTCAATTTTAATAAAAACCACAGTCCCAAACACAGGCAACATCCTGCCCTGTATGTCTGCTTCTCCAATCCATAGCCATCATGTTTATACCAGGCATCAATACTCCCCTGCTGGCAGCTGAGCTCTTGTTTTCCCTTTCAGGCAACTAGGCATAAGTGACATTACTGATTTTGAACAACTACGCTAGTGTTGGTGGCATTTAGAGTTTAAATCTTTTAGTATCTTCCTATTGTTTTATCTGGCACAAGTGGCAGAGAATCTGATAAAATCAAGGCAAACACTTCCAACTTTCCAGTGTTACCATAGGGAGGGAGCCCTCCTTGGCTATGCATGACATAGCTCAAAGGAGTAATTAACAACCACCTTAATCTCTTAAGTCCCACTTTTCATATTATTGGGCCATCAGTACATTGAAAAGAAAGGAGGTCGGTAAAGTGAAGTGGGTAAGACTTACCAAAAAAATACTATGGCAGAAGAAAAACAGAGTAAGAAAAAGAACAAAAAATATTCTCAAAGGCCTAAGATAGAACAAGAAAAAAATAGAGAAGAAAGAAGTATCAGAAAAGTCAGCAGTAAATACATCATGAGTTTGTATAGGAAGATAGTGAACACCAGTTGCCCTGCTTAAGATTTAACAAAACAAAAATTATCATACAACACATTGGTAGCTAAGACAAAAATAAACAAAAATAACCCCAAAGCAGCTATCTTCCAAAAAGGACCATACATATCTAGATCAGATTAAGTCACTCCATCCCAATATTTTTTTTTCAGATAAAAGTACACAGATTACAGAAAATATGCAGAAAATGAAATAGAATAACTTTAAAATATATTTTTTTTAATGCCTGAATTCAGCCTGACTACCCACTCACCCTCTGTTAAGTGATTTGTTCTTTATTAAGTGAGCATCTGCAGAGGAAGACCAGTTGCAGCACAGACACGTTGTCCATCAGATGTCACCCAGTCAACAGCAAAAGAGAAGTTGGCTGTATCCATCCAGAGGGATTATCTGAAGACATTGTCAAAAAGGGAGGAATTGTAAAGATCCTGAGCATCTTTAATTTGCATGTTTGTTAGCCATAAATATACCCAGGATATATCAGCCCACCTGCTTTGCCATGTTCTAGAAGCATAAAATATTCTCCTTTCCAACAGAAAACGTGGGCTTTACAATGGGAAATCAGGAAGCATCAGTGGGACCATATGTTGGACCATTTACTACCCTTTGCCAAAAAGAAATCCACTAAATATTCTCAGCTGTGAAATCTGCTGCCCTTTTCACATCTCACCTGATCTCAGTACGTCTGCTCTGTGCATCCTGTGCATGTTAGCACCACAGAGAACCGTCTCTAAGAACTTTCAAACTTGCTTTCACATTCACAATGAGATTTCTCTCCATGTGAATTTATGTATGCATTACTTTGGATACAAACATTTCAGTGTGGTCATCTGATTCAGTCTCTGGGAGGTTTCGTGTTCTCTTTTTTAGTTTTGCCCTTCAGCAGACTGATAAAAATGGGAAGGAAAAGGACAGACTGCCAAGAAGCCCCAAGTTTTAGAAAATGCTACATCTTATTTCACTGGTGATTGACATTTATTGCTTCCACAGGTACTAGTACTTCTGGTTTGTATAAATTCTTCATCCTATTTCAATAATCTCTGAGTTAGAAGAGAGAATTAAGTAGTTATTATGCTTAAAGCAAACAACCTTTTTTGTACTTGCCCTAATTTACAACTTTGGCAGAGAAGGTTAAGGCTCAACGATTTCCAGCTGTGTCAAACTTCACATTTAATCCTAAATTGGGAACCTAATTTGTAATTTTATGAAATATAGAATCTATGTGTATATGCAAAGCAGAATCAGTCTGGGTCCAAAGACTCACATGTATCCACTTCAAGATATAAATAGCTTTCTAGTTCCTCTATTTCTACTAGTTGTATTGATTGACTTCCTTCCCCCCCAACTCTAAGTAACACCTGTTCCTTATCCAATTTATACCTATGATGAACACTCAGCCTGCCTCCTTACTAAATGCAGCTGTATCATTGCAAATCACATTCACCTTTTTCTCCTTGAGTTGTTCTATACACCTAAACATACGCTTTCCTCATTCAGCACGCAGGAAGCATCATTCATCTCACTTTTTCCATGTCTACACCTCCAGCTGGGCACCCAGTTCAAATTGCCATTTGTATTGTCAGTGCCTTCCTGTACAACAGTGTCTTCAGCTACTTGAACATGCAGGTGTGTTGTTATCCTGTACTCTTGCCTTCAGGAATAGCCTCTCTACATCTCAGCATCATTAGGTGGCTGACTCTCTTTGAATTAATTTTTTTTGCCCCTGAAGTTAAACTTCTCAGTATGTCATTAAATCATTAACACTTCATGCTTTCAACTTGTCTGACAAAGAGAACACCAATAAAATAAACTCTACTAAATGAATTGTGTGTTTAATGGACTAATTTCTACAGCGGTTTGGAACAGTTACAAGAGGAATGAAATTCTGTGACTACAGACAGGGATAAGAGCAGATTTAAGTGTGAAAAAAATTCTCAGCTGAAAAGATTCAGAAAGGACCAGACAAACATACTCAAATCTTTTTTTAAGGAATTCTTGCATGAGCATTTCTCTTCTAGGGAATCTGTTGCCTTTCAAGACCTCTTGCACAACCCACTTTTGGTGCAGGGTTTTTGCTTCACAAATTAAGTACATTAATGAGATCAGTTAGAAATTATTAGGCTCTACAGTCAGCTCTCATGTGCAGAGAAGACCTTACTTATATGGTGCTGTTCTTCCCCAAATGCTTTTTTTGTGCTTGGATAAGGAAATTAACCTCCTATGTAAATTCTGCTGGTGATATTTCCAGCCAATATTCCACTGTAGAGCAGCAATGGCATTCAGCAAGTAAAGAAGCTGATGCCATTGCTGGCAGCCCTGGGTGGCAGGGCAGGCAGGTGGGGTGGTGGCATGGCTGGAGCAGGATCAGGGCAGGGAGGGACACCAAAGGAAGGACAGCAGCTGCCACCTCCTGGCTTAGCTCTCTCTAGCACTGCTGGATGTAGCAGCAGGGTGATTGCTAGCATTCAAAAGCAGTCAGTTGTGAGAACAAATAGGAATTTATGGGATTTAGCCTATTTAAGAAATTTTGTAGGGAGAAAGTGTAAAAACTAAAAACATATATATATAAATCAAGAAATAGTTCTAGTTTCAAGCCCATTAGAAAATGTCGAGTTTCAAAATCTGAAACCTGGGTGTTAAGGTTTTCAGCTCCTTTCACTAACTTGGTATCTGGTCTTTAAAGACTTGCGGGTCATTATGCAAAATTTCTGGACTAATGCTGAAAGCTGCAGAAGGAACAACAGCCTGCAGAAGTTCTTGGACTGATCTTCTACTCTTCACTCTTACACAGGGCACATTTCTCTGAACCCAGCTATGTCTGCTAGAGCAACATTGCATCATACCAAGAAATCTAGCATGCTAAAAATATATCCTGTAGGTATAATCTTAATTATGCTTAGGTTAGAAAGACTTAGTAACATTTAGTAACCTTGGAGATAGAAAACAGTGTAGAAATGATATTTTTAGCATCAAGGAACTTCTCCAAGCAACAATACCACACAGTACAAAAATATACCAGGTCAGCACACTTCAGAGATTTCAGATGTTTCATCCTCTTATGGGCTAAACCATGGTACTATTAAACTATATTACTCTGAAACAATTTTTTTATTTTCAGACTAATGTTCCATATGATCAAACAAGTTATATAGATAAGCAAGGATGTAAGAGAACATTAAGCATTCCATCTTTACAAACTGAACCTAACTCAGTATTTGTGTTTTCCACTTGCTTTCAAGAGAACCATCCACTGTTTTCAAAAAGAATTTGCAATTTTGAGAGTAGAAAATGCCAGAGTTTGGGTGGAAGACAGAATTTCTCAGGGGTTCCACATTTGTTGGTGTACACCTTCTAGCTTAAAGCCACCAGGCTTTAGTTGCAGGCAGAAGCAGACTCAGTTAAGAGCGCCAGTAGAAGGAAACCCCACATTATTTTGTCCTGCAGAATCATATTTGTGTGCTGACAGTCCTCTCTGTGCTCCCCTTGGTTTCCTCTGAGTATGCCAAACTGGCCTGCTGGAGCAAACACAGCAGCATGCCAGCCCTCTGCATCTCCTCACTGGGTAATGAGTGCAAGTGTGTGTGTTTGTGTGGGACTGTAGAAGGAAATGACTGCACACACTGTGTGAACAGTTATCTGTCAATAATAGGTTTATTATATTAATGGCAGCTTCATTTCTAGTAAATGAAGTAGAAGTTCTAGTACTGTTTGAGATCTGTGCCCCTCCCTCATTTGATGCCCTAATGGGGAAATGTGTCACTATGCAGTGTCACTTCTCTATGGAAAGAAGCCCGTGCACACATGCGTGCATAGCAAATGAAACCCAGCTTGAACACTTACTGACAAAAAACTATATATGAGAGCAGATCCAGTGAAGATCCATTAGTAAGGTTTACCAGAACAACCTTATCTATCACTGATAGCCGACACATCCCTGGAGCTGTGCCACTGTACACCGCCACAGTGACTGGCACATGCTTCACCATAGTAAGAAAACAGAGTTTTAGACAGCTTGGTTTAAAAGCAGGCAAAATTAAGTATTTAACATAAGAACAATAGGGTTCTTTGTGGCTGGGAAAAATGTTTTTTTCCTCCCAAGTGCTGGCAGATTAGCCCCAGCCTATTCTACTTCTTTTGCTCTGAGCACTTGTTTTTTTTTTAATGCTCCATTTCAAAGAACAGTATGGAGTTCAGAGAAAAGTGTTACCTACCACTGTGATAGAGGCCTGCCTAGCATTATGAAATTGGAAAATGCATTTTCACAAAGCACACTTCCATTTAAACGTACAAAGCTGCTGGAATACCTGACGAGGGCTACAATGGCACACACAAACACAAATACTGCCTGCCTCAATGTGTTAGTCTTTTCTTGCATAGTTTTCCTTTGCCACCCTCCCTTAGCATTCATTTTTCTTTCCTTTTTTAAACTTCCACTTTGCTTTGCTCCCTTCCCCCATCTGTTGCTTGCTCTTTTCCATTTTAGCTACTCCCTACTCTCACTTCCTAGTATTCCTCCTTTTCTCTAATAAAAATATTGAGACCCCTTTTCATCTGATTTTTTCATGTTTCTTTTATCTGGAGAGGATTTAGGTCATCTGCCACATTACAATTGGTGTGTCTTTATCTTTAAGGAATCCTAAATGAAATGCTGCTAAGTTTCAAGCCCAAAGACTGGCTTTACTTTAGAACAACAGTAATAACAACAACATTGCTTGAAATTGTTCCCAGATGTAGCCTATAAGACTAAGTTAAAGATGACAGCATTTCCAGCACTCTAATCAAAGTATTGCACGGTTTATGCAGTAGCCTATCATCACTGCTCTCAATGACTGCCTGTAACTGAGCTCTGGTAATCATTGAGCACATATTAACTGTGCTTATCTTTTAAAGCATAGTAATGATAGCAATAAAGGACAGCAGTGACAAGCTGAAGATCTGCTGCAGAATGTACTCATTTCTGAGGACTGTAATTCATCTCTGTTTCTTAAGCAGCAAGATTTGCATATAAAAATACACTTCAATCTACATGGATGAAATGATGGTAATGGTCACCTGCAGAAAACTAGCATTTACAGTCTTTATTTACTTTCTAGAGTATTTGCTAGTGTTCTATTAACTGCACTTGTTCAAACTGCAGAATGTACTGTTCTGATCCTCATTAGTAATTTTTTTTTGAAGGAGACAATTGCAGCTGCTGATTTATTTTCACTTTTTTCCCCTCCTCCATTTTCACCCCAAAGCACAAATCCTAAAATTCTGCAGACTGCCCCTATTCCCAGCTGGCTGATCTGGGCACAGGAAAAGCAAAATGCAGGAATGCAGTATTTATTCTAAAGATCTATTTTTTTCTTTTTTGTATTTTTAAACACACATCTGTACAAGCCTCCTGATAAAAGAATTCTACTGGAATTCTTCCAGGCAATTTTCATCACTTCCTTCTAATGGAAGCTGGACATTTGTGATTCACCCCTTAACTTTGATTTAATGAGGAGAGCTTGGCCACTACCATTAATTTACAGGATGGAAGGAAACGTCCCCTTGTTGATAACGACTGTCACCTCTCCAGACTCACCCTGTTCTGTTCACAAACCTTTTACTTACCTTCTTACTCCCATTTCAATATCTCTTTCCATGTAGTCTTCTGTTTCTTTATCATCCTCGTGAACTTATAAGCCAAGCAACTGTTGATGAAACTCTCTTCCTCGAGCCCTTCCTTCAATCACCCTTTTAATAATGAAATCTATAAAGCTACGTTACCCTCCAGTGAGCTGTTAACATGATTGTAAAAAGAAAAAAAAAGCAGGAGAAAAGCAACAAAAAAAAAACTCTGCAACACAAAAATCTCAATGTCAACCAGCCTCAGGCACTTCATTGAATCCTGCTTTTACTCCCTCAACTGCAATTCAAAAAGTAGGAGTTCAAGAGCTTTTTGGGATTCCAGCCAAGTTCTAACAAAAGAGTGAAAGAATATCCGGTCACTCAGGCTAGAGCTGGAAACTTGAAACCAATGGCAGGCAAATCACCTCCTTGCGTGCCACCAACAGGACACCAACTGCGTTAGGATGCTGCTGCGTGGCCACTGGGGAGCAAGCAGACCACCAGCTGCTGCATGCAGATAAATGCTTAAACATTTAGTAGCTCTGAGGTTCATTAAGGTTTGGAGATAGTCTGTGTAAAAATATCCCTGCTATAATGTTTGAGATTGTTGGCAAAAGCTATAGTTCTGAGATCAAACTATGTTTTGGTTGCCTGTTTTGTTAGTCTGCTAATTGAGAGCATTCATTGACCTTGATTTCTCTTATAGAAAGGAAAAAATGATGCAGGAGAATATTGGGATTTGCTGTTACAAGACCTTAGGCCTGTAATGGGCCTGTGCCATTTTCAGAGTGTGGAAGAGGTGAGATTGTTCAGGGACAGTGCACCCAGAGCAGTGCTTGCCAGGCTCGCCTGTACCTCTCTTAGTTGTCTACAGCCACTTTGTGCCTCACCACCACCAAAACATTGTGTTTTTATCAGAACAGGATTTACGCAACTTCTTGGACACGAACATCCCTTCAGGATCTAAATCACTCCTCAGGGAAACACAGACAGGGTCTTGCCCAGGGCTGTGTGTGCGAGCAGCCAAGAGTTAGCAGGCACTACACAGGTCCCAATTCCTGCTGTGTGAGTCTAGTTCAAGGCTCAGCATAGCACAAAGCAGCCCAGGAACAGTTTGGTCACTGTCCTGGGGCAGCTCCATGCTAAAAGAATTCCTCCTGGCCTGAGCAGTGTATGGATCAGAAAGGCAAGGGAGAGATTGATCAAGATGTTTTGGCTGCATTTGCACCACTGCCAGCTTCCAAAAGATGCTCTGTATCAATATTCTCCATGTGTTTTGATGTACAAACACTATCTGATGCGTTCCTGCTGCAAATGCCATGCAAGTCTCATGGCAAAGCTCCTTCCATGCTGGTCACCTGTGAACACCAACAGAAGCATCAGGTAGAAGACAGCACTCCTGTATCTTTACAGTCTTGAGTTATTTGGTCCTATGGGACAGGCCTCAGGGCCTGCCACTGTGCCAGCCTAGCTCACTCCGAGAGCCTGCACTGAAGTGGCTTAAAACTGATGCAGAATGAATGAAACCAGACAGCTGCAGTGGTGAGATTGGGCTGGGGGTTTTTCCTTGTGGAAATTAAGGAACAAACAAAACTCTTATCCCCAAGCACATCATAAAAATATAATTACTTCTTAAGCTTAAAAGCCTCATTGTCTGGTTTGAAAGGAACAGTGGTAGATGCTTCCCTCACCCCATAGCAAATGAATGGAAAGTTACTTCAAAAAAGAAATATCTACAGATGCAAAAAAATTAGAAAAACTGTAGAAGTTCCACCACAGATACAATCATCATTTCTTTAACGAAATGACAAAAAATGCTGTCACAGGTGAAACAGCTTCCTACTCTACCCAAATTTAAGCAGCTTTAGTAACTTACGTCTTGTAAGAGATGGCTAGCAGAAAGCTTTTCCAAATAAAGCATTTATTAGAAGAGTGAAATCCAGCATTTTCAGATATTTAAAAGACATGTTGGTAGTTGAATACTAACTTAGCCACTGTGTGTGCTGCAAAAGTTGCTCAGCTCATATATTCAAAGCTATTCTTTCTGATATGCACTACGACAACATACTCATTTTTCCTGATAAAGAGGTAAAACTGAATCATGCATTTATCTGGTGTTCACACCGCAGAAACAGGAACCTTAGAGCTCGTTACGGAGGGCACTTAATGCTTTCCGGTACCTTATTAACATGATTTTTTTTTCCCATTGTATGAACTAGAATAAGAACACCGCAGATTGAACACAATTAAACAGCTCAATCTCCAGAGATGTTCACACAGGCTCATTACTAAGATGCTGATTTAAAATGCCAAGGTGACTTTGGGCACGTCAGCTAAAATCATAACCACTCCAAACACTAATGATCCAGCTATAATTTCTGTATTAAGGTATTGAATTCTTTCACTAGCATATTAGCTTAAATAACATAAGGTTTTACCAAACTATCTGCTCCAGCAGAACTTACACCTCAACAAATAACGTTGATCTTGCTCCTGAGGTATCAGCAACCCCTCAGCAGAGAACTCTCCCGGTGCAGTACCATGGTGGAGAGAGATGTAAAAAGAGCAGGGCCATCTGCCTAGGGATGAAGGTCTTTGGTCTCCCCCTAATTTTTGTGGATTGTATTAGTAAACCCACAGCTTAAACAACTCAACTAGCATAAGCAACATCAGCACATAGCCCACACATGTTTTATATGCTGTAGGGAAACTGTTGGTCACAGTGTGAACTGATGATTGAGCTTGTGATGGAGGGGTGTGGCTGGCCCAGGAAGCACCTGGAAGATTATTAGCACCTGTGCTCTGGTAGGGGTCGGCCCCTGTGATTGGAGGGGGTGGACCTGGGGTGGGATTGCTCCAGGCTTAGATAAGGGCCAGCCAGGCACAGCCTAGAGGGCTCTGAAAGCAGAGGGAACTTAGGGCCTCCAGGTAAGGAAGAGTTGCAAGAGGAGTAGCAGGAGCTCAAGGAATGGGAAAGGTGAGAGCTGAAATGTGAAGCAGAGCTCCCAGCTTCAGGTGCAACAGCTGGTGTAGTTGTGAGAGTTTGGAAACTTCTCTGTAATGTATTTTTTTTTTTCTTTTACAGTAGAATGTGGGGATGCTACCTAAAGGGATCTGGACAGGCTTGAGAAGTGGGTCCGTGTAAACCTAAGGAGATCTAACAAGGCTAAGTGCAAGGTGCTGCATCTGGTTTGGGGCAGACTAGAGTCCAGACTAGGAGAACTCCTTCAGAGCAGCTCTGCTGAGAAGGGCTGGGAGTCCTGGTGGATGAAAAGCTGCATGCAAGGCAGCAGTGTGTGTCTGCAGCCTGGAAGGCTAAAGGTGTCCTGGGCTGCATCAGCAGAGGGGTGGCAGCAGGCAGGGAGGGGACTGTCCCCTCTGCTCTGCCCATGTGAGGCCTCATCTGGAGTGCTGCATCCAGGCCTGGGGCCCCCAGCACAAGAAGGCTGTGAGGCTGTTGGAGTGGGGGCAGAGGAGGGATCAGGGGTTGCAGCACCTCAGATGTGGAGATGGGCTGGGGGTGTTCAGCCTAGGGAAGAGAAGGTTCTGGGGACATCTTATTGTGGCCTTCTGGTATTTAAAGGGAGCTTATAAACAAGATGAAGAGTGGCTTTTTACATAGTCTGGTAGTGATAGGACAAGAGGGATCAGATTTAATCTAAAGGAGGGGAGACTTAAGTCAGATGTTAGGAGGAAATTGTTAATTCAGAGG
>WBMW01003125.1:159172-189978 GCA_013396635.1 Penelope pileata | reverse complement strand
GGGCCCTGGGCAGCCTGAGCTGGTGGTTGGCAATCCTGCCTGTGGCCAGGAGTTGGAACTGGATGGGCTTTAATGTCCCTTCCAACCTAAGCCATTCTGTGACTTCTATCATTGTATAATGTTACAAATACAATAATATTGCTGAAGACCTAGTTTAAAGCTAAAAAACAAGTATTGACTATACACAAATACCGATTGACTTTTGAACACAGAAAAACTGTTCACATAATACAGAGAGCTGATTAGATAAGGAGATAGACAGCTACCAGGAAATCCTCAATTATATAAATCTACTGGCTGAAATAAGCTACTGGTATGTAAGTTACTGACTGTAAACAAAACTCAGCTTATAGTGTGGATGCATTTCTCTACATTTTTAAAATCAGCCCATAATTAAGCAAATTGTCATCACTACCCCATCACTGACCCTGCTTCTGCAGGTAGAACAACCATTTTCAACAGAGGTGTGTCAGTGCTTTATGTAAGCTTAAGTTGCAGGGGCTCTTCACACGTGCTGGCTGGCTTTGGACTCCTCCAGCTGCAATGCCACCATGCTGCTATATCCAACCTTGGGAAAAGCATTTTTTTACAAGCTGGAACACTTGGTCTTTTCTCTGGGACTGGAATTGCCATTGCTGATGGAGATAACCCCCCCACACCTTGTCTTAGCCCATCTCTCTTGTGACTTCACTTTGTTGTTTGCAGATGCCCTTCACCTGAGGTAGGCCTCGTTACATCACCTGTAATCACTGAGCCCGCAGCCTGGGCCAGGGGGCTGCAGGATGGACACACATCTTCAAGACCAGGAGAGCTGCAGAAGCAGGGCAGGATTTCCCTTGTTCTGAGGATGATGCCACACTGCCACCCTCAGCACAAACATCAAATCAACGTTAAAATGAGAATTTTCCTCTGCTCAAAAAAGAAAGGCTTAAGTGGTCTTGATTTTGCTATAAGTGGGCATTAAATGCATTTCCATCCTCTGTGTGCTGCTGTCACAAGCAGTATTTCATTGTCAGGGAATAAAAAGACAAAGCTCCTGCCCCAGTGTCGTTTGCTGTGCTCTGCTGAGGCTCCTTGAATAGGGGAAGACACTGGATACAGACAGGCTGTTGAGCAACTGCAATGGTAAATATTCTTCATGACTAATGAACAGACTTCATGTGTCCTTTTCATAGATATACTGTGGTTGAAAATAAGTCAGAACCAAGTAACTTCTTTCCCTCTGCTATATATAAGCATACAAAAACATAAATTTTAAGCATACATTTTAAAAGTAAGATTATATATAAAATATTTAAGGTAACTCTTGAATGAGTTCAAGAGTACATTCACCTTGGAATCAATTGTGATTTCTCTTTTGCTCAAGTCTGTGCCAATAGCTAAAGAGCTTCTCTGAACTCAAATTTTAATTTCTTTTTGTATTTGTCAAACTGATTAGAAAAATAACAGCCTATAGGAAAATATTACCAGTAATAGTAAGTGACTAGGCAGAACTGAGTAGATCAGAATTGCAACTTGAGCCCAAACCCTCACATTTCCTGTATGTGCTATACTGTAAGCCTAAAGTATCTTAATATATATTGCAATATATATACAATATATTGTAACATTTGCTATTTTACATGATGGTGGTAGAGGAACTCAAAGTCATTTTTATCTACAGAAAACAGACAGCATCCTGTATCGTTTTACTTGAGGCAGAATGTCAAATTCCTAGGTTCAGTTCATATTTCCAAACCATAAACATTAATGTACAAAAGAACATCTTATGCAGAACCGATTAACAGCAACTTAAAAAATTACCCTTATTTTAAATTTTTAAATGTTGGTATTTTCAGTCTTGTGCAGGATTTAAGAGTCCATCTGCAGCTAAAGGTGTTCATTTCAAAGGCATAAATGTGGGACACGAACACTGCACATCCCAAGGGCTGTTCATTGAGTAGACTTGGGCTGAATTCTTTGAGTTCATTAAAACAGATGCTGAAGACAATTCTCTCCAATTCCAGCAATTACTGTATGATTTTGAATCAATGTGTCATCACTGTAGATGTTGACTCGCAAAAACGTCCACTGGGAGATTTTTGTTGTGGATCTCCAATTCCTTTTAAACAGCCTCTGGCGTTGTCTGTTCTCAGAATTATTTTTTCTTCTAGTTTTAGTTTCTTCTAGTTTCTTCTGGTTCTAGATCAGACAGATGTATCTTTTGAATTAAAGCAGCTCCATGTGTGCTCTTGAGGGAAAAGAGAAGTGATTTCAGCATAATTATGCATTTCTCACACAGTCTTTTGGAAATTAAAATCACTTTTCTCTTGGGGATGGTGTAGATAATGCAGTTTTTCCTGTGATATTGAAGTACTTTGTTACCTGGATTAAAGCTTTGCTCCTGATTTAAATAGGAACATGTGAAAGTTCTCTTTAGCGACCTGAAGTTCAGATGCTTTATGACAGCAATCTATCAGCCCCTTGTAAAGTTGTTTAGAATATGAATATTTAGGCTCAGGACTGGAATCAAATCTGATATTCTATATTTATTTAGTTCCTTTGCAACTAGTACTGTAACCTGCAATTTCAAACTCACAGGAACTGAAGTGTGTAACTTCCACGCATTGCACAGGAGACAGAGAAAGCCAGAACCCCAGGGTATCCATTTCTTTATAGGGATCCAAAACCATCAGTCTGAACAGCTCCGGGAAGGCAGTGATTTAATTTTGCACCAGTGGTAAAAACAAGGCTTTTTATGATGTTTTTCTTGTAAAGACAGGCCTCGTTTGAGATTTTTCCACCACTTTATTCTTCTAATGCTGTCTATACTGCATCACCCTGCTTATTGCAAACTATAGATGACATTTAACACTGATCAGATTGATTATGTCCTCCAAAACACAACTGAGGCAGCTGGTGAAGTGTCAGCACATTTGCCTGACACTCTTCCATCACCCACAGCTTTACGGTATTTATGGTCTTCCAGTTTTCCCCTAACAAAGTCATTGGGAAAAGCCAGACAGTTTATTTTGAGGTTACTCACAGCAAATATATATTTCTGGAAATCTTGCTTTAATCTGACAGATTTACAAAGAGTTAGTTCCAACCAAATAATGTTGCCATCACCTACTTCAAGTGAGCTTGTAGAAAGCTTAACTTCACCTGTTATTGGCTTAAATACCCTGTATGGGTTAAAATTTCTATATAATGGGGGCTTATGTGCAGCATTTTCTTAACATTGTAAAAAGGAAACATTTTTTAATTTGATAAATGAGATTGTAATTTAAGTGACATTTAGGGTACCACTATCTTGCTATTGTTCTCCTTGCATACTACTATGGTAAGTGGAAGTCCCAGAAGTGCCTGTTAGAGACCCCACACTCATAGGTAGATTTTAAAATAATTATTTGTTTATACGTAGATACTATCCTTAATAAATAGCACATTAATGTCTGCATTTAAGAAAACAGTTAGGAGTTAGATTATGGGTGTGGAGCACAGCCAGCTTTAGAATTTGGCTCAGTTCCCTCCTATGCTTTTATGTTAGCGGAAGGATCTTGTGTAAAATACACTGTGCTGAAAATAGAGATAGAAGTAAATAAGTTTCTTTTGCTTGTAAAAGAAAGCACTGTTTTTGGACCATATTTGTTGAGTTTGCAATCGATCTAACGAAACTGAATGTTGTGAAAGCCATGAGAAAATATTTTAATCACTTCCTCCATCACCTTTCCCTCCAGTGGGTTTTTTTTCTTAGTCAAGATAGAGCAATACAATGCTCTTATCTAACAAGGATGTACTTGCAAGGTCCAAAGTGACAGGGTTGGAAAGCTGAAGCCTTTTCAGCAGGCTGTGAGCCAGTTGGTGTAACTCAGCTGATGAACTCTCCTGGATGGTGCTTGGCCGTATGTTATGCTATGGCTGGCTTCTAGGCTTTCTTCTTCAATCTAATGCTTGGCTTTTATTTATGTAATGGCAAGCACAGCCTGAAGCCAACTGGGCAGACTTCATTGCTTGCTCAGCGTACCCGAGAGCATTCCTGTGTTTTTTCTTTATGCTGAAGAACAAAACCTACTTCATGGTCACGCTCTAATTAAGCTGGGCTTTGTCGAAAGGTGTTGCATGGACTGGTTTGGCCTTTGGAAGTTTTCCAGTGTGGATTTTGAGGTATGGTGCCCTCAGTATGCACCTTCATTGTGAAAAGTATGAACTGAGGGCGTCACCTGAGCCAGAAGCATTTCAGCAAACATATTCAAAATGGATTTTGAGAAGCATTAGAGGCCTGATTTTGCAGAGAGATAGGCAAACATTTAGTTAGACTGAATATTTCCAAAGCTTTCAGGGTACTATTCATAGCACAAGAGTTATGCATGTAGCTTAAACATTTCTGAAGTTTTGTTGTTAATTTTAATGTTTAATTTTAACAACCTATCTTGGCTCCCAGTGGAATTGCAAGTATATAGTGTAATGTATAATATAGCAAAGTATGTGTAAAGTGACTGCATCTACTGTGGCAAAATTCACTAACATAATTTCCCTGTCTGCTGACTTTTATATAACGCATGGTAATGGCTAAAAAGGGGATGGAAGCAGGTTAGGTGTATCTATATCTGTAATTGCCTGTCCATTCGGTAAGTACAATGCTCCTGTTGCCTCCCAGAATATTGCATTTAGGACACTCACCTTACTGTAAAAAGCATGTTTCTGCACTGACAGAATTGATCTGCCCCCAAAAAAAAGAAGGAAATTGAACATACTGCACCTTGCTCTCTATCTTGCCATGGATGGTACAGGGAAAATAAAAGATAAGTAGGGTCATGTTGCACTGGGCATTAGACCAGAGACATGAAGACTTGTTTTTTTATTAACTGAGATTTTTTTCTTTCGTGTAGATTTTAACTGTTAAAAACACACATTCCTAAGTCAACCTGTCACAGGAAATAAAACCAAATGTTTAGGGAAACATACTGTTTTGGCACACAACTTTGATTTATCCTTTAAAATAGAACTATATTATTATCTTGCATTAGAAATGTGCTTTGTAACTAACAGATTTCTTAACACTTCTTAATAGTTAATACATTGCATTTCTTCACTGCACTAATCAAAGTTCTGAAAGAATCTAGACTTCTTTTATTTAACTAGATATAGGTTTATAGTATTTATTTTTGTTAGTTATTGACACTTATATGACCCAGAGCTGGACATGTGCTTTGGGTCAAACTGTCTTTTAGTTTGTCCTATTTCTTGTAACAGACATAGCTAATTCTTCCTCATGCAGAGAATACAGAAGTGATTTATTATAGAATGTATTTATAAATCCTCTTGTTAAAGAGGTATTTTTAGATGAGTTAAACTTCCTGTGCTCCATAGCATTCACCTTACAGTGTAGTGCCTTAACATCCCTTCTAGGAGGATGTGCTCCATCTTCCTGGGCACAGAGATGAGGCTCATCAGCCTGTAGTTCCTCGGGTCCTCCTTCCTCCCTTTGCTGCAAACTGAAGTGATGTTTCCCTTTTTCCATTCACCGGGAACTTTGCCTGGCAGCCATGACTCCTCAGATATGATGGAGAGTGGCTTGGCAACCACATCAGCCAGCTTCCTCAGGACCCTGGGTTGTATATCATCCAACCCCGTAGACTTGTAGACATACAGTCTCACAAGTTGGTCGTGGACTTGCTCTGCTTTTACAGTGGAGGAGAGGGGGTTTGCTCCCCCAGTTTCCACCTAGAGGCTCGGGGATGTGAGAGAGACGAGAACCCTGGCTCAGTGAAGACTGAGGCAAAGAACTTGAGTACCTCAACCTTGACTTGGTCCCTAATTTTCACCCACAAGCTTTCAACCTGGTCATGTCTGTTTCTCAGAGATGGGTCTTTGCACTCTGGCCACCTCCTAACATAGGAGGTGGGCAACTCCCCTGTCCCCCTTCGCTGCCTATCTCTTCTGAAAAGCTCGTAGCCCTTGATCATTGTACTTTCAGTCATGTGAACCATCTCACCACATCTCTGTGATTGCAATCAGGTCACACTTTTCTAATTGCGCCATGTCTTCCAGCTCTTCCTGCTTGTTACCCAGGCTGTGTGCATTGGTGTAAGGGCACTTCAGCTGGGCTGTTGGCAATCTTACCTTCTCTGAGCAGTCCTCACAAGATTCTTTGGGACAATTCAGAGGTTTTTCCCTGCAGTTTCCTAAAGTGAAAGCATTCCCTGGCCATTCTGTCACTCAGAACTCCATCTCCTTCCCAAATTGAATCTAGTTTAAAAGCCTTTCTCTGAGAGATCTTCCTTGAGGTATGAATGACAACATCTCAGCCATGCCTGTGGCCTTCCTAATCATATATGTCTGTGTTAAAGACCAGGAATTTTACAAGATTTCTTTTGGGAGAGGTGGATGGTGTTGTGGAGAAATTTGATCTTGAAAAGATGGTGCTGAGAACAGAGCTGTGGAAATAAATTGTTCTTCTGTTAGGATAAGATGCTGTAAATCACCAAGAATTTCACAGCAGGCAACATTATTGCTGCTTCAGTGGCATAAAAGTATGAGATCTGTGCATTGATTAGCATTAGCTATGGACAGCCTCCTCAGTAGCACATTTCAGTTAATGTTTACCGAAAATGTGAAACATATGGATTTTGTAAGAAGAGAAATGTAAGCAAGGAGTTTGTTTTAGCTCAACTTTAGAGCAGGGGACAAATTTTGCACGGAACTTCCCATTATCCATGATAATATAACTCTTCTGGGTTGTTTGTGGGATTGTCTAGTACACCCCTGTTTAGATGGATGGAAGAGCTTGTTGCCTTGGCAGAAATCTGGTGGCCCTGCTGAAGTTCTGCATGTGCAAGGATAGGAGTATCCCCTGTTCTCCTTCCAGAGCTTGTCTGAAAGGTTTAAATGTTTCAGGCCTTCAGCCAAAAAAAACAAACCTATGATCTTGGCTATTCCATTATAGCTCTTTAACCCCTGAAACAAGATGATATTCCTGAAATAGGCTCTTCAGGCAGCATGACGTAAACATCTGCTGTGCAAGCTACCAGTTAGGAAATCTTGGGAAATGTTTTGCATGAGCTTGGCTGATAATCAAAATGAGCACTCACTATCAATGAACCTTTGCAAATCAAGACCTTTAGTCCTGTTGGAGTCTTTAAGATTAAAAGCATTAAGCAGTTTTAATGCTTTTTTTTTCCACGCAGAACTACAAATGTTCCTCTGCACATATGTCTACTTGAGCCAGAGGTGTGATAAATACATGGGGCTGGAATTCAGTGTGACAAGTAACAAAAAGGAATTCTTCCTCTATTAGCTTTTGAGTTTCCTCAAATATCACATAAAAAGAATTAGGCACGTTAACACTTTATCTCATAACGTTCAGCATAAATGTATTTTTAAAGTAAACTAATTTTTGCATCTTTGTTTAATCACATGATAATTCTTTAGATGACAATACGTTCTGGCATGTACATAGGATGAAGAGGAAGTCCTTGATAAAGATAGCATGTAGTGGTGAGATAATAAGTCTTAAAGACTTTTTGAAGTTCACAGGTCAGTGAAAGTCTTCAGAAGTACGCTATTGCCATTACGTTGTGAGAACAAGGGTAAGAATTTGTAGGGTATTTCAAAACCATACATGGAAATGCAATCTTGAAAGAAGGTAGAGTGGTTAAAATCATTTAGACCAAGTGATAGAAGTAGGTTAATTTTAGTTTTCTCTCAAGGTTTGTATATGCTGTAAGGCAGCATAAATGTTGAGTAACGTGTCATAAGTGGATTGCTGCTGGGAAGTAATCACCGTGAAACTACTAAATGACTGATCTCTTTCTTCTGACTCATTGAAAAATCACTTCATAGAAAAAAGGAAGTGATAAATGTGTATTGGTTCTCTGTATACTTTTCTTATATGGACAGAAAGAATGGGTTCAAAATGGAAAACATCATTCAAGAAATGGGACATTTCTGCAAACTCTCACTTTGAAATATCTTTAGCCAGATTTGCTGGATATGAGAACCTACCCAGGCAGGCACTATCCAAATGTTAAATTTAGAGTACAGATGGCATATAGATTTTTTTTTTTCACCTGTATATTGCTCTTCATAAGAGTTCTAACATTGTATTTTGCTGCTTTCATAGACTAACAACTAAATTTTTTTTCTTCTGCTGTAGGGACAGCGTGAAGCAAGCAAAGAATAAAAACCTGAGAAATACTGAGT
Source organism: Penelope pileata (assembly GCA_013396635.1). Lineage (NCBI taxonomy): Eukaryota > Metazoa > Chordata > Aves > Galliformes > Cracidae > Penelope > Penelope pileata. The sequence goes on along the minus strand of WBMW01003125.1, from coordinate 181,794 downwards.
GCTTTCCTGGTGGTGTAGTACACACCTGTATGCAACATGAGATTAATGGGAACATATTTAAGGATTTAATTCCTGCAGACCATTTCTTTCCTAGTACAAAGAATCAATGTGGAGACTGCTGGCTTCAATCTCTCTCCTACAAGAAGTACACGACAGAAAATCACCTCATGGATCTAGAACTCAGTGTTAGAGCAAATACAGTCTTTTAATATTTTTTTCTCAAACAAAAAAATTGATTTAGGGGGATGGCAACAATTTATGTAGTCTTTCAGCTCTAAGTGCCACTGAAAATGCCGGCTGGGCTTGAATATTCCATCTTTGGCAATTTGGACCTGCATTTTTATAGGATGCCAAATCTTATTGAAATTGCATAGAAAAAACATTTTCCCTTTAATCCAAGTATAAATACTTTGACATTTGTTTTAGCAAGAAGCTGAACTCTGATATAAGGTATCCTGTGTTAACAGGTTGATTTTTCTCAGACAAACTTCTTTAGGTTTCATATGCCTGGCATTTTTGTTATGCTAACTCACATTAGATCCCCTGTATTCTTCTTGGTGTTGCATGGCCAAGAGCTGAGTTCTGACAATTCTGCTGTCAGAATTACACCTAATTGCTGATGTTATCAGGAATACAACGCAGTATGTTGGGTGAGTTACAGGTTTTATGGTACTTTATTTTGCAGCGAATTTCCTGCTCCTGTGCTTTCAGTATGTGCAGTAAAGAGGTGAACTACGCGTGTTTTTTTCTTTTTGAACAGGGGATGCTGGCATTTTAGCAGATGTAAATCAAAGGCATCTGTTATCAAACCTGAAGATATGGGTCCTAATTTTGCTTAGAAAATGTTGACTAGAAATATCAGAAATTTCCTAGCAAGCTGGAATAGGGTGAGAACTCTGACAACCAAGTTTGTGATGAAGAACTACACGAGCAGATTAATTTATGTAGATAAATTCAATTCTCCTTGATGTCATCCATAAACTTTCTATTCGTGATAACAGTGACCAGCTGAGGCTGAATGGCACTTCTGCAGGTCACCTGGTTCACCTCCCTGCTCAAAGCTGGGTCAGTGAAAACAGTTTGCTCAAGACTGTGTCCAGCTAGACCATAAGGGTGGAGGAATCAGCAACCTTGCTGGGCAACCTGTGCCAGTGCATTGTCACTCTCACAGTGAAATTCCATTTTTTGTTTAAATGGAATTTACTGTACTTCATGCCTGTTGCTTCTTGTCCTGTCACCAGGCACTGCTGTGAAGAGTATCTCTGTCTTTACTGTTCCCCACCAGTCTTTCTACATCCTGATGAGATCCTTCTGGGCTTTCTCTCTTCCATACTGAACAATCCCAACTCTCTCAGCCTCTCCTTGTATGAGAGATGCTTCAGTCTCTTAACTTTTTTTAGTATCTTCATCAGACTTGCTCTGGTATGTCCAAATCCCTCATGAACTTGGTAACCCAGAACTGGAACCAGCACTCCAGGTAGGTTTTCCTGTATTGGGCTTCCATGACAAGATTTGGTAGCAGGTGGGCTGCAGGGGTTGCCTCTGTGTAAAGAGCCCAGAAGCTGCCCCATGCCATGGTTATTTTTTGAGAATTTAGAGGAAGAAATATGACCTGTAGCCCCTTCCAAATCATGTGTGATCACTTCACTGAGGACATGGTGTTATTGCTTTTGTCAGGAACAGCAGAGCGGTGTTCATGCTTACGTTTCTTTATTAATACATGAATACAGTCAGCCATGTTTACCATTGTCCTCCAGTTGCTCCTCTTCTCAATGACTGCTTTGATAACTTCTGATTTTGTTTTTGGACCCTGGCCTTTTGTCTTTTCCTCTCTTCTAGCACTGTGAACCTTTGCAGAAAGAGGACTTGTTATTCCCTTTGTCCCTAGACCCATGATTTGCTTTGCTGCAGGAGGAATGTTGGCATGTACCATAGGGAATCATGAATTATCTCAACTATTGTGGTTTGTTTGCTGCTTGTATCATAGCCAAAATTGACAGACAGGTGAAGCCTGGATGAAGTGCAGCGAATAGAATATTAGACCAACAACGGCCTGTTTCTAGCTGGCCCGTATGTGATGAGAAGAAACAGTAGAAGTGCAATTTAATGACTTCAGTTAAATTAGGACAGGATAATGGCAGTTATTCCCTACACAATCTAAAACTACATTAAGACTTCCCACAGACCAACTGATGAAACCATTTCAACAGAAATTTTGATTTTGATTCAGGCTGTATTTCTTTCCCTTTCTATGTGATTCAAAGGATTGAAGTAAGTTTTGCTGACAAATTCAGCTAAAGAGCACAGTGGAAGATTCAGGGAAGACATTACTAAACCAGAACAAGTTCAACAGAGGCCGCCAGTTGAGCTCCTGTTGTGGTATTAAACAACTTGCAGTAACTTATTTCTGATATCTGACTTAATCCCATGTATTATGTGTTTGACAAGCAACAGAAGCAACCCAGTGATTTCAAGAAGCTGTCAGAAATGTAAGTGTTTATGACACCAGGATTCTCTGCTATGAATTAGTTGCCTCACCTTGCAGTGTGCTACTGTCTGCTTAATTAAGTCATTAGCTACAAGCAGCAAATTAAAATTGGGATGGTGGGGGCAAAGAAACACTTAGATTTACCAGTCTGGTTCCAAAGGTAATGATGGTTCTGTGCACAAGTCAAAGATAAGGTGATTTGTAGTAATGGCGATCGAACAAATTTTCCAGGAAATGGAAACTTTGTTCTTCATAGTTATCTTTTTCTACAGATTGGTTAGTCATTAAAATACTGGATAAGAAGTCAGGTATAACTTAGATCATGATTGTAAAGCTACATTTCATAATCATCTATTGTTTGGACAGGCTGGCCTTGGAAGCCTCACCCTTTCACAGGTGTACTGTATAAATTCTGGTGCTGTGCTTTATTGGTGCCTCTTGTGCAAGATGGGTACCAGCAAGATCTTGCTTTTCCTCTTAAGTACAGCACTTCTGGATGCCACCTCAGGTAAAACAATTAAAATCCTTAAGAACATTCTGACAAAAAAGGTAGAGAAGATAGGGTGTCTTCTGGTTCTGTAGGCATAACTCGTGCTAATATAATCCACTTTCAATTCTCAAAATTATGAGTAAAACAGACTACAGTTAGCATCGTGTTGTCTTATTAAAAGTATGAGCCAATCAACATAGTGATTAACAGTTATTTACATGGAAGTAAAGTTAGTCCGATTAAATCAATATTATTCCAGCATTTACAGTAGTGTTCTATAGCACAGATTGAACCAAAAAAATACTTCCATGACAATACTAATGGAAGACTGCTTGTATAAATCTGTGTTTATCAGTATGAAATTAAGAGGGAATGTAGTTTCTTAGCTGTAATGCATACTTGCTTTGAAGTCTTTTAAATCTAACCTTGCAGATGCACACGGAACAATCCAATACTTCACTGTACATCACTTAATGGCAGCACAATAGTAAGATACAGTTGCTATCATATGGTATCATGAAGTCCCAGGGCATGCATTTTCCTCCTGTTTGTGCCCTTGAGGCTGTCACACACACAGGGTGAAAACTTGGAGACAGTAAAAATCCAGCTGGCACTTTTACACATGCAAATAAGTGTTCATGTAGGCTGGGTTTTCTCAGAAACGAATATTTAGTGTTCCTGAGGACTTCGGGAATACTACCAGTGTTTCCCAAGAGTGAATTCCTGAGTACTCAGTAAACGTCTCTTGAGCTGTATCATACCTATCAGCCTCTTGGTTTGCATTGACAAAATGACTTCTGCTTTAATTCAGGCATATGTGCTTGTAAGAGCCAAAAAGGGGAAAAAAGAAAGGCATAATTATCTCCTCGTAGAAGAGATGTGAAGTGTTATATTCCTACTAGGAATCTATTCTGACCAAGACACCTGTTGGTTCACTGTTCTTTGCAGGTATCAGTAAGAAAACAATATCCTTTGCAAGCTTCCAGCATTTAAAAGATACCAGTGGGCAAAATATGCCAACAGTTTCTCATAAAACACCTTTTTTTTTTTTTTTAGCACATCTCCATCCCACAGCTTGTGTCTGACTTCTAAAAATATCTGACAATCCGCTCTTGTAATGATCATTACGTGAATTGAGTATATACTAAGAAACAAATTTCTCAGTACTGTATTCTTTAATTTGTGAACAGTTCTCTCAGTTGAAATTAATAACAATACAAGAGGTAACCTACATAGTTCAATTCATTATTTCAAATTGCTTACGAATTGTATTTCATTTTCTTAATACTTTAGAGAGTATGATTAATTCTATACCCATGCCATTAAGTTGTCCCAAAATCTTAGACAAAGATTAATCCTCACATTCCAATTTGTCTCTGTAATTGATAGAGTACGCATACGAGCACCAGAAGTTATAGAGGTGAATTGGCACCTTCCATGTTATGCTCCTGTGCATTACATTGGGGCTATAATAGCTAACTGATGAGCTTGGCAGTCGGAAGGTGCTTGCTGCCTGGTTTAGGATGCCTTGCCAGACACCCATGCTCTGCATGGCCAGGGGGACAGGGCAGCATCAACATCCCCAGTGCTGGCAGCAGCCCTGGGAATGGTTGTCCACTGGGGAGTGCCTCACTGGCTTCTTTCTCTTCCTCCCTCCACAGGTGCACATTCTGGAAACTCTACAGACTACCCTTGGCCTCCTCCAAGTGAGTGTGCATCTTCTGTGTTTCCCTGGTGTGCCTTCCCCTGGGGCTGCAGTAGTTCCCAGCCCAGCTGGGCGGTGTGAAGCTGCGTGGTGCCAGGTTTGGGTGGGCTGGAGGGCGGTGCTGGGAAGCAGAGGGAGTGGGGCAGGGCATGGTGGTGCCGGGCATGGCCCTGGGGCTGTCAGGCACCTTGCGTGCAGTGCTGGAGAGCGCAGAGCTCTGGGTTACGCTGTGCCATGTGCAGATTGCTGCTTCAGCTTCAAGTCCCTCACGGGAGATTCTTTCCCTCCCTCCCTCCCTCCTTCCCTCAACAGCTCCAGCATACACCACCTCGGACATCATCTCACCTGGCATCCCTTCAGGTATGGCTGCAGTTTTTTACTTTTTGTCTGCACTGCTTTTGATATGTTTGTTGCTGACAGTGTGTGTGGGCTTGGAGTTTTTCATAGAACTGGGGTGTGCTTGGAACTTGCTGAGCTGGCAGGAGCCCTCAGGGATGACGGAGTCCTGCCCTGGACTCTGCACAGGGCTGCATTAGTGGTATCCCATGTGTCAAAGAGCATTGCCCAAACACTTCTTCAGCACTGACAGCTCTAGGGCCAGGATCCCTTCCCTGGGAGCCAGTTGCAGTGAACCAGGCAGTCTCTGAGTGCAGATCCTGTTCCTAATGCCCAACCCAAACCTCTCCTGATGCAGTTTTGAGGCAATCCCTGGAGCCCTCTCACTGATCACCAGAGATATGAACGCCTTCTTTCCCTTCCCTACGCTGAGGAAGATGGAGACAGCAGCCACAGCCCCTCTCAAGCTCCTCCTCTCCAGGCCAATCAACCTAGTGACCTCAGCCACTCCTCATCATTCGCTCCCTTTAAAAAAAGAAAAAACATCCCTCAGAGTACTTGAGGGGCTGCTGCAACTGTGCTGAGGAGATCGGGACAAGCACTCCTTGCGTAACGTACCCCGAGATGGTGTTGGCCCTTTTTGGTGACTGAGGCTCATTCCTGAAGCATACTGAACTCTCCATCCACCAGTATCCGCCATCCCTTCCAAAGATGCCCCTGAGGCATAGAATGGGAGAACAGGAGAGGAGAGGCAGGAAGGAGCAGCCTAGTTCAGCAGAGGGTGTCAGTCCTGCCGGCCTGGCACTCAGGTGGTGTTGCAGCTGCAGCAGCAAGGGCAGGTGGGTGCGTGCTGCAGTGTTTTTGCATGGGTGCCTTCTTGCTTTGTTTGGCAGGGGCCTCGGTGAGCTTGGTGAATGGCAGGAACCGGTGTGAGGGGCGCGTGGAGATCTCGTACTCTGGGAGCCGGGGCACGGTCTGTGATGACTTGTGGGACCTCAGTGACGCGGCAGTGGTGTGCAGGCAGCTGGGATGCGGTTACGCCGTGTCAGCCCCAGGAAATGCCTATTTTGGACAAGGCACCGGCACCATTTACCTGGACGATGTGCAGTGCGTGGGGAACGAGAGCTCCCTCTTCCAGTGCAGGAGCCTTGGCTGGGGTGTGAACAACTGTCGCCACTCTGAGGATGCTGGTGTTGTCTGCTCAGGTACCATTGGTCTTCCTTCCTGATTCCTGCTACACATTTGCAATTGGACAAATTGTCCCTGGTTGGTGTGTCTTGGAGATGTTGTGGAGCCAAGTCTGCAGTGGGGGTGTTGCTGTGCTGGTGCAGTGGATGCCCCTGCCAGATGCCCACGCTGTGCATGGCCAGGGGGAGAGGGTGTCAGTGACACCCCCAGTGCTGGCAGCAGGCCTGGGAATGGTTGTCCACTGGGGAGTGCCTCACTGGCTTCTTTCTCTTCCTCCCTCTACAGGTGCAAATTTCTCTACCTCTATTACTACTCCCCCATCAAGCACTCCAGGTGAGTTTGCATTTTTCTGTATTTGGTTGCTTTATTTTTGTAGGTAGTGGTCTTTACTTTTTACAGCCCTGATTTTTATCATTTACACTCCTGAATGACCCCAGACTCTTATCCCTACAATCTTGTGATATCCTTCTTTCTTCTCCTTCATTCCTGTTTACTTCTGCTTGGACGGTTTTTTACCTCTGTCAATTTTTTTCTAATGTTTTTCTTCTTCNCCGGGCATGGCCCTGGGGCTGTCAGGCACCTTGCGTGCAGTGCTGGAGAGCGCAGAGCTCTGGGTTACGCTGTGCCATGTGCAGATTGCTGCTTCAGCTTCAAGTCCCTCATGGGCAATTCTTTCCCTCCCTCCTTCCCTCAACAGCTCCAGCATACGCAACCCCAGACATCATCTCACCCAGCATCCCTCCAGGTATGGCTGCAGTTTTTTGCTTATTCTCTGCACTGCTTTTGAGTTGTGTTGTTGCTGACCAGGTGCATGGGCTTGAACTTTTCCATGGCTGAGGTGACAGGATCTCTCAGGGATGATGGAGTCCTGTCCTGTGCTCTGCACTGGGCAGCGTTAGAGACATCCCGTGTGTCAAAGAGCATTGCCCAAACACTTCTTCAACACTGACAGCACTGGGCCCAGGATCCCTTCCCTGGGAGCCAGTTCCAATGCCCAGGCAGCTTCTGAGTGCTGCTCCTGTTCCTAATGCCCAGCCCGAACCTCTTCTGATGCAGCTTTGAGCCAATCCCTTGTGTTCTCTCGCTGGTCACCAGAGATATGAACGCCTCCTGTCCCTTCCCCATCCTGACGAAGGTGGAGACAGCAGCCACAGCCCCTCTCAAGCTCCTCTTCTCCAGACCAAACAAACCTGGTGACCACAGCCACTCCTCATAATTTGCACCCTTTAAAAAAAGAAAAAACATCCCACAGAGTACTTGAGGGGCTGCTGCGACTGTGCTGAAGAGATCGGGACAAGCACTCCTTGCATAACGTACCCTGAGATGGTCTTGGCCCTTTTGGTGACTGAGGCTCATTCCTAAAGCATACTGAGCTCTCCATCCTCCAGTATCCCCCATCCCTTCCAAAGATGCCCCTGGGGCATAGAATGGGAGAACAGGAGAGGAGAGGCAGGAAGGAGCAGCCTAGTTCAGCAGAGGGTGTCAGTCCTGCCGGCCTGGCACTCAGGTGGTGTTGCAGCTGCAGCAGCAAGGGCAGGTGGGTGCGTGCTGCAGTGTTTTTGCATGGGTGCCTTCTTGCTTTGTTTGGCAGGGGCCTCGGTGAGCTTGGTGAATGGCAGGAACCGGTGTGAGGGGCGCGTGGAGATCTCGTACTCTGGGAGCCGGGGCACGGTCTGTGATGACTTGTGGGACCTCAGTGACGCGGCAGTGGTGTGCAGGCAGCTGGGATGCGGTTACGCCGTGTCAGCCCCAGGAAATGCCTATTTTGGACAAGGCACCGGCACCATTTACCTGGACGATGTGCAGTGCGTGGGGAACGAGAGCTCCCTCTTCCAGTGCAGGAGCCTTGGCTGGGGTGTGAACAACTGTCGCCACTCTGAGGATGCTGGTGTTGTCTGCTCAGGTACCATTGGTCTTCCTTCCTGATTCCTGCTACACATTTGCAATTGGACAAATTGTCCCTGGTTGGTGTGTCTTGGAGATGTTGTGGAGCCAAGTCTGCGGTGGGGGTGTTGCTGTGCTGGTGCAGTGGATGCCCCTGCCAGATGCCCACGCTGTGCACGGCCAGGGGGAGAGGGTGTCAGTGACACCCCCAGTGCTGGCAGCAGGCCTGGGAATGGTTGTCCACTGGGGAGTGCCTCACTGGCTTCTTTCTCTTCCTCCCTCTACAGGTGCAAATTTCTCTACCTCTATTACTACTCCCCCATCAAGCACTCCAGGTGAGTTTGCATTTTTCTGTATTTGGTTGCTTTATTTTTGTAGGTAGTGGTCTTTACTTTTTACAGCCCTGATTTTTATCATTTACACTCCTGAATGACCCCAGACTCTTATCCCTACAATCTTGTGATATCCTTCTTTCTTCTCCTTCATTCCTGTTTACTTCTGCTTGGGACGGTTTTTTACCTCTGTCAATTTTTTTCTAATTTTTTTCTTCTTCATGCTCTTTTGGCCTGTGTCAGTTTCTTTCTCTCATGCACAATTGTTTCTTACACTCACCAAATGCGTTGCTGCCTGGAAGATCCACAATTCTCCAATGATTACTCTTGTAGCCTAAATGAGAAGACCTATTCCATTGAATTTCTCTAGAATCTTTCTTTTTTTTGGTATGATAAGGGTACATATACTGTGTATTGATCTGTTATAAGGAATTCTAAGTGAATCTCATCTTTATCTTGTTGTTTTTCTTTCTTTTTCTCTTTTTAGCTAGAAAATATTTTTGCGGCAGCTTACTTTCATATTCCTCCGGATCGCTTCAGAGCCCTTTTTATCCTTCGTATTACCCAGATAATGCAGATTGTTTGTGGGAAATACAAGTAACGAACAATTTTCGCATTATGATCACATTTAGCAGCATTCAGTAAGTAAAATACTTGTTGCTTGGGTGCCAAGCATGTTCCCAGTAATTATGTGAATTATGAATATTATCTGGAAATTGTGTCAGTGCAGTATCTTGCTTGTTTGTTGAGCACTTAAAATAACTGAGGTTTACAAAATGCGTTTTACAGGATATTCATTTTGCTTCCTCAGGTTGCAAGGTGGATGCCAGTATGACTATATTGAGATCTATGATGGGCCACCGCAGACTTCTCCTCTGCTAGGAAGAATTTGTTCTGGTTTTAATGTCGTTTTTACATCATCCTCAAACCTGATGACCGTCGTATTTCGCAGTGACTCTAGATATTCAAACAGAGGGTTTTATGCTACATATTATTCCTTTCCGGCAGATCAGAACATCAGTAAGTTTCCTTTCACTTTGAGATATTTTCTTGGTTAAAAGGCTCTTATACCTTGATTTATTTGCCAAAATATTTAACATTGTTGAACTGCTTCCAAAAAGATGACACTCCTACCTGAGTTTCATATCTGGTTATTGACTGATCACTTCCAGATAATAATTACCTTTTCATTTTAAAAGACCTTCAGTTATTGAATTGATTGCCATTAGCTGTTTATGATGGTCACTCTAAACTCATCTTTCTTATCACCTAATTATTTTCACTTTTTTCTATCCTCATGGACAAATTTTTGTATGATCATAGAAAAATTGGCTAGAAAGGGCATTTGAAGCTTCCCTGCTCTATTCCAAGCAAGACTATTACTGACACCAGATCAGGTTCATTATGAGTCCATCTAGTGATGAAGGCAAAATTGAGTGCTGGGCTGCACCTGCAGGGGCCTTACTAGCAGAGATGGAGATGTGATTGTCCTCTTCTGCTCAGCCTTTGTCAGTCAGCAGCTGGAATACTGCATCCAGTTCTTGTCTCTACAATTCTCAAGTGATGTAGACAGACTGGAGAGGCCCACAGAGATGATCAAAGGGCTGGAGAACTTGCCTTATGAGGAGGGACTGAAGGAGTTAGATCTCCTCACCCTGAAGAAGAGGAGGTTCATAGAGGACCTCGTCACAGTATTCCTGTACTAAAAGGGTGGCTACAAAGAGGATGGAGGCTCTTTTCACAAGGAGCCATGTGGAGGAGATGAGAGGCAACAGGTATAAATTGCACTCTTAGAGGCTTTGTCTTGGTAGAAAAAAAGCTTTTTCAATGAGAGGATTCAATCACTAGAACAACTTCCCCAGGGGCATGGTAGAATCCCTGTCAATGGAGTTTTTCAAGATGAGGTTGGACAGGGTGCTACCTAATCTCATCTATGCTGCCGTATCCCATGAAAGGTTGGACTTGATGATCAGTTGCAATGATTCTAAATCTTTGAAAGCTGAAAATTTTCAAATTTTCAGAAGCCGCAACTTCTGAGTGATCTCTTCCAGTGCTGTCCTGCAGTCTAGTGGGAGAATTTTTCTAATGTGTTCTCACAGTCACAAATGGTGGCCATCAATACTTATTCAGACGCCTGCCATCACATTTAGCTCTGTTGTCTGTGTAATTGCCTTTCAAGAGACTGTATGCTGCCAGTTGGTTGCTGTAATGGACCCAGTCGTGAGGATGGTTTCTAGATCTCCTAAGCAAGTAGTGTTTCTGCACACCAGTGTACATGTTTATATCTACAACTTACACAATAGTTTTTAGATGCTTATTGAGGAAAAACTCCTATTTCTTATTGTTTTTGCATGAGTGGTGATATTGGATCAAGATCTCAGCAGAAAACCATTGTATACTATATATACATGTATTTTTTTAGAGTAACTGAAAGTCAACTAAAGTGTGTCAGAGACTATTCATATCTAAGTGTTAAGTGTAAAAATGAACCATCTCCCCTAAATGGTAGTAGCTTTAGCATTTTGTAATATAAGCATTATTTATTATCTGGATTTACTAATAATTCATATTTTCTTCCCTAGCCCTTGCATGCTTGCCAGCCTACATGCGTGCAGTTATAGAGAGAAGCTATCTTCAATCACAGGGTTACTCAGTGTGGAACACCAGCTTGTCCAACTCTTATTGTAAACCAACAATTACGTCGACCCAGGTTATATTCAATGTTCCATACAACAGCTGTGGTACACGTAGACAGGTGAGTGTCAATGTGTTTTGGAGATATCTCCAGGTCTGGGCACAGAAACTTAATAGACATTTGGAAAAGTGCTAAGAATCACATGGGGCATTGTTGTCCACAGGTATTAAAAACATTGAAAAGAAGCATGTGTTTCTGGAGGCTAAGGTTAATTAAACATTCCTACTTGTCCTTCTTGTATAGGTAATATCTGAATTTATATCAAAGTGATCTTCTAGAGAAGAAAATGTAGGATAGAGTTGAGTGAACAATCACACCAAGGATGCATTGGATTTTTGAATATGACATGTTCTTTCTGACTAATACTAGAACAGAAGTTTGTACTGCACAGTGTAAACATGACTGCATGCAATAACTTTGCACTCAACTAATGTGTCAAACAGGGCGACAATGAAACAATCACCTATTCCAACGTGATAAAAGTGCCTGCTTCTGGTTCCATCATCAAGAGGCAAAAGGACCTTAACTTGCACATAAACTGCAAAATGCTCCAGAAAAACTGGGTACAAGTAATGTACATTGCTAATGACACTGCTGATGACATTACTAATGTTGATGAAATCCAGTATGGCAGATACAATGTGAGCTTGACGTTCTACAATTCCTCATCTTTCCTGCGGCCAGTGCAAGAGTTTCCCTACTATGTTGACCTGAATCAGAATTTATTCCTTCAAGCATCTCTTCACAGCTCTGACCCAAATCTGGTATTGTTTGTGGATACATGTGTGGCATCACCTGATCCTTACGATTTTACAACACTGACCTATGAACTGATCAGAAGTGGGTAAGGACATTCTTGGGAATGATTTTAAAATTATCTGTATACAGAGTTCTTAAAGTGATTCATTTATGAAGGATGAAAGTTAGAGCCAGTGTGCATTGGTTGCAATTCTTAATAAAAATATACTTCTAAGACTTTCTGGCAAAATCAAAATAAAATTAAATTTGACAATTGAAATTCCATTTAGAAGTTGCAGTCAGGCTTTCATTTCACTCAGGGAGGCAGTGCAGAAATTGAGGTCTGAACTTGCTTCTGACATAGATGAATGAAATGTAGGGATGTCAATGGCTCTGTGTTTCTGGACATCAGAATTAGAGTTTTGCAAATACTGTTGTGCAACCTGATAACTAGAACACAAAATAGTCTATTCAAAAAATAAAGTTCCTTAGCCTTTTCTTGCTATTCCAAACACTTAGGCCATTTCCAACCTTGATTCTATGACATCTTGCTTGATTTGATGCAACATGTGCCATTTGATTTGAAGTAGAAGAGTTGTGGTCTCTTGTAAGGAATGGACAAAGAGCTAGAAGCATAATAGCGTGGTTCTTGGTGTCCTATTTTCTTACAGGAAAGAAAGACCCATGCTAATTTATTTCCCTTCTGTGCTTGGTGTGGATATGAGTCTTTCTACCTCCTGGGAGGGTGTTGATATTTGTAACCTTAGCAAGGTAGGAGTGTAGCAACCTGCCATTAGACTGGAAGGCTATTGCTTGTGAGCCTAAAGAAATGAGCTGGTGCCTCCTGCCTGTGAGGTGAATGCCCTTTTACACATTATGTGGAAGATATAAATGTCAAAAGACCAGAGAACCTATTGCTTGCCTATGGAGATACGTATCAGAATAAGCCTGGGAGGGTGTTGATATTTTGACTTCTGGTTTTCTATTCCCTCTTGCCTTCTGGTTTTATATTTGAAACAGAAGCAAACTGAACATAGTATAATAGTGCTTCTATTCAAGATAGCTGATCTGTTGATTTTTTTTCTCTCTCTCTAGGTGTGTTAGAGATCCTACCTACTCTTCTTACTATTCACCATACAGTGGTGTCAAACGGTTTGCATTTAATGCATTTTCATTCGTGAACCGATACCCATCGGTCTACCTGCAGTGTGAGCTGGTGGTGTGCAGGTACTACGACTACTCTTCCCGCTGCTACCAAGGCTGTGTTAGCAGGTTCAAGAGGAATGCAGGATCTTCCCAGGAAAAAATGAATCTTATTGTTGGACCTATTCGGCTTCAGGATCCTCCTGCTGAGAACAGGAATGCTGGTAAGTGTAAATGTCTTCCACTTCTATTTAATGTAGGGCTCTATATAGTGCTGTGTGTTTGCATATCAATTCATTAATCTAGCTCTGAAGCATGCCTTTGGTTTATTCACAACTCTATTATAATTCTTAAGGTTATTTTTATGTATAGTTTTTAAAAATAATTACAAACTATTTCCTTTTTATTATTTTTTTTCCAACTATTTGTTCTGCACGTGCCAAGTGGCAATTGATTCAGTTCTGCCAGAAGGGAGATTCAGTTCTGCCAGAATGGAGATTAGATGTAGCACATCTACCTGCAGGATTTGCATTAGATTTTCAATGCTGTCTGTCCGATGTATCTCTTATTTATTAACAACCAATCTGTATGTCCCTTGAAAATGTTGTTCTCCAGTGCCCTACAGTGCCCTATAGCTGGTGTTCCCACTGTTAGGGAATAGCATCTTATGGTCTTGGAGCGTAATCATCACAAATTTTTAGTTACTTTTTAATTTCTTTCCATAATCCTTATTGGTTTGGTATGGCCACAGAATCATTTGTTAAATGATATGTGATAATTTTTCTGATCAAAACCATGTTACAGATCTGATTGGATCCGTTTTGTATCAATTTATCTTTTAACTTTGAAATTAACTGGAACAGGAAACAAGTGTAAGCCCCTGTCTTTCTCTCTTGTGTGCAGAGCTGGCCTCTAACACTCAGGTGAGAGGGGAGCTGGAGAGCTCAGTGCCTCCTGCCAGCTCTCACGTTCCTCTGGTCGTGACCGCTGTGGTGCTGGCTGCTGCTGTCCTCACCGTGGGAGGATTTCTTCTGAAGCGCAAACTGCAAGAACCCATCCCCTACCAGATAATGTGAGAGGTGACCAAACTTCTGCAGGCGGAGGGTGCAATCTGGATATTTCAGAGCATTTCAGCTGAGCTCCTACTTTGCTACTATGTCTTGGGAGACTGGTTTCAGTGGCTTGGGAAAGAACTGAAAGAAAGAATTTCTTTTGCCATTGCTTATCTGCAGATAAAACTCTTGTGTGTTGCTTTACTGATATGAGATACTCCAGTGAGCTGTCCAAGAAAAATATTTCTTTTGGGTAAAAGTATCTTGATAATCAGTCATAAAATAAAATACGCAGCCTTTTGCAGAAAAGGAATTGCTCTTGTACAGTGTTACTTATTCTGAGGGACATGGGTCTTTACATTTGCATGTTTCTATGAGAAAATGTAGGCCATTTATGAACCTTTGTATAGAGTTAGAATGGAATCAAACCTGTTTATGCACATGTGTAATAAAAAAAAAAGAGGAAACGTGAAGAGCAATATTTCTTCTTGTGTGATTGTAAACATGCTGCCTGTGTCTGAGCTCCCAGCTAATGCATTATCAGACTGAAGATGGTTTCTGACCAAGTGACTTTGCCAAGCAATGATCTGTACTCTTGCTGTTACGCATTTCTAATCCTATGGTGGTAGGGGGAATGTACGTAAGCTGCCACAAGGAAGTGTGACCAGTCTCAAATCCCCATGTGAAAACAAAATAATAATAAAGGAAGAAGCTGCTGAGAAGAACGCACTTACTACAGGTGCAAAGGTCACTGGTATCTGATTGAGAAATGCTCCTCTTTAGACTTTGTTTTCTAGCAAGCTATGAAAGATGAAAGCTTGATAACAACCATGTAAAATATGATATGTGAGATGAGCCAGAGAGAAGGTAGTGACCTATACTTGAGGCTACATCCTGTCTTGATGATGAGGATATGGGCAGCTCTGACAGGAATAGTCATGACAGCCTGTAGTGTTTCTTCCTGCAAGCTGCCTTTTCTAGGTGACCCCAGCCAGGCATCTCCTCACCTCTCCATGCTGCGGAGAAGGGACCTTATGAAGAGGGAGGGGCATTGCCCACAGAGAATGGAAATGAATTTTGTTGTCCACACATGAGGAACAAGGACCAAGAAAGGTCCTCCACTCCTCTATCTACCACCCTACAGCCGCATTTGAAGGGCAGAGCAGCCCGGGAGGCTGGGCTGCCTTTCATCTTGTCTTGTTGCGTGGCCCAGAGATTACTCAGACTTGGAGATGCTCAGCATAGTGGATCCATTCCTGGACTTTCCTACCTGTTTAGAAGAGGACCTTCCCCTCCACTCTTCCCAGACCTTCTGTTTTCTCTCCTACACCAGCTCCTGGCCCTGCAATTCTGCTACCCCACAATTTTTCAGGACGTAGCCTAAAAGCACTTTTTGTGTCTCACATTCTCAGAGCACCTTTGTGATCAGACTAGCAGAAATACCTGTGCTTTTCAGAACAGTTCTCTCATGCTGTATCTGTGCCAGGGGTTCCAGATGGAGATATACCGAGGTTGTACCAGAATGCAAGGTAGAAGAACCAAGTGCAGTGGTTTCTATATTAAATGCTGCTGTAGAAAGCAATACTAAACTGCTCAACCATTTGGTGTCTCAGAATCATTCACAAGCCAGTATATGTACAGGAATCTCCTACCAATAGGCACCAGAACACAAAGTGTTTTCAAAGCTCAGTGGATCTTCTTTCACAGGGTAATGTGCTGAGAAACACTTCAAGCTGCCAGCAGAAGTCCTAGAGAGCAAAAATGCATTATTGCAAGAGATGTATCTACCCAATGGGAAGGAAGAAAACACGCTCTGTATGGTATTCACATTAACAAATTCTATTTAATCTGGCCATAAGTTATCTATTTCTACTGTGCAGATTGTCTAATGATTAAGATCTCTAGAAATACGTAGATCTTTGACATTTATCTCAAAGAATTAACTAGTGAAGAATTAAGCGAAAAAATAAATCATCTGCGTTGTTCATTTACCCGGACAGCTTAGTGGGTGTTTTTTTCCATTGAGCCATCTGGGAATCACTTTTGTGTTCCCCTTCCTCCTCCGCCTTTTCAGTTATTACATGAGTTTGGAGAAGAACTGCTGTCCATCATTTACTCTCACTTCACTGATTGCAGTGTTTGATCGGTCAGTCGAATGTACCGTATTTTTTCTGCTTCTTGCCAAAGTGCCAAAAACAGAAGAATATGAATAGTGAATACCAAGTGCTGGGTACATTTCCTCATTCATGTACGAATGTGGTTGTTTGGATAAAGAAGAAATATATTTACTGTTCGTTTATATTTGCTTTCAAGGCTTCCAACCTTATCTTTGACCTCTTGTGTTTTGCACTTCCTTCTTCCATTCCAATAATGCTGGCCTTTGTAGAAAGACCTTCAAAGTCATTCTCTTTTTCCCTTGGGCTCTTGGACTTTAGTCTCCATCTCTGCCCCTGGATGCAATAGATTTGTATGATACAATAATCGTGCCACAGATTTTGACTCCTGATAATGCCATCCAAGCTTTGATGGCTGTAGAGGTAAGAATCAGATGAAGAATGATATTTTGGCTCTTCAGTCTTAGGATGGTCATCAGTCTCTCTGGCAGGAGAATGATGAATGAGAATTTAACGTTATTTTATGCTGTGGAAAAGCTTTGGATTTATTTTTCAAATTCTGGAACAATTTTAAGTTGTAACCTGTGTAAGTTACTTAAATATGCATAGAATCCATTGACTTTTCTGCTTGGATTTCACAAAAAGTTATCAGCTGACTGTGATTCTCTTGACAGTTTCTTGCTAATAACAATTTCACAGTCAACAGTGTGAATTTTGACATGAACTTAAAATGTTAAAAGGGTTCATGCTGGGACTGTGTGTGTTCAGCTGCAAGGTTCTTCAGACGTCTCACAGCGATTTGATTACAAGGCTTGGTGCAATCTCTCTAGTTATCTGGAGAAATTTGTCCACACGGTATGGCAATGTATCACTTACACACCATGGTGTGAGATCCTCTCTGTCATGGCTGAGGCTCTCAAAAAAGTAAACTGGCAAACAAGTCTTCATGCCTCTCCAAGGTCTGCTCCTCTTGTGACCACTCCAGCTCTCTTTCCTCACATCTGGGAACTGGTAGCTCAGTCAGGACCACTGATTGTTGCCTCTTGATTCCTCTCATCTCCATCATGTTGTCTCTCTAGTGACTTCTACATCCACCAAGAGGCTGCAGCCACTTGCAACCCCTTTGTTGTTGGCTCTCTTGGTAGTAACATCGATGTGGAGGTAGAACTGGCAATTTTGATGAGACCCAACTGTCTAGATGAAGTGTCTCTTGGTCATCTTCTGTTGTATTTAGCAACGTGATGCCACAGTTCTGGCGGGTTGTGTTCAGAGGCCTCCAGTCATACTTGAACATGATATTATTTTATTATATTTAAAGTATACCCAAGCTGTAGGACAGACATTCTTGTTCCCCCAGGAAACTTGCCTCACCAGCTTGAATCAAGTTATGAAGTTCTCTAACAACTTTGTTGGAGGAAACCCTTTTGAATTTCAAGATCCCACTACCTTTTCTGGATCTGCCAAGGATTCTTCCTCATAAAAGAAAAATATAATGTTCATCAGCCAGAATTGAAAGGTATCTTTGGGTAAGAGATCATTTTGTTTGTATAATGAGATGATTGTACAACCTATGGTAGCATAAATATTTCCTTTCAGCCAGTGGAAAATGTTACTCTTGAGATATTATCTCCATGCAGAAACCAGGATGTGACCAAATATTGAATAACAAATCAAACATATTTTTGTTTCAGATTAAAATAACATGCTTATTTTATTGTTCTCCTGTAGAAAAAGAGACCTGTAAAGCCACTCCCCTTCAGAAATAGGGACTATAAATTCTGATGGTTCTTTCTATCAACAACTCTTGATGAGATGGGTACCACTATGATACTGATGTGCCTTCTCTTGCTTGGTCCAGGAGTTCTCGAGGCCAGACAAGGTAAACCACTTAGACTTGTTCCAGGGCACGTAGAAAATGAATTATAAAGATGTCGATTCCATGAACAGAAATGACAGTCATGCTGATATCGATTTGGGCAAAAGATTAAAGGTGAAATTGAATGAAATCAGATATTCGCTATTCTAGTAGAACAGAACTCTGCTTGATTGTAGTCAGTTGTAAGAATGATTTAAAGCTTTTAGTGGAGTACATTTTGCAGCCACAGGATAGTCTTTGTGCCTTGAATTATTGCTAGAATTGTGTCTGTATGTTATACATGAGTGATTCCTCCAGTTACAGAAATTTGACATCATAATTATGGAAGACTTTTTTTTACTAAAATTCATATTTATTGCAGAGTATATGCAGGCATACACACGCTACATGTAAAATATTGTTTGCATTACTTCAATCTTCTTCATCATACGTACATTTTAGTGAAGTATAACAAGAAGTTAGTTTTCGTAATTTATCACCATGGATAAATTTGTGATGGATAAAAATAATCAAAGACATGAAAGAATTTTCATTCAACTTTATTTTTGTCATTCACCTAAGTGACTGAGGTGACTTTGAACTAGATAGCTCTATATATATCCTAGAACAATTACAGATGATTTTTGTAACTTGCTATTTAAGCATCATCGTAACAATTTTTATTGCCATCGTCCACCTCATACAGATTTCCTCATCTGTCCTCTGCTTGCCATCTTGCTCTTGCTGCTTTCGTTGTTCTCTCTGCTCTTGGCTTCATTCCCCAGCCCCTGCCTCTGACACCTGGGTCACAGTAAGTGCTGCATTTGTGTCATTGAAGACTTTTCCATTTTTGACATCTCTGAAGTGTGAACCAGGATGCAACCTATCTAATTAAGTGCCCAGCTGATTATTTTGCTCTCACAATGATGACATTTCTTGAATGAAAGTAAAATTGTATTACGGCAGCTTTCATTTCCTAATCCCTCTCTGACTTTTCACCAGGTTTGCTGCTCCAATGCTAAGAAATTCCAATTAAATACTTGAAAAAACAATTCAGATATAAATCAAGGGGCAGATTCGTAGCTTCTCACTTTGAACCGATAGTTAAATGCGTATAAACAGGGAAATATTTAGTTTGGGCACTGTCTTGACAGCTCCTCTAATCCAACAACAATGAATAGGATAAAGTGAAGAAATCCTGGAGCAGGTAACTTCTCAGGATTCTTTGGCTTTGTTTGACTTATTCAGTGTTTAACAACAAGCTAAATATGTATTTGGCAGATGTGCAAAGCATGACAAATGCAGCATGCTTGTTTCGATCTCCAAAGTATAAGTACTGTAGATCTTAAGTTACAACATTCATCTGGTGACCTACAATTTTGATAAAGTCTTTAATAAACTTCTTCACCAAGAAATGGATCTCTAAAATTGGTATTTTCATGCTGTTTGTGCAGAATGTCTAAGTTATGAAAAAGCTAAATCGAACTGAAAAGCAGATTGGTTTTATGTGAATGGATGTGTTTTAACAGCAGCTGTCAGGTGTGATCATGAAAAGTTATTGAGCTTTTCTTTATTTCTAACTCTAATACGTTTTTACAGGCACGTAAGAAAGTAAAAGCCAGTGGATTCCTAATGAAATTCTTGTAACCCCAGTGAGTTCATTGCCCAGATTTTTGAACATTTTGTGGAATTCTTCTTGTAAAATTACTCTTAAAAACCGCAGGATTTGATTGTGATGTGTGGACTCTAGATATTTAAAATTCTCTTAAAATTTTACAGGAAGACATATTCCATTTAAAAAGCATAAACCAGGGAGAAGAGGTAAGAACAGCGATTGTTTTCTCTAAAATCCTATCTCTTTTTTTTGGAAAGATTAATTTGGTCTTATTCTGACGCCGTTTTAAGCAAAGTAGCATGCTGGTTAGTGTCCTAAATGTTACACCTCAGTAGTGTCTAACGTCCTGTGAACTCCACATTACCTGACTGGTAATTTTTATATGGCACCACTGTGGCAGCCGCATGAGTATGGGTTTAGGAAAAAGTGGTCTTGGATGGCCATGCTGCATTTTGCTCTGTCCCCAAAACCTCAGCAATCTCTGTGAACCACTGCTCTACTTTGGTCCCTGACCCCCAGGTCAGCAGAGCTTGCTCCATCACACTGAAGTGCTGTACATACACGCTTCTGGTAAGACCAGATTGAGAGAAGAAAAGCTGTGCTGTACTTCCTAAATTTCCATAGGATTCGAGGCAAATTGCTGCATCTCCTTGTTCTTTACCATAAAACGTTTAGATGGCAATGTAAAAAACAAATACATAAACAATGTTCCAAAAAAATATTTTCTTCCTATGAACAAAACTAAAAATGTCAGTGCTATTTTTCTTACTGGAGTTTTACTCGGATTTCAGTCTGATGTTGGAATTTGTTTTCTTTCCTTTGCTCTCCTCTTGCGCTTTTCCTATCATCAAAGAATTTCCTTTCTTGCTAAAATACTTCGTGCTTAACCTGCTAACTTTTCTGTAGGAATCTTGTGTGAAATATGTGCTACTGGCCTTCAGGTCTGATAGGGGAAGAAAAAAAGTGGTCTCCCCCTCCTCCATCTCTGTCCTCACAGGAGTTTAATGCCACGCTAGACAAGCACCCACCAGGAATGATGGTGTCCGGGGCAGGAGGATGGAATAAGAACTTCTTCAGGTCATTTCCAACTAGTTTGTCCAACTCTGTGTTTGTGCTCCATTCCCTCTCTCCCAAAGGAACTGGTCTCCAACTGGTCAATGGAAGACACAGATGTGAAGGCCGTGTACAGCTATATTACGAAGGCTATCTGGGGACAGTTTGTGACGATTCCTGGGACCTTTCCGATGCCCAGGTGGTGTGCAGGCAGCTGGGATGTGGCCACGCCATTTCCGCCCCAGGCAGTGCTTACTTTGGCCAAGGCTCAGGCAGCATCCTGCTGGATGACGTGCGGTGCCAGGGGAATGAGGCGGCCTTGTGGCATTGCAGTCACAATGGATGGGAGAGACACAACTGTGGTCACCATGAAGATGCTGGTGTTGTCTGTTCAGGTGCTTTCACATTTTTCTATTCCAACTTTTTCTATAAACTGCACCCAATATATATGCATGAGCACAGGGTTATGTAGACATCCTTCTCTCAAGATAACAAAATAACTCCCTGTGTTATCTATGCTGCTGCATGCATGCTGCCTTCAGAGCTTTTTGAGTGACATTTATTTCTTACCTGGTATCTGTAGCTGCCAGGTCTCTTTAGAGGAGAGCCCTTGCCTTATCTGGCCCATGATGTCTCGTGCCTCAGTGCAGGTCCCACAGCAGTGCCTTTCCCTGCTCTCACCACCTGTAAATACCACTTTCAATTTAATAATAACTTAAAATTGGTGGTTACCCAACCTCTGATCTCTCCATTGACTTCTGCCAAGATGGAGTATGCTGGCAGAGTAACTTCTCCTGGCTTCATTCCTGAGGAACTGAGTTTGTAGCCTAAACACAGACATACTCATCACACAGACACAGTCCTTACTTGGGAGTTGCTTTTGTTTTGTATTGACAGAGTGGGACTCCACAGAACACGCCATAGCTGCAACAACCTGGTTCTTAGAGATGAGCTCTGTGGTGGAGTCACCCTCTGCTCCAGAGACGACCGCAACGCTAATTCCATCCACTGTGGAGGAGACCACTGCAGGGCCAATAGCCTCTGAACTGACAGAAAGGATCTCCACAGCAACAACCACATCCCCAGCACTGACGACCACCTCAGTGCCAGCAACCACATTGCCAGAGACGAGCAGCCCACCACTGACCACCATGGCAGGGTTGAGTGCTACAGTGGAGACAAGCACTACACTGCCAGTGACATCCAGAGCACAAAGCACTCTAATGGCAGCTGTGGGGTTAGAGACAAGCAGCCAAGTGGAGACCAGCGCATCAGGTAACCCTGCCCAGTGCCACTCACCGAGCCCCTCTGTGCCCCAATCTCTCTTCTCATGCCTGATTGTGGTGCAGGACATAGAAACATAGAATCTTCCATCCCTGGGAAGAAAAAAAGTGGTCTCCCCCTCCTCCATCTCTGTCCTCACAGGAGTTTAATGCCACTCTAGACAAGCACCCACCAGGAATGATGGTGTCCTGGGGCAGGAGGATGGACTAAGTACTTCTTCAGGTCATTTCCAACTAATTTGTCCAACTCTGTGTTTGTGCTCCATTCCCTCTCTCCCAAAGGAACTGGTCTTCAACTGGTCAATGGAAGACACAGATGTGAAGGCCGTGTTCAGCTATATTACGAAGGCCATCTGGGGACGGTTTGTGACGATCTGTGGGACCTTTCCGATGCCCAGGTGGTGTGCAGGCAGCTGGGATGTGGCCACGCCATTTCCGCCCCGGGCAGTGCTTACTTTGGCCAAGGCTCAGGCAGCATCCTGCTGGATGATGTGCGGTGCCAGGGGAATGAGGCGGCCTTGTGGCATTGCAGTCATAATGGATGGGGGAGACACAACTGTCGCCACCATGAAGATGCTGGCGTTATCTGTTCAGGTGCTGTCACATTTTTCTTTTCCAACTTCTTTTTCTATAAACTGCTCCCAATATATA
>WBMW01003125.1:147231-158490 GCA_013396635.1 Penelope pileata | reverse complement strand
TGTGAGCACAGTTTTATGTAGATATCCTTCGCCTGAGACAACAAATAACTCCCTGTGATATCTCTGTTGCTGCATGCATGCTGCCTTCAGAGCTTTTTGAGTGACATTTATTTCTCACCTGGCACCTGTAGGTCCACTGAATGCCACAGACTGGCCGTACTCACCAGGTGAGTCGTGCTCCCTGGCCCTGCAGCAGGTTCCTCCCCGAGCAGTGCATGGCTGCTCCTGGGGAGGAGCTGAGCTGCTGCAGGAGGGTACTGGTGGTGGTGATGGGTCCAAGCCCATCACCTGCTGCTGCCCATGACCCCAAAGGTCGTGGCTGCAGGGCTGGAGCCTGTAGAGAAGAGCCCCAGCCTCACCCGGCCTAAAGTGTTCCACACCTCAGGGTGGGTGCCACAGCAATGCCTTTCCCTGCTGTCACCATCTGTAAATACCACTTTCAATTTAATAATACTCTCAGATTGGCTGTTCCCCATCTCCATTCTCTTTGTTGACTTCTGCCAAGATGGAGTATGCTGGCAGAGTAATTTGCCCTACCTTCACTTTATTCCACAGGAGCTGCATTTGTAGCTTGCATCAGGCATGCCCATTACACAAACATGGTCTGTGCATGGGTGATCTGTTCTTCTATATTTGCAGGAGTGACCTCCGCCACACTAGAGACAACCACCATAGAGACAAGTTACCCAGTACCAGAAATCCTGTTGACAGAGACGCGCTCCCCATTGGAGAGCAGCCCACCAGGTAACCCTGCCCAGTGCCACTCACCGAGCCCCTCTGTGCTCCCAATCTCTNCTATATTATGAAGGCCATCTGGGGACGGTTTGTGACGATCTGTGGGACCTTTCCGATGCCCAGGTGGTGTGCAGGCAGCTGGGATGTGGCCACGCCATTTCCGCCCCGGGCAGTGCTTACTTTGGCCAAGGCTCAGGCAGCATCCTGCTGGACAACATGCAGTGCCAGGGGAATGAGGCGGCCTTGTGGCATTGCAGTCACAATGGATGGGGGAGACACAACTGTCGTCACCATGAAGATGCTGGTGTTATCTGTTCAGGTGCTGTCATATTTTTCCTTTCCAACTTCTTTTTCTATAAACTGCGCCCAATAAATATGTGTGAGCACATGGTTATGTAAATATCCTTCTCCCAAGATAAGAAATAACTCCCTGTGATATCTCTATTGCTGCATGCATGCTGCCTTCAGAGCTTTTTGAGTGACATTTATTTCTCACCTGGCACCTGTAGGTCCACTGAATGCCACAGACTGGCCGTACTCACCAGGTGAGTCGTGCCCCCTGGCCCTGCAGCAGGTTCCTCCCCAAGCAGTGCATGGTTGCTCCGGGGTAATTTGCCCTGACTTCACTTCATTCCTGGGGAACTGCATTTGTAGCTTACATTGGACATATCCATTATACAGACACAGTCTTCATGTGTTTGATTTCCTTACATATTTGCAGGAGTGACCTCCACCACGGAGACAAGTTACCCAGTACCAGAAATCTTGTTGACAGAGACGAGTTCCCCATTGGAGACCAGCACACCAGGTAACCCTGTCCGGTGCCACTCTCTGAGCCCCTTTGTGCCCCCAACGTCCCTTCCCTCCCTGGTTAGCAGTGGAGGGCATCTCCCATTCCTGGGCCATTCCTGGCACCCCAGTCTGCAGGGAGGATGAAAGCAGAGCATGGAGCAGGGCTGGTAATATAGGGAGCTGTGGCCTGGGGACAGGATCCCTGCAGCATCTACTGGGCAAGGAAGGAGCTAGGAGAGGGATTTCCTCTTACAGCACCAAGAGGGATTGTGACAGATGGTCACTGAGTGTTTGCTCCTCCAGTTCCTGCATGGGTATTGCCATGGGTATTTTGTGGAAATGCTCTGCATGATGAGCAATGCCGTGGGATGAGGGCTCCTTGGAGATATTGGGGAGCCATGACATGCCCTGACTGTGTTCAATGTGCCACGTCCTAGGTGTGCGCCTGCAGCTGGTCAACGGCAGGCACGTCTGCGAGGGCCGTGTGGAGGTGTTGGATGGGTTCCACTGGGGCACGGTGTGTGACGACGCGTGGGGCCTGCGCGACGCGCAGGTGGTGTGCCGCCAGCTGGGCTGCGGGCCCGCCATCGCCGCGCCGGGCAACGCTCGCTTTGGTGCCGGCACGGGCCGCATCCTGCTGGACAACGTGCAGTGCCGAGGGGATGAGGCCTCCCTGCTGCACTGCCAGCACAACGGCTGGGGCCTGCACAACTGCAGGCACGGGGAGGATGCCAGCGTCATCTGTGCAGGTATGTGGGCGGTGGGGATCCAGCTCCATGAGGGCTCCGCCATGCCCCATCCTCTCCATCCAAACACCCCTTCATGGTGTCCTGTGCCCCAGGGCCCCTTCACCAGAGCATCACAGCTCACTTGTGGCTCTTCTTCCACAGCTGCTGTGAGCACCCCAGCGCCTTCAGCAGGTAAGGCTCTCCTCTGGCTCTCACCTTTTTTCACTTGTGGAGTGTTCCTGCTGCTCTGTTTAAAATTAGGCTTTTGTTTATGGCAACATCACGCTAAACTTGCACAGTAAGTCTTAGACTGACTGATATCCCCTTGCTTTTCAGCAACACTGATTTGTGGTTGCACTGCCTGGCTGCAAGCTACTCCTTATTAGGTTCTTTGGTCAGATCAAAACTTAGGGAGTGTTTTCTAAATTCCTAACTTTTTATAGCATAGAATCACAGAGTCATGGAATTGTTAGAGTTGGAAGGGACCTTCAAAGGCCATCTGGTCCAACTCCCCTGCAATGAATAGAGACACCTACACCTCAATCAGAGCTAATTATATTTAAGGCCTTGCCCAGCTGCCTGCAGTGCTTACTTTGGGCTGAGGGAACGCTGTCTGTTCAGGAAAGTGTTTCCATGTTGATTCTCATGACCCCTCCCAAAACCAGATGTTGACTATAGAAAAGAGAGACCAGAGCAGCCTGAAGATGGTGGTCTGACACCATAGATGTGACAAGGAACCAGCTTGCAACATGAAAGTAAACCTACAGCAAAACCAAATATTTGTTTTGATTTGGAACATACTGAGTATGATCTGAAGTCAGCAGGAGACCTGCTTTTCAGCAGTTGCAGATTGGTTACATAAAAGATAAGTACAGTTTTGTGAAGGTTACTGTAAGTAAATTCTCTTCCATTTCTTTCTGCAGCACCTTATTTTTGTGGTGGCTTAATTTCAAATTCCTCTGGGATGCTGCAGAGCCCGTACTACCCTGGAAATTATCCAAACAACGCTGACTGTGTGTGGGAAATACAAGTAGAGAATAATTTCCGTGTTATGCTCACATTTAGAGATATTGAGTAAGTAAAACATTGATTCCTTGAGTAAATAACAAAGTCAAAACTTACTTGAAAAGTTTGAAAACTTACTTGAGACAGGCAGCCTTCCCAACTTTACAAGTATTTTCAATATCGTCCAGCATTTGGAAGACTTGAACAGATTGGATTAGTGAAGTATTTTCTGCTTGCAACCACATGCAAAATGAATAAAGTGAAAACTTTAAGTGCTGAAAGATGTTATCACATGCTAGCCAGGTAAACCAGAGTTTCTGGATCACATTGACAAGGTGCTGATGCTTGTTCCTCAGGATGCAGAGAAGCAGGTGCCAGTATGACTACATTGAAGTCTATGATGGGCCCCCACACTCTTCTCCGCTTCTTGGGAGAATTTGTGCCGGTTCCTTTCTCACGTACACATCATCTTCAAACCTGATGAGCGTTCGCTTTCACAGTGATTCTAGATACGCATTTAGAGGGTTTCGAGCCCGCTACTCCTCCATCCCAGCAGATCACAACATTGGTAAGTTCCCGCTCAGAACAGAAACCACTTCTCAACAGACAAGGCTGTTTGAGTTTTTGTATGCAAAATAAATGTGTGTGTATTTGAAGATGTAAGGAAAGGAAGTGACGCGTGCAAATTATGCTGGGTTGGGGTGTGAACTGACTATCTTCTAAATTAAAAAATAAGACAACAGCATTTGGTTCAATTACAACCTTCAACCATTCACAAGTTGCCGAATTCCCTAATATGTTGTATCTTCTTCTTATCCTAGCCCTTACATGCTTGCCAGACTACATGCATGCAGTGGTTAGCAGGGACTATCTCCAGTCCCAAGGCTACTCTGCAGAGAGGGTCACCCTGAACGACACTGGCTGTGAACCCACACTCACATCACGTGAGGTCATATTCAACATTCCCTATGACAGCTGTGGGACGACGCGAGAGGTATGCTTACAGCCAGTGAACCACATTGCAGGGCATGCTCTGAAATGAGTTGTGAAAGGGTCACGGTGGTGCTCAGTGCTCAGAAGTGAAATGAGACCTGGGGGCTTAAATCTTTCCTTGCCTCTTGGAATCCCCATGCTTAATAGAAATGAGCTTCTAGGGAGGAAGCTCATCGTTTTAAGTGCCATGCAGGTTTGGGATGATTGTGCATTATGTGATCAGTGTTTTGTACAGAAGGGTAACAAGCTGGCTCTGCTGTGAATTTAAAAGTTTTTCTCCACTGATTTCTGCTGAATTAATTATCAGAAAGTTTATTTACATGTGAGCAGAAAAGACCAACATCAAACTTCTTAGTTCAAAGAGCTTAAGATGAAGCTACATTTTTAATTGCATATTATTCTATCAAAACTTAGAATATGGAATTTGACAGAAAGGCAATTCCTCATTTTATATTACATCACAGGAAAGCAATGATACAATCAACTATTCCAACATGATCAAAGTTACCTCTTCTGAGCACATAATCAAGAGGAAAAAGAATCTTCAATTACATATCAGTTGCAAAATGTTACAAAACACATGGATGCAAGTGTTGTATGTTGCTGATGATACTGCAGACGTGGATGAAAATCAGTTTGGAAGATATGCTGTGAACATCACGTTTTATGATTCCTCATCATTCGTGCGGCCAGTGCGTGAATCTCCTTACTACATTGACTTGAATCAAAATTTGTACCTTCAAGCTTATCTTCACAGCTCTGACCCAAATCTGATGATGTTTGTGGACACATGTGTGGCATCACCTGATCCTCATGATTTTAACACTCTGGCCTACGATATAATCAAGGATGGGTAAGAGCTTTCTCAAGTCATTAGATGCATAGAGGTAATATCCTTTCTCCATTTATTTTAAAAGAATAGAGACAACGTGAATTGGTTTGGATCTCATCATCAATGGACTGTTAAAAGGGTTCTTTGATTTTTTATTTTTACAACCTAAACCTAAGAAATGAAACTTAAACCTAGCTAAAGGTTTGTTTCAGTGACTTTGTCCTTGTCCTACACGCAAAACTCAAAGTAGTGAGGTAGTGAGGTAGACGAGATGGTGAACGCTGGCAGCAGAAATCTATTGTCATAGGTGTTAATATTTTAGTGAAACCTGCAGAAACAGGTCAAGCATCAGGCCCATTTATTGTGCCTCATATAGAACAAACAGCAAAGAGTCCATTCTTCTTCTACACCATTTAGTGTCTTTCCCTCTCTAGAAGTTCTAACGTCTTCAAAAGATTTAAGTATATTTAGACATAGTCTAAAAGTTGCGTTTTTATTCTCTCAGTACCTGGTTGTGCTTTAATTTACTGCATTTTGAAGGAACGTACATGGGAATCCATGAAGACTAATTCTCTTTATTTCCTCTCAGATGCGTTAGAGATTCTTCCTATGCCACCTACTACTCCCCCTACAGCCATTTTGCTCGCTTCAAGTTCAACGCCTTCGAGTTCATTAACCGCCACACCTCGGTCTACCTGCGCTGCGAGCTGGAGGTCTGCAGGCTCGGGGACTACTCCTCCCGCTGCTACCAGGGCTGCCTCAACCGCTTCAAGAGAGAGGCAAGCCCTGCCCAGGAAAAGGTAGATGTTGTTGTCGGACCGCTGAAGCTTCGAGAAGAGGATGCTCAGAGGAGGAACACTGGTAAAGTTGAATAAATTTCTCCCATATTTACTCTAGGACTACTTAGTTCGCCATGAAAAAAAGCCATAGCTCTGTTTCAGACATCTGTCCTTGAAATCTGCTTATGGTAACCTCACTGTAAACTGGAAGGGATTGTTCGGCTGACTCAGATGTCTACAACATCCTTCTTCTTTCAGCACCTTGTAAATTATTTTCACCTGCATGCACGAAAAATGATAACTGCTTTGGTTGTCCCAAAACAGTAACCCAATGTAGTGCTATAACTCCATTGGACTAATTAGCTCCAATCTGATTGTGTAACCCAATTGCCAGCTCTGCTCCTGAGAAGGAAGCTCCCAGACTTCTTCAGAAATGTTTAATTCCCTCAGTTGTCTTTTGCTCGTGAAGTTTGCTTAGTTGTCATCCCTGCTAACGCAAAGCCTGTTCAAAGGACAATGAAATTAGAACTTAGTTTATTTCTGGTTGTGATCTAGGAGGCATCCCATTTCACACAGCAGCTCTTTGTGCTCTGATCCTTGGCACAACGAGACCAAACCCTCCTGCCTTCCCTTGCAGGGCTAGATGCTTCCGTGCCTCCTCCCCACACGGGTCCCACTGCTGGAAATGTGCTCGGGCCTCTTGCTGCTGCTGTCGCCGTCCTGGCCGTCGTCGTTTTCGTTCTTGCTGGCTTTCTTGTGAGACCTGCACTGAATAAACCACTTACGCAGAGGATGATGTGAGGCCACCATCATCTGCCAAACAATTACAAGACAACTGCATACTGTGAGCCACCAAAATACTTCACTGACAGTCACATATGTGCCATTTGTAAAAGCTGTGATAGAGCAAATCCCGGCCTGCTACATGTTGCAAAATACCTTTGTAATCCTAACTCTTAAATGATTAAGGAATAATTTCGATGTTCATTTCTCAAGTTGTTTGGTGCAGTCATTTTATCATTTTTCTCCTCTTTAATTCTTTCCTCACGTCTTCTCCAAACCATTTATCTAATGCCTTAAAATTTTGTCAACTGGAGAAAAAATAGGAATGAAGCATCAATAAAAATTTCAAGCTTTATTAAAAAGGAGGAAGATCTAATTCTGGGAGAAGAAACAGGCCATGTCTGGAAGGGAAATAAAAATATTGATCTTACCATGGCATTTGGTGTTGTGGCTGTACCCTATTCTAATTATTTGAAGCATTGTTTTTAATGCTATTTTTTTCATTGAAACAATAACAGATCTGTGCTTATTTATAAAATGCAAAGATTTTTAAGCTGAAGAAATATGCTATATGAGGAGTGTCATCTAAAATCAAATGAAGGAATGTTTACAAAGCAATAATTCATTCTTTTGGTTTCAAATGAATGTCTCTCTGATTAAAATACAAATGAATGCTTTCCTGTGTTGAGGAGTGTGGTCTGTCAGATTGAAAACTTGCCGAGCACATGCAAATGTACAGAAAATTTCTGGCCTTAAGCCAGAGAGTAGATTGGTGATGTTTGATGTGGAAATGCCCTCTCTCTTGGTTTTTCAATACTTTCTCTTGAGTGTCACACACAAATACAACATGACCCACGTTGTTCTGAGGAGTTCAGAGGAGCTATCTGTTGGTATATACCCCATCCCAGTGTTCCCTCCAAAGCAGATGGCTGATCTGCTATGAGTATCCTCTCCCATCCAAGCAGCCCCCATACCCACCTACAACCCAGGCTCTTGTAATTCTTCCAGATATAGATCTCACTCTTCATTTATATGTATGTGGGGAAAAAACAGCGTGGAACAACTGTGCTTTTCAGCTGGTGCATATCTCTGCTTTTGCCTCATCCCTGCAGGTGTTCAAAGCCAGGCTGGATGGGGCCTGGGCAGCCTGATTTAGGGGGTGGCAACTCTGCCCATGGCAGGGGCTTGGAACTGGATGCCCTTTAAGGTCCCTTCCAACCTAAGCCATACTATGATTTTATTTGCTGCCCAACTGTTGTATTTCAAAACACTTCTACATGCTGCTGTGAAGATGTGTGAGGCATCTGTGTTGTGTGAGCGCTGGCTGCACCTCTGTGTGTGTGCTTACAACGAGGTATTTTAAATGAGTTGAATCACATAGGGTGCACCCTCATCACCACCCCAACATCTTCCCAAAAGATTTTGCCCAAATCCCTCTGCTATGGCCTAGGCAATCTCTCTTCGTGCTGAACAAGGCTCACTGTTGAAGCTAACATCACTGTTGAAAAGCTTGTCAGACTGCTTCCTCTCCATTTTCACTGTTGCTGTTCAAGCTCATTAGTTCTTGCCCTGTCCTTGCTGGTCATGGATATTAATTTTCTCACTTTTCTCTTTAGGTGCATTTTGCTGATGTTTTTCCATTCAATTTTCAATTGTCTAGATTACATAAATCCAAATTCAAAATCACTGAGCTGTTAAAGGTATTTTGTTAATGATATTTGAGGCTGAGCTGCACAATTTGATCTAAAGTCTTGTCAAGTCAATTGGAAGCCTTCCCACTGACCCAGGAGTTTTGGGATATATCGTAAACCAAGCAGAACTGTGAATCTCATTCAAAAGATTGAATCTCAATTGAGATTTTTCAGGTCTCACCAAAATGTCATTTAAATATCAAAAGAAATCTCATATCTGCTTTCCAGAAGAAAGAATTTTGTTCATTTTTCAACACTTTTTGTTGCTGATCATGATAAAATTATTTAATTTCTTTTTTTCCTACAATTGTTTTCTTTGTGGTTGTGAAGAGTCTGACTTCTCAGGACTTAGCAAGCCCTTCTGTGTTGTATACATTCATAAATCAACTGAAACACGCTGGAAATGCAAACAGCCAAATCCCACATAAGCATTTACCACTGGTACATGAAAACACGAAAAGCAAGGTTTGGGATTTTTTCCTTTTATGTCCTACTTGAAAGTACTAGAAATTAAATCCAAAATGCAAACTAAAATTCTTTATTCAACCTGTTTTGGGAGTGTTGGGCTTTCTACTTTGTGTTGGTCAGTGTCACCACCATCCCTCTAGGGAAGCCTGAAGGATGAATGCAAACACGAGGATGTCAAGAGCCAGGTATATGTGGCCTGCTCTGCCTTTCTTAAAATACTTCTCTGGAGGCAGCAGTTTGCTCATTTGTCACCTTCTCCGCCTTCAGAGAACACGAGCCAACCATCACTTGGCAGGTTTTTGAATAACTGAATAACCGTCTGACTTTGGTATTAGTTTATTTAATTTTTTCCCTTTCGTGTCTGTCGCTCAGCCTGTACCCAACCATGCAGTATGCACTCCTTCACTCACCCAACAACCTCAACACCAACTGAACATTTTTGCAGCATCGTGCTTAAACACACTACGAGTGTCAACTTATGTAGTGTGATCTGAGTTGAGAAAGGAAAATTACTGAATTACATCACATATGCACATACTATGTAACTAGAAGTGCTTGTAGGTCTGATAGGCACATCCCTCAGCAACGCTTTTGAGGCGGCACTTAGAGGTGTTTCATGGAGAGAGGATGGAGACATAGCAATCTGGTTTCACATACACTTTTTTGGGGGAAACAAATAAAATTGTATGGACTCTGTGAGTTCCTGCCAGTGTGTTTTTCCCAGTGCAATCATGCAACCTATTTGGCCAATGCTGGGGTTAAAGCAAAGCCCACAAAGTTCTTGTTTGCGTGTTTGTATGCTGAACTTCCTGTGCTTTGCTCTCATGTTTATCTTTCTATTCTAATTTTGGATTATGAAGCAGATAATTCAACTCTGTAGGCCTCCTTCCCAGGAACATATTGTGAAAATATATATAACAAGGTATAAATAAACATTGTTTATGGATCCCATAGCTAACAAACAGGCTCATTTTCTAATTATTAATAATAAATCTCCATGTTTTGTAGACTGAGACTTAAAAGAACTAATTTGCTTTTGCAGGGTATGGGTAAGAAACAGTTTTTCTTGCTTCCGTTACTTATGCCTCACCACACAAGCCCACAGATACTCTTTGACTGAATTAAGCTGAGTTAAGCAATTAAACTCTACCTTCTTCTCATGGTTCCAATGTAGGTATCCTTTAATACTCGAGGTGGAACATCTCATTTTCACTTGACTGATAACGACCATTTTAAATAACTTCAGCAGATTCACAAACTGAGCTTTTTTTTTAAAAGGATTTTAGTAACATCTACCCTGATCTGGAGGTCAGGCAGACAACAACTTCAGCTGGGTTTCTGAGTTGTTTATCACGCTTAATAAGCTCAGAGAAAAGAGTAAATACATTTGTTTAGACTGTCCAGCACTGCTCTGTGTCTGTGGCAAGTTCAGAGTAAGAATTGCAGTCTTTTGCTGTTGAGCATCTCTGAACCCAAACAATAATTTGCACAATTTCTGTTAAATGTAACTCTGTTATAGGGATAACTGATTTTCCTGGTTTACTTCTTTTCTTTATTTCAGTGGCTTTCTTTTATGTTCATGCTTGGTTTTAATTTAATTTTTATTTATTTGGGCAGTTAATATCTAGCTGAAAGAAAAACAAAGCAATACTAAAATTCTTACAGCAGTTTGTGTATGTGGGGAGACTTTCTATTTCAGGTTCAAGAACCATGACACAAAAACCATATTTTTACAAAGTTATGCTTAGCTGAGGAAACCCAGCTAGGTCACTGGCACTGACATTTGTTTTCATTTGCTGGAACAACACCTGGACCACCTTTTTTGCCCTGAACCACCTATTACCCATTCAAGCAGCCTTTTCTTTGTTCTTTCTCAAAGAAGCGAATTAGTCGCAGGCTGTAAAGTAGAAATTAATTGCACTGTCATTGTTCTAAAGAACACATCAAGTTTGAATGACTGCTGTTTTTTTCTTTTCTTTTGCTTTTCAGAAACTGTAGTTTCAGAGAGATGGCTTCTCCCTTTCCTCCTCTTTCTTTATGAGGGCTGTGATTCTATCCTAGAATCATAGAATATCCTGAGCTGGAAGGGACCCACAAGGATCAGCAAGTCCAACTCCTGGCTCCACATAGGACCACCCAAAATTCAATTCCTATATCTGAGAGCAGTGTCCAAATGCTCCTTGAGCTCCAGCAGCATGGGGCCATGACCACTGCCCTGGGGCGCCTGTCCCATGCCCACTGCCCCCTGATGAAGAACCTTTTCCAACACCCAACCTGACTCTCCCCTGACGCAGAAGATTTTAAACTCAATTACTTCACGGTCACTGTGGCCAAGACAGACACTAATTGTCACTTCTCCCCCAAGAACCTCCCTCTCTGTTTACAAGCAACAAATCCAGGAGGACAGCTTTCCCATGCAGCTCCCCTACTGCCTGTACCAAGAACTTACCATC
>WBMW01003125.1:92372-147085 GCA_013396635.1 Penelope pileata | reverse complement strand
AGAAGTCTAGTAGAGAGACATGATCAAATTTTTCTTTGAGCTGAATATCAGATTGCAACTCTGTACACTCCATTTGAAAATTCACAGGTAATGTATTTATGTTGACTGAAAATGGAGTCGCAAATATACAAAAAATTTGGTGATTTTTCTTACAATCTTGAAACTTATTCTCAAATTCCTTTATCAAAACAAAAAGGCGGGCTGCATATTTTTCACAGTTCACAGAACTGCGATTAGCCAATATATCAAAAGCCATAAAATTATTTACCATAACTTGAGACAACACTACACCACACACTCCCCTTACACTGGGTTCAGCTCAGATAGCCTCACATAGCACACTGATGGTTCGGGTGGTTCTGAGCAATGGGTGCACACCTGGGGCCAGGCCAGGCCGCCTGGCTCTGTGCGGTAGCAGGGAGTGGGCTGCAGTCCCAGCTGTATGCATTAATCAGAACAGATAACATGTTCTTTAAAAAGCTGCAGTCAGAAGAGTGCTGCCTGGTAGCCTCAGAGGCACCACGTAAGCCCCTGCATGGGGCTGGAGGTGAGGTCCTTATATTTTTAGAGGATGTCCCATATGACTTCTTGCTTTCACCCCCTCTTTTCCCTTCTTGAAAACAGTGCGGATAACTTCCTAACAATCTTCAAGGTCTTGTTATTCCACATCTCCCTCATGACTTCTGCTTGTTGCTCTTTACTGCCAGCACTGAGTAAAATCAGGCAGTCAGGCCTGGCCTTTCTGATGGTCCTGAGCAGTTCCCAGCACAGATGCACCCTGATTTGAGTGCTCTGGGATCGCTGAAGCCAGCTGGTTACGTGAGCTTTGTGCTCAGGTTCAGCTGCGGATGTCGGGGTGGTCACAGAATGGCCTAGGTTGGAAAGACCTTAAAGATCATCTAGTTCCAGGTCCTGAAACCTTTGCCACTCGTCTCCCATTGCTAAGCCCAGATTTAAGCAGAGCTTTTTTCACAAGATCTGATGAGAATTGAGTTACACTGATGTGAGGGGCCTGTTCTCCCATGGAAAGAGTATGACAATGCTCAAGTGGAAAAACCACTCTTTCCAAAATGCTGGATCTTGGAGGCTCAGAAATCTGACTACGAAGCCCCAGATGCAGGAGGGCAGCCAAAAACCTGCAGCTTCCCTTTCTCTTTGAGCTCCTGGGCAGCGTGCATTTGAGAGCTGCCCCTGTGCGTGTCAGGTAAACACTCGGTGTGAGCCGTGCCAGTGTGGAACAAGACCTCTTTGTTTTGTAAGAGTTGGTTGGATGTCTCTGAGGAATGTGATGTTGAGGAAGACAAGTGCCCTTCTCTCTGCCAAGCCTGCAGGGATTAATCCAGGCATCACGTGAAATGCTTCCCAGAGGCTGGGAAGCGAGGATGGTGAGTGACCAAATCTTACAGACCAAACTGGATGTTAAAATATTAAATGGTCTACTTGATACTAAAACACAGGTTGGAATTTGTGCAGTCTCGGGGGGTCTCTGGCACTGCATTTTGAAAGAAAGTATTTTGTTTCCTAGCAGATAAAGTGGTCCTTTTCTTCAGTAATGCTTTCAGTTGCAGAAAGTTTCATGTTTTCAGGAGGCTAGGGAGCACGGGTCTGTGGCCTCCATCAGAGCCCTGGGCAAAGCCACCCAGCTGTGGGCACCTTCACCTGGGGATAGGGAAAATTTGAGAGGTGAACAAAGTCTGCCAGCATTTTTTGCTTGGTTTCACTCATTTTCTCCCTGGCTGCACGCAGCTGGTTCCTCTTGAGCCAGTGGCTGCCATTGGATCTGTTAAGGGGAGGGTTTGGTCAGTATTTCCATAGAACAGAAGGGATTGAAATGATAAGATAAATGAAAAATGAAACTGTCATAAACAAAGTCTTGCCAAAAAAAATCAAGGGAATGTTTTTAAAAGTTAGAAGTATCTCCATTGTGTGATATTTACTAATTTACTTCAATAAAATAAGGCTGGTCAAGGTGCAGAACACACCCCTTTAAATCCACATGCTTATAAATTCTGAAATGTTTTATCAGCATTACAGGGAACCCAGATGCAATGGGTCGCACGCTGACCATTGTGTGGATGCTGCTGCTGCATGGAGGGTGGCTGCAGGGGTCAGGTACTGTGCCTAACGCTCTTCAGCTCTACCTCCCTCTCGCATGTTTTCTCTAGAATCAATATTGGTGAATTTCGTAGCTTGTAGCAAAGGCCATTTTAACTGGTAGACAGCTTGGGAGTTTAGCAGGACTGAAGGACTGATGATGCCATTCAAGTATCTTGGGTGTTTAGTGGGCTTGAAAGACAAACGGTGCCACCAGATAATTCTGTGATGTCTTTAATGCAATGTAGAAAGCATATATTGAGTTGCATTTTAATGTACTGTAGGAAAAATTGTATAGGTTAAGTAATTAATTTTCTTCGGTGCACTGGAAGGGCTTAGACAAAATATGACACACTGAAAGAGGACCCAAGCAAGCAGGTAAGAGCATTTGGTAAATGAATGGTGAGCTGCACACGTGTGGTTCAACACAGGTTCAGTACAGCCTGGGTCAGAATTACTGCTTTGGACACACCGGGGTTGGTAGAGCTGCTCTTGGATGCTCATCTGTTACAGGGTTTCTGCGCACTTTAGCAATAATAATAACAAATGCAGGTAATAATCTAAAAGTAATTCAGAGCCAAGGGCTGACTCAGTGATCCTCCCTGTTCAGACTTTCAGCTGCAAGGTGCACGTTCTACACGTATCCAGAGTTGATGTAATTCCCAAGGGACAGCGTGTGTTCACATTTTCCCTCAGTAAGTGAAATACCGTTGGGAGAGACCTTCTGCTGAGATATTCTGGGCACTGGCTTCCCTATTTAATTCGTTGGTGTCCGGGAGGTATGTGTTGGAGTCCTCCCCAGTTGATGATGGCTTTGTGTCAGTGTAGATCTAATTTAATGCAACTGCCACAGGGACACTCACATGCCTCACCTTTGGAAGATGTCTTAAAATCAGGCCCAAAACCTCAGGAACTCACAACTGGTGAGCAGAAGAGGATAGAGCGCACTTTCCTTGCTGATGTGCTCCTTGGACAGCTGTTGTAAAGCATTTCCTCTGATAGCCTTATGTCCCTGAAAACAGCAGCCACTCTAAGAGTTGATTTAATTTCCTTTTGTCTTTCAAAGAACCCTCCCTGAGGCTGGTGGATGGGCAGAACAGATGCCAGGGCCGTGTTGAAGTATTTTACAACGGAGCATGGGGAACTGTTTGTGATGACTCCTGGGACATGAGCGATGCCGACGTGGTCTGCAGTCAGCTCGGGTGCGGCAGAGCCACCGATGCTGTAGGGGCAGCCCAGTTTGGTGAGGGCACTGGAGAAATCCTGCTGGATGAAGTGCAGTGCCAAGGGAATGAGGCTGTCCTCTGGCAGTGCTCCCATGATGGATGGCTCATCACGGACTGCCTTCATATGGAAGATGCCGGTGTCATCTGTGCAGGTAACTTCAGACTTATTGACATCAGCGATGAATAACGAGTCATAAGCATAAGCCATACTGAGGTCCTGGAGCTCAACAAAAGGGAACTGAACTACCAAAATCATTGTCAAGCTCTACAGGACATCCCCAAACTATTCCTCTGCATTTCAGCAAATACTTCTTTAGAGAGTACTGTAACCCAGACATCAGCTTTCACATTCAAAATCTTTAAATAATTAGCTCTATGAAGCAGGACAGGTACGTTTGCTTTTCTGATAGAGTTGACACCATGCAGAGGCTTGTCCATCTGGCCATTCCTATTTCTTCTTAACTAAAGGCTGTATTCAATTGATTGTTCCTAAGATCGTTTAGAAAATAACCAGCAATTTCCATTGTGATGTAAAATAGGGTCTTTCATAAGAAATATTATTCTATGTGAAAATACATACAGCTATTAATTTTTAAAATAGCTTATGAAAGATAAAATCTCCATGTACTGAGGATTGATTTTGTGTTGTCTTTTTTTTTTCTCCTAGCAGTGCAGGTAAACAGAGATCATTTCTGCTCACTTGTTTAGTGTGAGTTGTTTAAAAAGTGATCTTTCTTACTCTGTTCTTTCTTTTATTGCAGGTTCTTTGATGTCTGAAATTCCTGGTAATTCTCATCTCATGTCTATCTTTGTTAATATTACTGATAAAATCATTTTGCAAAGGGTAGTCATTTAGTATCTACAGTTTATGAAGAGGAGTGTTTGAAAGTACTGTTGTCATGATACGATTTTGATGTATCTCAAACATCTCTGAATATGCATCCCCATGAGATTTTGACCATATCATATGTTAATCCTAACCATTTGTGTTAGGAATATGTTGTATCTTCAAGTTTTTCATGTGTTTAGTCAAATCCCACCATTTTGTATTCAAAAAAAAAAAAGTTAAATATTTGTGGCCAATCTCTTATTTTTCATTATCAGAAGAATTTACAATAGTCTCAAATGTGTAACAGCCCACTTAAAACCTGGCGATATGGGAGTATCCCTCATGAATAATTAACTCTCTTGTTTTTGCCCTTCCAAAGACTTGTCACTGAGGCTGGTGAACGGGAGGAACCGGTGCGAGGGCCGTGTCGAAGTCTATTACCAGGGCAGCTGGGGCACCATCTGCGATGACTCCTGGGACCTGCAGGATGCCCAGGTTGTCTGCAGCCAGCTGGGCTGTGGCAGGGCTCTTTCTGCCCCTGGAAATGCCAATTTTAATCAAGGCTCAGGAGAAATCCTTCTTGACGACGTGCAGTGCAAAGGGAACGAGGCTTACCTCTGGGAGTGCCCCAGCAGAGGGTGGTCGATCCACAACTGTGCACACGTGGAAGATGCCGGCGTCGTCTGCTCAGGTGTGTTCTATGTACCCAGCCACAGTGCTCCACCACCCTGCAAAGCCATGGCCAGCCAAAGCAGGGGGGACAGCCCTGTCCCAGCCACCACGCTCCCCACTGAGCCTGCCTCCAAAAAAACAGGCAGTCTTCACGTTTGAAGCTATTTTTTCACCTATGACATCAGTCCAGTATAATAATTGCATTTTCTTATTAATCAGCAGTGCACGTTAGTGATTTCTATAGCAGTAAACTCCAAGAAAATCTCTGAATAAGTTGAGAAGTTGCTACATACACTCCTTAGATATTTCAGTCTAGGTTAGGTCTTTCAATGAAAACAGGATAGCAGTCCAAAAGAATTACCAGGTGGAGAAAAAACATTTACCAACTGCTTCTGCACATCCCCAGTTACGTCCTGCTGCCCCTGGGATGTGGAGGTTCCTTCACTGTTGGTTAACACATAACCACAAGGTCAGTAAACAGGAGAAGTGCCAGGGCAGGTGCAGAGGACAGGTCCAGCCTGGTGTTGGAGGTGCCTGGCACAGCTTGTCCTTGCAGATCTTAGCACAAAGGTGTCATTGTGCTGGAGGTGGAACAAACAGCAGCTCACACAGCCACGGAGAGTAACAGTTTGTTTGGACATCGATCAGCTGAACTCTGCAATCTGCCCTCGTCCTTTAGCAGTTAACAGTAATAATGCAACACATACTGCAATGAAATGTATGTTAGTAACAGGCCTACAAAAAAAATTAGTGGCTTGAACTTACACAATATGAGAAACCCCTGGATATGACATGGGATTTGCCAATGCACTTCAGAGAACAGCTCAGCTTTTCTCTTTTCACTACTGCAGCTTCCCCACTAACCCAAATCTGAAAACCAGCCAGCAGCCATTAATACAGAAACATTGGCCATTGCTGCTATTTCAGTTTCTCAGAATATTTCTACTTTCTAGTAACATTTCCTTTGTAGTACTTAAACCTTATCAAACCCCTTGTTTTTATTTTGGTCACCTTGGAGCTCTTTTCTAGTGATTACGTTATCTCATAACACTTTTATCACTAACAATTTATATACATAATTCATATTTTCCCCTGGAATCAGAAGTTTATGTATTTCAGAACTGGTCTAACATCTGTTGTGGACCTGCGTGACAGCCCTGACACAAGGAGCACTATTCTGTATATTATTGCTTCAATACTATTTTCAGCATAATGTGCAATTCCACATTTCATCAATAGATTCAGTTGTTACTGCAGCGACTGGAAACTCCACCTAAAAATGATCTATGCTTTTTCATTTGCAGCTTCTACAGGATCGGAAGTGACAGGTAAGTGTCTTAAATTTGTCATTCTCTTGAAATCAACATGTTTTCGTGTTCTAGAGCTGAATTCATACAGCTAAAAGCAATGATACATTTTAATTGAAAAGCCTGGGCATTGCTCTCTTCATGTTGGATGTGACTTCCCTTCAAAATAATACACCACTGTAGCACAGGTAACAAACAAATGCTCAACTTTTTTGTTCTATTAATGTTAAACATAGAATGAAATCAAGAATTTGTCCAATTTATATCCATCTAAACACTAAGTCTGTACAAATGAGGGTTGGCTTTGTGTATGCAGAGTTACGTGAGAGTTCACACTTAAAGTTTATTCAGAGCATCAGTATTGTGGCCCCTGTGTTGCAGATCTTGAATTACTCAGGAATTTCACTGTCTGTGGGTGTAGTGACTTATGGAGAATGGTCTTTCCCTGGAGACTCCTAAAAGCAGGAGTTTCTAGGTAGGTTGAAAATGCATCTGCACCCCTAACTAACGAAATGAGCACAGCATGGAAATGTGTCTTCTAACCTGCTGTGTACCACCTTAATGCCCCTTTAGCAAAAAAAAAAAATCTCTGACATTGATGTCAGCCAAGGTTATGGAGCGCAGCACGCAGGCAGAGAGCCAACTGTGCAGACCACAGCTCTGAAAGAAAGGATCTGGGCTGCTTGGAAGACAAGAAGTTGGCCGTAAGCCAGCAATGTGCCCTTTGAGTGTTGCCAGCAGGTCGAGGGAGGCAATCCTTCCCCTGAGCACTGGTAAGACAGATCTGTAGCACCTGGTCCAGTGCAAGAGTGCAGCTTCCCTGTGCTAGAGAGGCAGGAGCATCCTGGAGCAAGCCCAGCAAAGAGCCATTGAGATGGTCAAGGGATTGCAGCATGGGATGTGCATGGATTTGCTGAGGGACTTGGGCTTGCTCAGTCTTGAGATTGTGAAGGAGAGATTTTGTTGCTGTCTGTAACCACCTGAGATTATAGAGAAGATGGCACACAGCAATAGGTCAAGAGGTAACGACAGGCACAAGTAAGAACTGGAGAAATTCCACCTCAATCAAAAAAATATTTTTTTTTCCACGAGGTGGTCAAACACTAGAACAGGGGCCAAGAGAACTGTGGTATCTCTGTCCTTGGAGATATTCAACCCTCTCCTAGGCAGAACCCAGGACAACCTGCTCTGGGTCTCCTTCGAGCTGGGGCTGGACCAGAGACCTCTGGAGGTCCCTTCCAACCCAGAAGAGTCTCTGATTCTCTCTTGCAGTAAATCCCAGGTTCAGTGAAACTCTCTTTTTTCTTTCAAAGAAATGTCAGTGAGGTTGGTGAATGGATGGAACCAGTGTGAAGGGCGTGTTGAAATCCTTTACAAAGGAACCTGGGGGACCATTTGTGATGATTCCTGGGATATAAGTGATGCAGACGTTGTCTGTAACCAGCAGGCTTGTGGACATGCTGTATCATCTTCAGGAAATGTCACCTTTACTCACGGCCCAAGATATATTGTCATGGATGATGTGCAGTGCAGAGGGAATGAGAACTACCTGTGGGAATGTTCTCACAGGGGGTGGTATAGAGAGGAGTGTGGCAGCCGGCGCGATGCCAGTGTCATTTGCTCAGGTACACGCTGATATATTTGCTTTATCAAGAAGAGTCACAATAAGAATTACTTTGTTTAATTTTTGTCAAGTTGAAAATTGTTCCTCTGAACTCGAAAGCTTTTCTCAACAGAGTTGTGGTTCTGTTCCTTTATAGGGCTCTTTACTACAAAGAGAATTTCCCTCTTTCCTTATATGTTCAAAACTTGTTATTGCAGACGTCCATCCAGATAAGCTTCAAAACTTTTAGAGCATTTTAATCAGTGTCACTCAGAATGCATCCAATATTTTCGTACTGCCATCACGTTATTTTAATCGTCTGCAATCCGTATTAACCAATTCTACTTGCTAGCTGCCAGCCTAGAGAGAAGCACCAGAAAATAATCCCGAGGCACATTCTGCCCTTACAGAACTAACAGCTCTCACACAGGAAACCACTGACAAGCTTAAGGTCCTAATCCCACATGTGTTTCCTCGACAAAGCTTCTATTGAGTGTCTGCAGACTATTTATTTGAGTGAGACAATAAGGACCAAATCCAAAGGTTTAGAGCCATGACTCTTCTGCAGTCCAGGGACAGGAAGCAAGAGGAAGGAACCAGGGTTTTGCCAGATCTCTCTGAAGAAGGATGTACTTAGAATCTTGGCGTTGTTGGGTCCTTACCTAAATTTAACCCTGACAGCTTTTTACATCTGTCAGATGGCAAAAGAAGTTCCAAAGTCTTTTCCTAATCTCTGCTGATTTTCACACTTCCAGCAAGGAAAATCAGTTTGTAATGTCACGTCCCACCATTTTTATTATCTTTAGGACACCTGTATTAGAAACATTAGATTATTTAACTTACTGTTGAACGCTTTCTGAAATAAAAATAGCATTTGTAAAGAAGAGTGAAGTAATGTACTCTAAAAAACTAGTTAATTTTGGAAACACTGATGACTAAAATGTGCTTTTTTGTCTATTTCCTCCCACCACAGCTTCTACAGGAACTGAAATACCTGGTAATTTCAATTTCATACTTTTATTCAATAATATCTATCTTGAATTTTCTATAGCATAAGAAAGTTCTTGTTAAAATGATTACAAATCATGTTCTAACTTGGACTTTTTAAGTGTGAAAAAATCTTCATAGGAGTAGGTTGCTTGAAGTCCAAGGTCTTATAGAAGAAAAGGTATTGCATAAATCAGTATTTTAAACATTTGGGTGAATGGAGCTACATCACACACACACACAAAAAAAAGAAAAAAGATGATTTTTTTCCACGTTCTAATAAAACTCAGAACCCCTTAAGTGATATTAAAATGCAAGAAGAGGTAATTTAGTTATTAGAAAGTCATGGTCTCATTGTGTTGCTTTGGCTAGATTAACCTCATCTCT
Source organism: Penelope pileata (assembly GCA_013396635.1). Classification (NCBI taxonomy): domain Eukaryota; kingdom Metazoa; phylum Chordata; class Aves; order Galliformes; family Cracidae; genus Penelope; species Penelope pileata. The sequence goes on along the minus strand of WBMW01003125.1, from coordinate 137,980 downwards.
TGGTCAAACCCATTTCTTTGAGTAAAACTTTGATCCTGCTTCTACTAATTACAATGCTCTGTTGTTAATTAATTGATAGATAAATACACACTAGAGTTTATGTAACATAGGTTATTTCTTTCCTTACTATTCATCTCATAACTGGTATTAACCTGGGGATGAAAACCTGATTTAGGCAACTGTGAACACCTGCCAAGCGCAAGCAGCAGGGCCTTGGTTCCAAAAATGAACCAGGAAAAAAGACAGGACTGCAAACTGTACACAGTGACATGAGGTCTGCTGGCACTAATCAGTGTCGTCCTCAACTTCCCTGGAGAGGAAAGGCCACGAGATCACACGGTAGTCAGCATAACATACTGAGTCAGCTCCAGAACTACTCCAGAATTTTACTTTTGCAGTTTGGAAGTCTTCAAAGTCTTATCTCCTTCTCTCTTCTCTTTCACAGAGGTGTCCATGAGGCTGATAAATGGCAGAAACAGATGTGAAGGTCGTGTTGAAGTCTACTATAAAGGAAGCTGGGGGACGGTCTGTGATGATTTCTGGGACATACATGATGCGCAGGTCGTGTGCAGACAGCTGGGATGTGGAGATGCTCTCTCTGCTCTGGGAAAAGCACATTTCAATCCAGGATCAGGAGACATTTTCCTGGATGATGTGCAGTGCCATGGGAATGAATCCTACCTGTGGGAATGCTCTCACAGAGGATGGTCGACACATAACTGTGGGCACAGAGAAGATGCCAGTGTGCGTTGCTCAGGTACGTTTGGAATGGTTTCATTTGAGTAAAACCATGAGTTGTATCAATTGCAAATCTAATCATCAGCCTAAGGCAAGGGTTATAGCAACGAAGCCAGTAGAGCTGCAAGTTAGAAGTGTGGTGAGGCAGAAATCCAGAGCTCAGCTGCCTCTCTCTGTTCTTCTCCACATGTCCTCTGGTCTGGGATGCTCAGAAGATGCTACTGGTGCCAGTCAGTGACAGTGATGGGAGTGCAGAGAAGAGGCACGTTGTGTCCTGTGCAGGATACTGAGGAGGAAGTACTTGGTGGCTTGGTAGATACATCACACTTTGGGCTTCAAAGGCATGGCATTCCCAGAAGCATTTATTGTTTTAAATTCAGAAGACATTCCTAAAGAATTAACTCTTGCTCTGGCTTTTCAGTACAATTAAATGTTTGCTTTGATTAAGATAGTTAAAGATAAAACATGAAAAAGTAACTTAGTTTCAGAACAAATTAGACAATATAAGAGAGACTCTTACCAGGTACCACAAGTTTTATTTTGTATTTGTTCTGCTGCTGCTATCACTTAATTATTTCTTCTGAAGTACAACTGAAGCTGCTACAATTATTTTTTTTCATATTTATTTCTAATCCACAGCTTCTAGGGAAGCCAGAACACCTGGTAAGTCTTATCATTTCTTTAATTGATCATTCTAAGAATTGGGGATTTACTGTTAAACATGTTTTGCTTTTGTTTCATGCAAAGTCTCGGGGGAAAAAGAGAACATTTGAGGAGGATGGGTAAATTCCACACTGTCGTTTTTCAGAAGATGTAGATGGATATAATGGAGGGCTCAAATGTTGGGAAACCACTTTGAAAAATGGTGTAATGTGTAATTCGTAACTTGTTACTGATTGAAAATCTGACTTGCTTAGCCTGTGTCACGTCTTGACAAATCACGTAGCAAGGAGGGAAAACCTTGGACATGCATTCAGAAATCCATCACAGCAGAAGAGCGAAGTGTTTCTCACTTTGCCTGCTCAGCTTTTCTAAGGGTTTTTTGTGGAGAATGCAGGCTTCCTTAAAGCATTGGTCTGCTCCAAAAATTCAGGGAACCTACACTGAGCAAGTGGCCAATTATGTCATCCTTACAAAATTCCAGTCTCTGTATCTTGTTTAATTATGGTGCAAGCATAACAGCAGCAGAGGAAGGTTTGCCTGCTCCAAAAGGAATGTTAGGCTGCCTGAGCACTCAAATTCTGCAGCTTTTTCTTTTGTCTTGTCCATTTTATAGTACAATCCCACACATGACACACGCACGAGGTTGGAATTAAGGCTGTGTGTAATTTATTTCTGCTCTATCTTTGCTAGAAGCATCTCTGCGGCTGGAGAGTGGTGGCAATCGATGTGAGGGACGTGTGGAAATTTTCTACAAAGGACACTGGGGAACGGTCTGTGACGATTGGTGGGATATCAGTGATGCTCAGGTCGTCTGCAGACAGCTCGGGTGTGGGCAGCCCGTCTCAGCACCAGGAGCTGCCCACTTTGGGGAAGGCTCTGAGGTTATCCTCCTGGATGACGTGCAGTGCAGAGGGAATGAAGCTTATGTATGGGAATGCTCCCACAACGGTTGGTCAAAACATAACTGTGACCACAATGAAGATGCCAGTGTTGTCTGTTCAGGTACGTTCTGCTTCGTTTTCTTCATTTCAAGAATTTCCCACGAGACATATTTTGAAGAATAGCTGAAAATCATTAGGAGTTGAGCCCATGATACGAAGTCATTTCTTTCTTCACTCATATGGACTGTTAGAGACCTAACAAATACGAATATCAAACCTGTTTGCCATCTCATTTGATCACTTTTTTCTTTGGTCATTCTTACAGGACCTGCAGAATAAGCAGAAGAGATAAAGATGTGCATTACCTTTAAGGCTGGTAAATTGCTGAGGCATCTACAAGAAATCTCAGTGGGCACTTTCACCTCACAGATCTGCAGTCTCCATGAAAACCATATTTCTCAGTGGGGAATAATGAGCAAAGCTTCCTTCCAATCACTTCTATCTGTCATGAACTCAAAGTCTCTGTGGTTTTATCTGCTGCTTTCCTGAAATTCCCAAGGCTGAGTATTTGGTGACTCATGTTTCTGAGCTTCAGTTCATGTAGCAGAATATCAGAGCACAGCTCCTCAGAGAAGTGCTTTCGTTATCCTCCACTCCATGCCACTGATTCCTGAATTTTAGGAGAGAAAAGTGGTTCCATTCCCACCCATCACAGGCTGCTGGCCTCAGCCATGCAACCAGAACAACTTCAAGTCAGGAGTGAGGATCCTCTGGAAATTCCAGTGTGAGCTCTGCCACACTTACACGCTTTTAATGTTAGTAAATGGTGCTGTTTATTTAGAACAAAACACTCTTTAGAAAGGAATGTATTTGTATAATCCATCCAACAATAAATCTTTCCTCCAGCAATCTCACCTTACATTTCTGTGGGAAATCTGGTAGCCTTGTGCTGTAATCCCCTCCTCATGCTTGCAGACAATCATGTATTCAAATAAACTAAAACTGAATCTGGTTACAATCTGGTCTAGCAGAAACATTTTAATGAATACAGAGTCAGCACAAATCACTCTGATACATGGGCTTAAGATAGTCAGAAATATTTTTCTTACATACCTAACGCAAACATATTAAATAATGTGATTGTAAGATATAAATAATAATAAATGCTTTTGTTGCATGACATTGCTTACTACCTATCCTTCTTTATTCCATACCAAGACTCAGATTGCGTTGTCCAAAATGTCACAGTTAAGCAGGGTATCTGCTTTTCCACACAGTGCCTGTGGAAAGCAGAGTCATCCCTTGTCGACCTCTCACAACCAACCACCACCCAACACAGCTCCTGGGGCAGATGGGGCAGGAGAAGGTGGCCCTCCACGATGTCCCACTGAAATATGCCTTGCTGGTCCCTTAGTAGGGACCTATACCTACTTCTGCTTTGTTTATGCACTTTATATGTGCAAGCCTGCACTGTGGAAATAATAGAAAAAATCAGTTTACAAACAAAACCAATCTACGTATCTGCTTTACGTGCAATTTTTCCTTTTACATCCCAGCCACTGAGGACTCATGCAAGAAGGAAAGAATTGATGTATTTAGCCTGATTGGTTGCCGTTATTTTTTTCTATTAATTCATCTTCCCTATTTTGTTTATTGTTCATTTCATTATCTTTCATTAATAACTCACAAAGCAAAACTAGGACAGCATCAGTTCTATTTAATATCATTATTTCCAGTAAATATGTATCAAAATTTGATAATGATTTGTACCTGCACCTACTATACTTAGTAAGAACTGTCTTATGAATCAAGACCCAGAGCAATGCTAAATTAATTTTCTTGGGAAAATCAAAATGCAAAACCTTTGCTCCCTTGGTGGATGCAACTGAGGCTGACAAATGAATCATGCAAGGGTAGAGTTGAGGCCCTTGATCTCAGGGCTCTAATGTGGTATAAAATCCTTGATTTTTTTGCAGGCTTCTCCAGAGGAACACGTGTGAATTTTCCGCATCATGTTTTTTTCTAAGTTGAATACTACTCACTAGATGCAGTATCAGAAGTAGTGGATGAATGGAAATCAGGAAGAAATCAGCCCATGGTACTCCCCTCAATTACTCCATGATTTGAGCTTTTGATGACTTTAACGTGGGAGTTGATTGGGATGGGGCTTGGCCATTTATTTGCTATTTTTTGTGTTGTCTCTGTTCACTTTTTAAATCAGTAATGTATTGGTTATGCATACTGAGAGATGTATATGAATCAAAATCCTCAGAAATCATGCCAATCTCTCCAGACTCTCAGGAAACAAAGCTCTCAATAGACATGTAGAATTCATAAATGAATCTTATTTCTTGAATGTGCCAAACTTTGACAAAGTTAGGATTTGGTTGAACCATAGACTTCCATCATCAGTCCATGTTTCTCGTTGCATTGATTTGATATACTTACAAAATCTAAGAAAAAGAAGTCTAAAAGCAGCTGTAGTCACACCTCATTCCCTGGCACATTTGCTTTGAAGCTGAGAAAGATGCTGAGAAAACTTCTTTATTAAGATTGTACCACGTAAGCGTCAGAAGAAGGAAAAGCTGCAAGAACGTAGCACGTGCCAAGATAAGCAATCTGTGTTGACATGGAGTGCTAGCCAATTAAACTATCTGGGTAACAGGATGAAATGACCCGTAGTTCTGCGTGCAGAGCCAAGATCATTGGTACCCATTTACATTGGCACAGCTTTCATCTCTGACAAAGATTTTCCCTTGCAGGATTCACAGGGGTGGACTGGGGCTTCCAGAGGACAGATGGTGACGTGTTTATACCAACGCAATTCGTCTCTGGGAACTGGAAGCTGTACCCAGCACTTGGTTCTGTCCACAGAAGATGGCTTCACATGTAGAGTTTCCACATTGCTTTACAAAGAAGTTCATCGTAAGAGTGGAGAGCCCATTTGAAGGTTGTATTGCCAAGGATATGATTTGTTCCGCCTTGGCTTTGCCCTTTTCTCTAGATATTCTGTGCAAAATGCACTTCAGAATTTGTTGGGGTTGGATTTAGTGGAATGGCTGGCAGAGAGGAAAGATGACAAAAAGAAAGAATTGTAATATTGTACATTTTAGTTACTAAAATTGAGAATCTATCTGGATAGATAAGCAACAGATATTAGGAACGCAGTTAGATATGCAGTGAAACGTGGACAAGCTCTGTACACTTATCTGTAATGTGTTTTCACCCCCAATACAGCCAGAAGCAACAGGCTTACACACCAGCCATATCCCCAGGCTGACAGAAGTCAAGGAACAGCACGTGGCAATATTGTGGGGACATTTCACTAAATTCTTCATTTCACTGCTGTTAATTTGTGAGTAATCTACAATGGTCAAGTGACTCAAAAACATATTGCCATGACCTAGAACAAAAGTAGACCTGTGCATCATATTGTGGGTTCAGACAATAGTGTTTTTTTTGTCAGGGAAGACGAAATACAAGTAAGTATTTGTACAAGAAATACGTGTCTAGGAGAAGTTCAGACAGTGCTAGGTTATTCCTTCACAGATATTTCAATTAAACTCCTTACAAATATTAGTTATGAGAGCTGTGAAGTGTCATGGTTTACAACATCACTACGTTATAATGGATAAAGAGCTGCAAGGGAAGCAAAAATAGGGGGTTGCCTCAGGAGGGTGATTCTCCTGAGCTCCATTTAGCCAAGAAATACCCTGTGAATGGAAACAACCTACTTGCTGTTTGTAGCTGTCTCTTATGCATACTTTTTTTTGCCCTCTGCTTACTTTTTAAGGTTTTTGTTAACATTAAGGCCTCTTCATGGACCTACAGAAGTGCCAAGTTGTTAGGCCTGGTCATCCCCTCACAAGTTCACCCCTTCAGGACAGTGCCTCGCTGCCCTCCAGTGGCAGGAGGTAGGAGCTCCACAACAGCTCTACATTTTCTGATTGCTTTTAGCCCCTCAAACTCCATCCTTACAGAGTATAACTACAGATTTTCACGAAATTTTGATATAGTTTGAAAAAGCTTTGCAGGGAGTAGTTTTGCCAGTGCAGCAAAACTCCTGTACTCTGTGAGAAAAGCTTAATATCCACCCTCCAGCATTAAGCTGGTTCACTATAGACAAATACTCTTTGTTTTCTGAGTGAATTTTGATAGATTTCTTTAAGTAGATTTTCTGGGAAACAGCGTTGCTATTCCAAGACCACAAAGGTCAGCACTGCTGTCATCACTGCTACTTCCTGCCATGCAGGATTAGTTTGCTTGCTTAGCTTTGGGCTGAAGATTTACCACCTCGTTTTTAATGGAGCCTTCGACGTTTGTGACAAGGGTTGCAATGTTTAACGTGGAGGCTGGTCGTTCTTTGACACCTATCACTATGGATTAGCTGTACAAATCTGTTGCCCTTGTTAGCGTTTGCACCTACCACTATTACTGCTCAGATACGGTGTGAAATAGCCAGGAGCACGATCCAGCTTCACCAGGAGAGAGCAGGGCCGTGGAGTCCAATGGCTTCTTCGTGACCTGGTTTGTAAAGGAGATTGAGGAATGCTGAAAAAAAAAAAAACAAATCTTGAGGTTTCTTCATATTCAAGATATTTTAATTCAGTCATGCATCAAAAACAGATTAGACAGCTGTTGGTCTATGTTCCCTGTATCTTCCCAATCCTTTTACCTATCTTCCTTACCATTTCCTTTCACATTGTTTGGCCTAACAGAAATATTAGCTATTACAACATAACTCTACGTTTCCTAGAGAGGATATTACTGAAAGTCCAGCATCAGGCAAAGAATGAGTTTGTTCATTATAAGACCAATACAAAGTGCACTGAAATAGCATGTAAATGCTAGATTTCTGTGTCTTCTATTTGACCATGTTCAGATCCAAATCTTTTCACCCAGCACTTAGATTTGGGTCGAATCACAAGAAGTAAAGAGTTTATTTGTCTTTGTTCTGAGAATGAAACCTTCACGAGGTTTCAGTTGGAGTTTTGATCTGTTTCTGAAATTTCTTTTTCATTCAAGAGTGAAAAATGTTTGAGTAAAGTAGCTTAATTGCTGTTAGGAAAGAAAACTGTTACATGCTGAACTGTTCAGGCCCAGCTTAGAGCTATTTGGATAGAAATATTGATAAAGATCTACCCTAAACCCATTTAGTCACTCCAGGAAATGGCAATGGAGTTCAAGTAATCCACACACACAGAACTGGTTCTGCTCAAGAGGGTATTAGGAAGTAAGAACATGGATATTTGGATAGACACAACATGTCAGTGTTGAGAAAATACGAAGTGTGTTCATGGAACAAATGAATTGGTGTTCATTTCGAAATCGGCTAAGAACCTTTAGTTTTGCTTTTTCCCCTCTGTCTAGCTGAGGCCGATCTTCTCCCTGCCAGTGCTGAGTGAGGCAGAGCTGGAGGCATCCTTTGGGGTTTCAGCAGCCCCAGTGTGTTGACACCATCACCTCATGACAGGGAGAACGCTGTGGCTGAAGGGGTCCTGCTGGATTCTCAGCTTTGCTAGAGGCAGATCTTTTCCACTTGTACAGCACAGCCATTCTAGGTGGGATTTTTTCCATGCAAACCACCTATTCCAGAAAGATAGCATGAAAGCTAATGGCAAACAGTAGTTTCCAACATGACTTGTTGTGTATTTCCTCTTCACAATGATTTTTTTTTTCATGCTTTCTCTTAGTCCTTTGATTTGTATGTCTGCTAGTATGACAGTATCTTCTGCCTCTCATCCCATGATCTCATATCTCTTACCAGTAGAATAAAGACCTGTTACTAGTTTCTCCCCTTCATCTGACAATTATTTTGTTCCCCAGTTCTTTTGTTTAGCATCTCACAGATCCAAAAGCATGTCTCGTAGTTCCCAATGCACAAAGGCTCCACTTCCTTAGTCAGTTTGTGAAGGATGTAACTCACAGGACTATCAGGTAGCACATGTGCTTGTCCATTGAAGGGGAAAACCTCAGACGAGTCTGCTCAGAAACACACCAGCTGTGAAACTGGTGGATGGAGAATGATGGGTAAATTGTCAGTAGAGTCTACTGGTCTTCCCCAGAGCAGTGCATGGCAGCTGGTCATGCCCCTCTGCCTTTTCATACAGATATGAAAAAGAGTAGAAATTCCTTTGTATAGGAATATTCTAGTGAGCAGAGAACTTGGTTGATGCTTTCCTGACGTTTTTAGGATGCTAATCTTCTGACACGATTCTCACACCAATTCAATTTGTTTTAGCACCGTTGTATATTGGAAGCACAATTACACAGGGGAAACTGTCTTAACTGATGGTACAAAAAGCCTTACCAAACAGCCTAATCTCCAAAAGCAAATCATTGCTTCCTGGAAAAAAAAAAACCACACCAATGTTCAGCTACAAAGGTGTCAGGGAAGCGTTTGGGAAGGTCTCAGTAGCCAGTCCGGAACAGTGGTGTGATCTGGATCGACCCATCCGGATGTCTGGATATACTCAGTAAAATGAAAATACCTGGTAAATCACTTCCTTGGCATGGATCTGGAATTTCAGGAAGAGAGATCAAATTGCACAGCACACACCTCTGGTGTAGATCAGAACTCCTTTAGTATAAATTCTGAATCTTCACTGGTTCAAGACAGATAACCACGATGAAAATGGACCTTCAAGTGAGCCTCACTTGGATGCTTCTGTTAAGTGCTTCCCTCCTATGTGAACCAGGTACCGTGAGTACATTTTTTCATGCTTGCATGGAAATGTTGCAGACAGAATTCATCACTAATACAGACTGGCTTGCTGGGAAGTGGAGGTAGAGGCTTCTAAAATATTGCTGACTAGCTTTGTATGATGAAATTGCTGGTTTAATTTGTCTTCTAATTAAAATATTTGCCTTCTAATTCAAACGTTCAGATCAAATTCATGGGTAAGATTTTAAATCTGAAGAATATTTTTGTTGCTTCTCTTCTGTGAGAGGAGTAGTTTGGGGAGTTGTTCTCCAAACATTCTTCTTCTAATATTCTAGATAGGAATTTAAATTATTCTACACTGTATGTTTAAAAATATAGAGAAAGAGATTAAAATAATAAAAGAACAGCCTGCCAGACACAGGTGGAAATATACTTCACAAGTTCAAGTCTCTGCAGAGACCTGGGACTGCTGCAGTGCCATTGTCCTTCAAACTTTAAAAGAAAAAAAATCAACCAAATCTTCCTTATAATCTTGATAGTTTGAATGAGATTCTTTGATCTTTAACAACCAGAGCTGAGCTCAGCACCAACACTATGCTGCCTTTCAAGAAAGCAGTAAAATTCCAGTGCTTCAGCAACCCTGTAATCCTTTTTCAGGAAATTCACTTTTGTTTTCAGTTTGACCTGATGTAGGCTGGATTAACTTTAACTGGAAAAGTCACTTCTGCCTTGCAAACCCCAAACTTTAGGATCACTGAAAAATTTGCGGGAGTGAGAGTGTTTGAAGAGAAATGCTGGTCTGGAAAAAAGAAAAAAAGTCCCGAAAAGAAATTTCTCCTAATTCTAGTGATTGAATCAGGCACAGCTCTTCAGAGCTTACTAATTTTGAAAGAGCAAGGATATTATCTTCAAAAGTTGCAATTTGAAAGCATTGCTTGGACTTCTGGCAGCCTAAATCCTTTTTCCTTTCAATGAGTATATGTGGGGCCAGATTTTCAAAGGTGATGTGATGTGATGGAAACTACAGATTGCCATAACCCCATGATCAGCCCAAATGTTTGTATCCTGTTTTGGAGGACAGTTTCATCCTGAGGTGTCTGAATTTCTCCTGGTGGTTTTAAAGAAAACATATGCACTGTCCTGCAGTTCTTGGTGTACGTCTCTGCATGGTCACAGTGGAATCTGGAGAAACACTGGGTTGTTAGGGTTTGGGTTTTATTCCTTGGGATGGGACCTATTACAGATTTCCTACTTTTTTGTGGGAATAAAGAGTAGAAGATCACCACTGACTTTGCAATTTCTCTGTATAAGACAAAGCAAAGGATTGCCTGTGAGTACACAGAGGTCTGTTATTCCCTGAGCTTGACAGAACTAGACTGTAAATGGAAGAGTTGTCCTACAGATATGCCACAGTTTGATTTAGTCACACCTACATTTTGAAATCCCATAAGCAAGTATATATTATATTCTTCACTGCAGAGTAAGGCGAAGTCTGGGCTCCCCAAGAAGACCTGAGCAGGCATTTGCAAAGAGAGCACTTTAAGCCAACACATGTTGGGCTGTCAGCCAAAACAGCTGTCACTGTCTGCACAGACAAACACTCCACAGCCTCCCGTGTTGTGGTAATAACATGGCAAAAATAAGCAACCTTCTACACAGCTCCACTAAAATCTGGCAGAGCCAAGCTCCCAGAAGCCCATATCTCCATTGGGGTTGAAGGATGTAAACGAGGACTTGTGGGGTTGGGTCACTTTGCTCCTGTGCTGCCATGAAATAAGGTCCTCCACAATCATCTTCCACCAAACTGTGAGAGAATGAGCATGTCCTTCCAGGCACAGGATTGTTTTTGCTTTGAAAACACACCTAGAACTGTGTTACATCAATGCTAATATGATTTCTTATCTGATGCAGCAAGTGGTTTATGGTGGCAGTCAGGAGACACAGAGGGTGAAGATCCAGCTTCAGCATGGGCCAAGTTCACAGAATGGATAAAGAAAACTTTTAAAAGCAAAGGTAAGAGGGTGAGATGTAGACTTGAGAGTGAACACAGTGGACATACATGCAGAGGGAGATGAGTCAGCTCTGGGTGAGTTGGTTGTCTCACCAGCACAGCCCACGATGCCTAAACATCATAGATCAGCTCCTGTGTGCAACAGAGCTGGGTGAACCAGGCTGAATTAACGGCACTGCTCTGTGCACTGCAGGCACTTCCCAGGAACCCCAGAAACTGGAGGCACACAGACATTGCACAGCCCACCCCTGCGCTGATGGGGATGCAGCCTTGGATGTTAGAAGCTTAAATTTCTTGGAATAAACAGGTTGAGATGCTTACTTGCCAATTTTTGCTTTGGTTTTAGAAGATCAGCCACAACTGCGACTGGCATCTGGTGGGGACAGATGTGCTGGAAGAGTTGAAGTTTACCACAATGGCGAGTGGGGGACAGTCTGTGATGATTCCTTTGATATGAACAGTGCCAGTGTTGCATGCAGACAACTCAACTGTGGCGAAGCTGTTTCTTCCTTGGGATGGGCTTACTTCGGCCCTGGCCAAGGAAACATCCTCCTGCATGATGTACAGTGTACAGGAACAGAATCTCACCTTTGGGACTGTCCGCACGCAGGCTGGAACAAAAGTGACTGTGGACACAACGAGGACGTCAGTGTCATCTGTTCAGGTAAAAATAAATAAATAAATCTGGGCTTTTAAAAATTTATTTGGATTTTCCCCTTGACCATAAAAGTGAGAAGCACTGGAGTAGAATTTGGAGATCAGACCAGAGCTGAACTGTGTGCACGCAGAGGCTCCTTGTACTTAGGCTGAACCAAGGGATTGAGGAACACAAGGACGTCCTGTGCAAAATGCCGAAACTGGCAGAACTAAATACAAATATGGTGAGAGGAAGGGATTTTAAGGCCACTTCAGTCAGCATCTGATTACAGACTGTTCCCAAGATGAGACAGGCAAAAAGTGGAGATAGAAGCACATCCACAAGATGTGCACTAAGGCATGTCTGAATTGAAAATAAATATTGATACTTTTGTCCTAAATGTAACTGAAATCAATGATCACATAGCTAGAAGCTACCTACTATGAAGCATTTTAAATAACTCCACAGTTAATACCAATTTTTGCTTTGTTCTGTGTTCACAGATGCAGCACAGTCCACGACTGCATCGACAGGTGAGGGGAGGTTTTCTGAGACATCAGGCCATTAGCACCTCGCAATATCCCTAAATGCTCAAAGTCTAATTTTTATCTTGAAAATCATGTGACTATAGCTCCTTGCCAGACAGTATTGCAGAAAGGTGCATGTTCCTCATTTTTCCTCGTTAACAGTTGTTCATCTGCTCTAACAATTCTGTTGTTTGAATTGAGGATCTGTTGAGATTGTGTTGAGAATCACAGGAACTGTACTTGCCTTCCACCTACTAACAATTAGGGAAAACATAAGGCAAGACTTTACACTCCATGTGTAAGTTTCTGGTTCCTGTTCTTTTCACCACTACTACACAAAATCTGATATTTAAATTATTGCACCAGTGTCTCAGTCCTGATTACCATTCTTGTAGTTCTCATATAATTTATTTCCTCTAACTTCCAGCATCCTCAGAGAAGCCCCAAACTACAGTTTCATCATCAACGCTCACCACTGACAGCACTGCAACACCTATCATAGATCTGGTGACTTCTGCTGATAAAGGCAAGGAGAAACCCAAGCTGTAAATGGTATCTGCAAAAAATTTGAGTAATGTGCAATTTGATGATAGCAGGCAAGAACACTTGGAATTCAGTAAAAATACTTCATTACCTAACTCTACATGTAGTTAGCCTTGGAAGAGCCAATGGCCAACACCAACTTCATTTTCATAAGAAAGCATAGTTGCAGGGAAAGTGGGCATTGGGTTAAGTCTACCTACATACAATTATCAAAACTGCATGTGTGCATGACAAGCTCTCCACAATTGGTTCATACGAGGCACTCTTACCTCAATATTTTATTCACCTTCAATTCTTTTAATGCTCTGGCTTAATTTTTCCTGGTTCTGTAGTTAGTGCAGTTAGGTGGGATGAAAATCAGGTGTGCTCCTGCCCTGCTGAGAGGTGGACCAGCTGCACCTGTCTCCCAAGTGCACTTATAATTATCACCACCTTCATTTATAATGACCAAAAGTTAAAATCTTTTTGTGAAGCCTGCAGTAGCAGTGATTTTATTGTCTCTTCTTTTACATGGTGGTGATTCTGTCTAGTACTGTATTTCCTCACCCTGACCTTCTCTGCAGATTCCTCCTCTGCCCCCAGCACAGACAAAGCAGGAACACAAGCACCAGATGCTCCAGAGACCTTGACAGCCCCCAGGGAAGGTGAGGCACACCTGTCTGCTGGAGGGCACTCCCAAACACAGGGAAAATCACATTCTTTATTGCCCCTAACAATGGTCACTCGGCATCTTTACAAATGCCTACTGCATCACTAGCATAAAAGAACACAGAAATAACACCCACATCGACTGTCATTAAATGTCAAACAAAGCTGAAAGCCTTAATTTAGTAAAAATTAAGGGCACTGCATTGACTTCCCTGCAAAGCCCAAACCTGCTTACCTGCATCAAGATTTCTGTTTGCATGTTTGCTCCTAATTGTTGCTGTTCTCTCTCCTCTTTATTTCCTTAATTTCCTCATAGCCTCAGCTCCATCTCCTACACCCAGTGCTGCCACAGAGCAAAATGCCACATCAGCTACTGAAATCCCCACCACAGATCATGAAGGTAAGAACAGCTGGTTTGCAACTGTTGTTTAAGACAAATGCCCTGTTAAGGTAGGGTTTTCAGATGGATTAAGAAGTGTCCATGTCCATCTGTAAAATATTCACAACTGCAAATTGAACACCTCTGTGAAGGAACAAGTCCCTCTAACATCTTCACTTAAAAAATATTGGGATATGTTGGGATGCACCAGCAATGTATCCATTTAATGATAATATATCCACTTAATCCCTGAGCTTTTAGCTGCAATACTACACGTGAGCTTTTGTAAAGCAGAAGCGTCCAGATTATTGTCATTTTCTGTGTCCAAGATTCATAAAAGTTTTGGGACCATTAGGGAGCACAGTCAGACATTTGAATTCAGCTCCCTTGGTTCAGCCTCTGCCTCTCCAGTTATTTAGCACACTGATAACACAGCTTTTTATCAAGCCTGAGATCTGAAGTGAGTCCCTAACTCCTCAAAACACATCTACTTGTAAGTGCTGATGGCAGACATTTAATTTCCCATCCTGACAGCCTCTTCTGTGTGCACAGGTTCCACCTCCACTACAGAGGAAAACTGGACTCCAGGAATTCCGACTACACCACAGGAAGGTAAAGGGCACCTGCACTACTGCAACATGTTGGAAAAATGCTGGATTGCTGTGTGGCTATAAGTTTTGGTTAGGAGGGAAGGTCAGCGGACATGCCACAAAATGTAGCCAAGTCACCAGCTCTCAGTGCAACCAATGCAAATGAAATGAATTCCATTTGCTTGGTGCCAGGCGATGACATCCTGCAGAGAAGCGTTGATAAAACAGAGCCCCAGTGGCCTCTCCATTCCTTCCCCAATGACTACTATACCTCTGGGAAAAAGACTTTCAATCTAGTAAGATAGGAATGGCTATAATAAACATTTCCCTCCAGGGAGCCAGCATACCCTTTGCTATTTCACTTTTTTGACTCCTTAAGAAACCTGATAAAACATGTCATGTTGCAGCCCTGGGAAGCTGTGTACCAGTGAATGTTACTGCCAAGTTACAACACTCAGTTCTATTTTTGTTTCTCACACTCCTTTTGCTTTTCTCACTCTCGGTGGGAGAAGTCTGAAACATTTCTGACATTTGTAATGCAAAGCTTTAACGTGAAGACTCGCTTCTGAGCCATGCCTGTGGATGTGGATGACATGTGGGCTCACTTTTCCACAAAGCCTGAAGACAATTAAAGTCATCAAGAGTTGAATTCAGTCATTCTGCCTTGCCTGAAGGCTCTCTTGTTTCCTTATTTCTTCCTTCTTGTTGCAGCCTCTGACAACTCAACAGAAACAGCAACTTCCCCCACCCCACTGATAGAAGACAGCGTGACCTCAGTTCCAGCAATCGCCTCCACAGCTCCTGAAGGTAAAAACAAGTTCTATGCAATAAAATACAATAGGAATAGTGTTTAAGTTTGAGTTAGATTACATAAACTAAATTGTATCACCAAACATCAGCTCCAGTGTCTATGCTAGATGATGTTTCTCTCCAGTAATGCATTTCCTCAATTCTTTAGCAGTTCCTTCAACACGCCTGTATTCCTGCTTAGCATCCCATCCAGGTGACACCTGTCTGCTGGAGGGCACTCCCAAACACAGGGAAAACCACATTCTTTATTGCCCAAACAATGGCCACTTGGCATCTTTACAAATGACTACTGCATCATACTGTGTAAATGAACACAGAAATAACACCCACATGTACTGTCATTAAATGTTAAATGTAGGTGAGAGCCTTTCTTTAGTAAAAACAAAGGGTTCTGCATTGCCTCACCTCCCTGCAAAGCCCAAATCTGCTTACCTGCACCAAGATTTCACTTCACACATTCATTCCTAATTGTTGCTGCTTTCTCTCCTTCTCTTTATTTCACCCACTTGCTTTTGGCCTCAGCTCCATCTCCTACACCCAGTGCTGCCACAGAGCAAAATGCCACATCAGCTACTGAAATCCCCACCACAGATCATGAAGGTAAGAAGTTTTATGAAATATTATGAAGGTAAGGTTTTGCAAGTGCCATTTAAGACAAATGCTCTGTTAATGTGGGGTTTTCAGCTGGGTTAAGAAGAAGTATCCATGTGCATCCATAAAATATTCACAGCTGCAAATTGAACACCTCTGTGAAGGAACAAGTCCCTCTGTAATATCTTAAAAAATATCAGGCTGTTGGGATGCATCAGCAATGTATCCATTTACTATCCCCAATCCCATGGTTATGAAGACTACGTGTACATTCTGATGAGATATCCTATCTTTAATGAGACATTACACGTATATTCTAATAAAAATAACAATTAATGTTATATTTAATTTAGATTATATTAGTACAATTAAAGTAACTATAAAGTTTAAGATCAGAAAACTGCTAATTGTCTCAGTGATGACTGCATGGTGTAGGTTCAAAATTAATTTTGAGTCTAAGGGAGCCCAGGAAAAGTCATATTGTATGGAAAATACAGAAAACAATGTTTTCATGAAGAGGGATAAGAACACACTGCTTCCTTCTCCAGTAGCTAAGAAGCCTAGACATCCAAAGTTGGGATATTTATTTGTTACAGTATTATGTGATGCTATACAGAGACTCGAAGTACGAAGAACAATTCTGTTTGTTCACTGAAGCAGATCTGCTCGTATTTTCATACATTTCCATAAAAACGACAGATCCAGATTGTTTTAACTAAAAATTTAGCTGTTTCCTATTCACATTTGGACATTGTTGTTCGTTGTTTCTACTGTTTTTTTTCCTCAAAGCTTCAACTAGTGATTCTGCCACAGAAATGGATAACCTGATCACATCTGCCCCAGCCACAGAGAGCAGTGAGCCAGCAACAACCCCAGCAGCACTCTCCACACCGAGCAAAGGTAAGGAAGGACCTGTCAGATACGAGCTGCGTGCCTTGCAATGCTCAGGAGCAAAAATGTCTCTGCCCTGCATCACCTCACGTCCCTTCTGGTGCTCATGAAATCCTTGAGATGAAAAAGGATGCAGCTAGGAGATGATCCTGTACAGACCAGGAATGCTTGTCCCACCCATATACTCCT
Source organism: Penelope pileata (assembly GCA_013396635.1). Classification (NCBI taxonomy): domain Eukaryota; kingdom Metazoa; phylum Chordata; class Aves; order Galliformes; family Cracidae; genus Penelope; species Penelope pileata. Next base: position 121,218 of record WBMW01003125.1, on the reverse strand, counting down.
CCCCAGCACCTATTGGTGATCCCTGCTGGGGATGGGAAATGCACTCATCCAGGGCTTTGGTCCAATCCATCTCAAGTGCTGATCACACTGCAATGTGTCTGCCTCTGTCCTGCGTTTTTCCCATTATCTCAGTTGCGGCAACTCTTATGCTGGTATCTGTTCAGTAAGAAATTTTGCATGTTTGTAATGAATGAGCTGGCTTAATAAGCGTATGAAATATTTTCTTAAGTTTTACAAATCTTAAAAGCAGAGTTTCACCAGATGGCCGTTTGGCATCAGCCGTCAGGCAGGGACCTTTCTACCCACTGTGTGCTGTCTTGCATCCTCATCTAATGGAGAAGAAAATGCTAGCAATAGTTGGCTTCAAACTCCTACCTGAGGAGATGAATATGGGTACTTTGCCTCTGAGCTTGACAGATATTTTCAAGACACAAGAGGATTGTGTTGGACACTATATTCAAAGTTTCTTTGCTAGTAGGAATTTTTCATAGTGCCTCCAGTTGCTGTGTTAGCTCTCTGTGGACTCCAGGAACAACCCATGACAATCTTCTTTAGAGTTCCCCCTCCGACTATTGGAAGACTTCTCACAATTCTTCAAACCATTCCTCAGAGCTCATGATTTTCAAGCCCATTGCATTTCTTGGGTCATCCATCCCAGCTCTCCTCTTTATCTGTTTTAAATGTGCAATCCCCAACCGAGCACCTGAGGCCTTTTCAGTGCCAAGGACAATAAGCAGCTCCTACGTATCACTCTGAGAGTAAGACTGAGTTTGGACTGGCTCACAGCAGTGCTAGGATCACTGGCTTCCAGTTTTCACACACCCCTGTGCCAGCTGAAATGATTTTGCCTCTGTGCCTTGGTTTTCTCTTTTCAATGAGCAGCCCACTGCGCCTGTCTTTGCTGGAGTTCAACGTGCTGATTTTTGACATGTCTTCAGTTTATGGAGATCATTCTGAATTCTCATTTTGTCCTCCAGAGAGCGCACAGATCTTGTGTTTCCTTCTGTCACTCTATCTGTCCTGTTCCAAAGCCTCAGTGCTAATGGCTGAGGATTTCATTACAGTACAGTGGTGGTGGCTGGCTATTTAACACCCACACCATCTGCTACTTCAAGATGCTGCATAACGTGATAAACAATTACCAAGGCAACTGATATTTCCTCTCTTTATTATCTTTTTAAAAGCTGTTTGTCTTCTACAGCCTTATCTACGCTGTCAGAAATTCAGAGCTGTGACTCAATACCAGTGGCAGCAGCTCTAGGAAACATAGCACAAATTTGCTTACTGCTCCACCCATTAACCTGATTTTGGACAATTTTGAAAATGTTCAAGATCTAGGATCTATCCACCCTAATTTCCGCAACCTTAATAGTCTTAGAAATTAACAGACAAATCTTCAGCACAGCAAAGGCGAAATTTAAAAGTCACTGTTTCCCTACCTGTTTACTGCCAGTCCTTTCAATTTCAAAAGGATAAAAATGAAAACTTTCCTATTTTAAAGAGTGTTTTAAAGAGCTTTGACCAGATTTTGCTGTCTGCCTTGCTCAGACTGGGACCTGTTCCAGTTGAGCAAAGTTTGCGCTTCCCAGCACACACCAGGGAAACCAAGAAATCCCTCAGGATTTACTTTTATTTTCTTGGCTTTCAGAAGTTGAGTGTGAATTTCTTCCAAAATGACCGATCAGTTGACTACTATGTGGGCTTATGGAATCTAATACACAGTGTATATATGGTTTCCTAAGAACACCCTCAGTACCATGCAATAAGTGCTTGTAACTATTAAGTGCTTTGCTTATATCTATTCAACCATGTATTTGAGCAAACAGTTTCATCCTATTTAAGCATACTGTGTGTAACAAGGATGCTGTTCAATGGTTAAAGTGGGGGAAAAAAAAATGCCCTTCTATAGCTGTAACTAAAAATCTCATTATTTCTACTACACCAACTGAAGATAAAATGTTCTTTGGGTTAAAGGCTCAGGAAACCAAAGTGCTTACTAATTCTTTTGATTATATTTTGCACGTAGCTAAGCACAAAGCACTGACTTTGAAGAGATGTAAATATTGATTGTTTTCTTTCATTCATCTGCTGAAAGCAGAAAGTTGCCTTTCGCCTGTCTGTATACGTTAACAATTCTTGGGACTGTCACTTAATCAGAAATACGATGTTCATATTTCAGATTAATGAAACACTTCATTTACTTAGTAAGTTTAATTTGGAGGTTGCCTCCCTCTCAAGACTGATAATTTTAATACCAGCTGAATCACAAATTTATTCCTGCCTGTAATCTACGTCAAGATTTGGATCTGGACATATAATTTTTAATCTGCCTCTTTCTCACCGCTCCCACCTAAATTTAGATAGCTAATGATGTCTAGTTCTCAAACTTTTCATTTAACACCTTTCACTGTTGCTGACGACTACTCACCACCTGCTTAATTAGTTATCTTTCGTCTCCGTTGTTTTTTTCTCTCTGAAATCGTATTTGGCACTCTCATAGAAGTTCAGACCTTGATCTTGGGAAGTGAGCCAAACACGTCGCTACTGACACTTCTTTACAGCCAACTTTTGCAGAAGGAAATGATAAGCATGGTACTCAGATGGAAGGAGCTTTGATCATGGTCAGCAAAAAGGAATTAAGGGCAAAGAGAGTCCTAGGAAACATCATACTCATTCTGAATGGATGTACATTAGTTGGTTACAAATGACTGCCAGGTGACAGCAAAATGTCCCAAAATGAAAACCTTGTAATCACAGACCTACCAAGGAGTAAGACAGGTGTGTATACTTGGTACAGTTTATGATGGCAACAAACTCAGAAGAACTCAATTACGTTGTCGGCAGAGTCTCTGATTTCTTTCTCTGAAAGAAAAATACACTCTAGACCCATAAAACTAATTTGGAACTTCAGATCTCTAAAAGCCTTTCCCTCTGAAAGTGAGATAAATGTGTGGATTATTCTGTAAGTACCCAGCTCTCAGAAATGAGCCTGATCTGTAGAAATAGCTCTGCTACTATTCTGGGGAAATGATGCTGTGCCAACCATCTGTTATGCCAGAGTGAAAAGAAGTCGAAGAAGGCATTATTTAAAGAAGAAGAAGGAAAAAAAAAAAAACATATCCCTTAGATGGCAAGGTATCCCAGGAAAAGGTTGGCTCTGGGTATTTGTGTTCATCCTTTAGACAGGATGAAAACATATTCAAAGCCAGGCTGGACGGGGCTTTGGGCAACCTGATCTAGTGAGCGGTGTCCTTGCCCATGGCAGGGAGGTTGGAACAAGATGATCTCTAAGGTCCCTTCCAACCTGAACCATTCTATGATTCTATGATAGATGAGAAAGATGGTAAAGAAATGGTAGAAACCATGTATCGGAATCAGCTTGGTGTGGAAGAGGACTATGTCCATGCCTGCTGGGTATTGCACAAATGATCAGCCATTGGAAAATGGGTTCAAGAAATTATAATATCAATGGTAAAACAGCACTGAAATACAGGGGACAGTGCTTTGTCATAGTAGACCACACTGCTATCTCTGCTCTGATGCCGCGTGTCCCGCAGAAAGGCTCTGGCACTGCCTAGGGCCAGCAACACCGACGTACGGTGCCCTTCTTCCCCAGCAGATGCTCTGTCCCTGCGGCTCACTGATGGTGACAGCAGGTGCTCAGGCCGCGTGGAGCTCTATTACAACGGCAGCTGGGGGACGGTCTGCGATGACGCCTGGGACCTGGAGGACGCCGAGGTGGTGTGCCGGCAGCTGGGCTGCGGGGAACCTCTGCTGGCCGTGCCTGAAGCCCAGTTCGGCCAAGGATCCGGGAACATCCTCCTGGATGAGGTGCAGTGCAGAGGGGACGAGGAAAGCCTGTGGGAGTGCTCCCACAGAGGGATAGCTGTGCACAACTGTCAGCCAAAAGAAGACGCTGGTGTCATTTGCTCAGGTACACGAGCACGTTTGAACGTTGATTTCCCATAAGTTATGAGCGATGACTAGTAGTAAAGCAAATGTCCTCTTCTTGTGTTTAGTAGGAAATTGTTTTTAGTGACTTCGTTTAGGATTCTTGTAAATCAGTTCCCAGTTTTCCAGCAATTCTGTGTTCTGATTGGAAACACTTGCAATGAGAGAGCCCAGAAAGAGCATTGGGAATGTGGGGAGATGGCACTTGGAGGAAGCAAGGAGAGTGATAAGGAAGAAAAGATAAAGAATTTACTGTAAAATCTCTCCAAAAGAACAGGTTGCCAATGTGCACCATTTGTTTCCTGGCAAGAAGATGGCCATATGTATCTCTCTCAGAAATTCCAGTAGACTATGACACTGCCTATTTACTTCAGCACTGTTAAAGCCTTGGCAGTCCTACCCCACCTCCCTCTAGCAGAGCTGGAGCCCAGGTTGTGCAAATGTCTGGTTTCTAGGCATGTTCAGACAGAAGAGAAGGGAAAGAGTCTTAAATATATTTCTCCCATTATCTCAGGCTCCCCTTTCCCTCACCCTGAAGTGCCAGAGACCTGGTGAATCCCAAATGACCGAGGTGACACCTTACCAGCTGAAATGGGCCATGGGTGAGACCTGGCACCAAGTGCTGGCTGGCAGCTTATCCTGAGGAGCCTTCCTGGAGGAAAATCAAGGGCAGTTTTTAATAGAGAGAGGATTTTAGTAAAGACTTCAAGTGGAGTTAAACACACAGCCCAGACAGGCATGTGTGTCCTGTGTCTGTCCCACACCTAAATTCAAGTGTACCATGCAATTAAAGATGACATCTGCAGGGTATCTGCAACCATTAATACCCAGACCTGCCCATAGCTGACTTTAAAAAAGGGGTTTGTAGCCTTCTCCTTTTTGTGTGAATGGGTTTCCTTATGTCACTATCACTTTCATTTACCTAACACAGTAACTGAAGAATTTTATTAAACATTCTCATCAGCAAGACTGGAAATTCACTTTTCTGTTTCCTTTTCCAGAGCCAGTTACTCCTGCAGTCCCAACGGAGCCTGTCCCAGCTGGTGAGTTCTCCCTAGGAACATCTTGCAAAGTTTTCACATCTGATACATTTTACCTAGCAGCTTGGCTTTTGCTATTTGGTAAATGCATCTGCCCAGTGCCGAGGCTGCTGAGTGACCATGTGCTTCCTTCTGCTTTTCCAAGAGCTGTCCATGAGGCTGGTGAATGGAGACAACGAGTGCTCAGGGCGCCTTGAAGTCTTCCACAATGGCAGCTGGGGAACCATCTGCGATGACAACTGGGACATAAACAGTGCCCAGGTTGTGTGCAAGGAGCTGGGCTGCGGAGACGCTGTCTCAGCCAAAAATGATGCCTTTTTTGGGGAAGGCACAGGAGATATTCTTCTGGATGATGTGAAGTGCACGGGGGATGAGTCCTTCCTGGTGCAGTGCTCTCACACGGAGATGGGCACGCATGACTGTTACCACAAGGAAGACGCTGGTGTTGTCTGTACAGGTACTCGCCTTTTCTACTTTATTTAATGTGAATTAAGTTTCCAAAGCCATGCATGAAACAGGATGTGGGTGAAAGGAGCTCAGTGTAGGGCTGCAGCTGCTAATGGGGCTCTCTGGCAGTGCTCACATGGGCATGAGTGGGACAACAAACTCACTTCTGGGCCCCTCACAACGAGAAAGACATTGAGGTGCTGGAGCATGTCCAGAGAAGGGGAACAAAGCTGTGCAGGGTCTGAGCACAGCGCCATGGGAGCACTGAGGGAGCTGGGATGGGTCAGCGTGGGGCAGAGGAGGCTCAGGGAGATCTCATTGCTCCCTACAGCTCCCAGAAAGGAGGCTGTGGCGAGGTAGGAGTCGACCTCTGCTACTGGGTAACAGCGATGGGACGAGAGGTGATGGCCTCATGCTCTGCAAGGGAGAAGAGCCTGGCCCCATCCACTTGACTCCTGCCTAAGGGCCTCAAAGTGCTTGTGTCTGACTTGCAGCTTTGTAAACCTTTTTCCTTCTCGTTCTTTCTCTCCTGGGAACGCACTCCCATTTTGGGATGCTGTACCTGTATTCAAGGAGATGGTATCTGCATCATGTGAGATTTATCAGGAAGATGGAGTGCACGCTGAGCTTACATCCTGCTAGCTGAGGATGCAGAAGGAAATTGTGTGATGGAGGCTGTGGCACTACGTGAATGCGGTGTGTCTGACCCTAGACATCAGTGCAGGCTGGAGGGCCACTGAATCTTCTTGGACTCAGCTGTTTCTGAATCTTTTTGGTTTCAGCTGCTTCTGTCCAAGACAGGGAGATCCTCTATGGAAGTGACGTTCATGCTGTGCTAAGTTGTGCTACATTATGATGATACAGTGAATAATGGTAGACACAAGACTTGCACAGTCCTGAAGAAATGAATAAGGCTTCTACTGAACTGGCACATATTTGACTCTAATTTTATTTTTGTTTATTTTTCTCCTCTCCCCTTTTACTGCTACTGCACTGCTCCGCTCTGAGAAACAATTGTATTGAGTCTTTGTGCTGTACACAAGCTGCAAGCTCTAGGAGAAGCATTTAAGAAGCAGAAATCAAGTTCAGACCGTCAGTCCGCACTCCTAATCCACTCATCAAACATCACTGAAGCCATGGTCTGGGGGAGACGTGGCAGAGCTGCTGCTTGTCTCACCTTATAACTACAACCATTGATCCATCTTTCATTTCTTGATGGTTTTTATTTTCTCTCCCAACAGGCCCTGTGGATCTCACCACACACGGAACAACAGGTATGGGGCACTTCACTGCGAGCTTATTCACCTTGGGCTTAGTCAAACCCTCTTTCTCTCATCGTGGAGTGCTGATTCCCCATGATGTCAGCAGTGCTCTGGGCAGTGACAGCCCTTCACACACCATTAGCCCCAGAACCTCACAGCACTCAGGCAAAGGGGCACACAAATCCTGGCTGTGATCTGTGGGCAGAGAGGTGTCCCCTGCACCTCTATGCACCCTACACAGGACTTTCACCCACCCTGAAGGGCAGTAAAAAGATAAATCATGGGATATTGCAAACTGCTATAATGTAGCTGGAATGGGGATCTGACTACATCACTCCCAATACACCTTAATGTTCATTTTGCTTTGGTTTGACAGTCATTACTTTGCTCACACAGTAATGTGATGACCACTAAAGCTCAGCTCTTTTTCTTTGGCAGCTCCCACCGAGCCCACCACGGCTGAACCCCCAGGTACCTATTTCTGCTCACAGACCTTATGGCTTTGCTCGGGATGCAGCAGCATCCCCAGGGCTGTGTGTGGCCACCACTGGCACATCACTCTGTCCTGCCATAGGGCAGCTCGTAATCCTCACTTGTGTTCTCCCACATCTCTGCAGCCCCTGCTGACACCACCACACCTGAAGGACCGGGTATGTATCGCTTTATGCTCACTGCAACTGGTGTTGTGCTTTAGCTCGGCATAAAACTGCTCATACCCCCAATATCCACAGTCTGCTTTACTGTGGACAATAATTAACTTCATTTTTGCTTCTCACAGTATCCACCTCTCCCACCCCTGGACCAGCAGCCGATACCGCTGGTAAGTGATGCTGTGTTGCTCTGCATTACCCTCTCAGGTCTCTGGATAAGCTGTGGCCATGCCCTGGCTCCATGTATACAATCCCATGGATGCAGCCATTCCTCCCAGGGTTAACCCCAGGGGCCTCTGCCTTTGCTATCGCACACAGTAATGGAGGGAACATGGGGAAGGGAGGGGAAAGCCATGGGGCAGACACCACAGCAGCACCCACCTGTCCTGCCCAGGGCAGCTCCTAACCCTCACTTGTTCTCTCACATCTCAGCAGCCCCTGCTGACACCACCACGCCTGAAGCACCGGGTACGTATTGCTTTATGCTCACTGCAACTGGTGTTGTGTTTTAGCTTGGCACAAAAACGCTGATTCCAGCATCAGCCCTCTTTGCTTTGCTCGTGCAACGAAGGAACAATGACTAAAGCCGGGCTTTGCTTTCTCTTTGGCAGACACAACCCAGCCCCCAGCATCTGAAACACCAGGTACTTGTTTGTGCTGGCTTCCTGAAGCTGCAGACAGAGGCACTGCCTGGCTGTGCAGGGCAATGGGAGCTCCCTGAGCCCAGGGCCGGGCACTGCAGGCGGGTGGGGGGAAACTGAGGCACACGGATAGCACTCAGGCTCCAGGGAAGTTCCCTTGGCAAGAAAAGACACATGGAATCCTTGGCTGTATTGTGATGAATGTATTTAAGATTCAGACCATGTTTACTTTCATATTTTCTTTTCCCACAGTAGCAATCTCATCAACTCCATCAGTCTCCTCAGCTGTGCCAGTATCTCCAACTCCTGAAGACACAGACGTTGCTACTTGTAAGTAATGCAGCCTTGTTCTGGTTTAAGTGCTTGGTCAGCTATCAGTGCTGTGATCTGATGATGTGTTGATACAGCTCCCCATCTCACTCCTGGAAAGTCAGACTTTGTGCACTTCCCAAAGCTGAGGTCAGCGGGATTTTGATATTTCCATTGGTATTTGGTTTGAGCCTTAGATAAAGTTCTCTATAATGGGATTTAACTTTTGAAAAAAATTTGAAGTTCTGCTCATACATTGCAAATATTGTGCCTCAAATGCTTGAGGGCAGACTAATGTCTTCTTTTAAAGTCTGAACCTATTAGTTACACAGTGCTAAAGGACACTCCAGTAAAACATCTGTACTTGTGCTGGCAACATACAGGAATCTGAACCTCTGCAATCTTCCTACACAAAGCAGAATTAAATCTTGTTCCTGTTATTGCTAGCAATATGCCATCATTCAGGTCTGTACACATAGTTAATATGAATCTTTTGTCCATGACAACTCCATTCCTCAGATCTTTTGATTCTACCATTTTCTAGTCTGACTGCATTCAGCTGATTACAATGACGTAAACTGATTACATATGAGCATACATTTTCATCATTCATTCTTACTAATTTTTCCTTTTTTTTTTTCTTTTTTCTTCCACTAAAAGCTTCTCCAAAGTCAGTACCTATAAGCCAAGGTAAGTTCTTCTCCTTCCTTCCTCTTTTTAATTACTTTTCTTTACAAGTGCCCTCTGTGCTGGGCAAGATGTGAGTTGGGGAATGTTGGCAGTGTATGGCAGTCGGTATTTGCTCAGCACCAGTGCAACACTGAGGGGACAAGCTAGCCTATGTCAGCAACATTTATGGGCAAAGCACATTTGAAACATCTGCCTGCAGACTGCCAGGCTGCTGGCCAGGTGTTCCAGCACACTCCAAAGGGATCTTGTGACCAAAGAAACAGCTCAGGGGCTATTGCAGCAAGCTGTTATTGCCAGCTTAGTCAGAAAGGCCACGTTTGCGTTTGTAAAGCACCCTGGTATTTAATACATGCTGCATTTTACTGTATTCTAAAACTGTGTTTTGTTAACATCACTTCTCCTCTCCTCCAGCAACCCTTACTTGTCTGCCTGACTACATGCGGGCGATCATCAGGAGGTCCTACATCAATTCCCGAGGGTACCTTGCAGGCAACATCCACCTGAGAGACCCCAGGTGCAAGCCCGTGGTTACCAACTACCACGTCATGTTCCGTATCCCGTACAACGGCTGCGGCACACAGAGGCTGGTGAGATCCCCTGGGGTTGAAATTATCTCATGCCAACAGTGACAAAGTTATTTACGAGCAAAGCTTTCAGAAGTATTTCTAGAACTTGTTGCTGGAGGATGCTACCCCATGGCTTTGTGAATGCCAACACCTTGAGGAGCTGAGGTGGAGCATCCAAAGCATTGCTCAACATTATATTAACACCACAACAAAATTACATTTCTCAAAGTTCACATAGAATCATGAAGTATGTGGATTATTATCAACCTTACTCATTTTTTTTCCCCCTTTTCTTTTTGAAGCCCTTCCTCCTCGTGTCACTTTGTTTCAGGCACATTCAGCCATGCACAGACATTCTGTAAGTGGGTTAGGCATGGCTTAGATGCATAAAGCAAAGATGTGTTCACCAAAACATACAACAAGCAGCAGCAGTTAACAACCTGAGCGTGTGCATGCTCACCACACCACTTAGACTCTCAAAGAGTCTTTGCTGGATAGGTATCATTCAGGAGGAGAAGGGTCTTTCCCCATGGCTCCTTGGAGCAGACCTTGGCTGTGCTCAGCTGCCGTTCCCTGCTGGCTCCATGCTGTCTGCTTTCCTTGAGGACTTTATACCTATCCATGCTGCTGTGTTCCCTCTCAAGTCCTTGAGCTATGAATGATCCCCAACGAGCTGTCCCTCCTGCTCGGCCACACCAGCTCTTATCTTGCCTGGCACCACACTGCAGACCTTCTCACACCTTTGCAGCTGTGAGGGCTGAGGCCAGGCAGCTCACCCATGGCTGTTGGGCAGCTTGACCATGGTGGCACAGGCACCCAGGCCCTGCTCCCCCTCAGCTCCCTCTTCCAGCAGCGTTTAGGAACCGGTTCCAGCAATACCCCGCAACTCTAACCTCGTTGTTGTTTTAACAGATATCACGTGAAGCTATCACTTATTCCAACACAGTGCAAGGATCCCTTTCTGGCAACTTCTACAGCAGAAGTAGGAACTCGCTGCTGAACTTCGCCTGCAAAATGTACAACGACGCTGGTGCCCAAACAATACCCAGCATTATACAGCCTCCATACCAGGAAACTCCATCTAGACAATTTGTTGTCAAGTTTGCCTTCTATGATTCACCATCTTTTACAAATGTATTGAGAGCAGCACCATACTACGTTATGCCCAACCGGGATTTCTTTGTTCGTGCCACCCTCTACAGCACACAGACAAACCTGATGCTGTTCACAGACACCTGCGTGGTCTCTCCAAATCCTTACGACTTCACGACTGTGGCATCTGATATAATAAGGAGAGGGTAAGGAAAATATCTCAGCAGCCATTTCAAAACAATTCCTTGCATGTGACTGGTGCAATATGGACAGTAACAAATAGATACACCAAGGAGCCACAGTTCTATAAGAAGTTTGAGTTATCCATTAGCAAGAAACAGCTCAATTTTACACAAAATAGCTACCAGGACAAGCATACTTTTTTTTTTTTTTAATTGGCATTTTATGTTTAATTCACCATTACATTCTGATAAGGAGGAGAAATCAGTGTAAGTTCTCAGAAGATATTTCACAAATTACATTTAAAAAATCAGGCAAGGATGAAGCACTCATTTAAGCGGTTTTGTTTGATTTGGGATATGGGTTTCTTTCTTTATAGTTTTTAGAAAGCCAAAGGCTGAAATAAAAATAACTTTGGAAAGATGATAGGGGTACATAGTAGCTGTCTCACATATTTAAAATTCCATCAGGCGTTCTACATTTGTGCATTTACGTGTGTGTGTGATAGTCACAGATGTTGCATTATGTACATCAACCTACACGTATGAATTCTGTATTACTGCATCCGTGTTCAGTTCTGGGCTATGAATGGTGATTAATCTCACAGCTAAACATTTCTTGAAGAAAACTGCTTGTGCATAACAAAACCAATGACCTAGTAATCATGCCATTTTTGTTTTTTTTCCCTTTTTCTCTTCTCAGGTGTGTCAGAGACCCATCGTACAGGAGCTACTACTCACCGGACACGAGGATTGTCCAGTTCAGATTCAGAGCCCCCAGCTTCATCAGCAGATACTCCTCAGTTTACCTGCAGTGCAAAATGGCAGTGTGTGACAGATACGATTATTCTTCCCGATGCTACCAGGGCTGTGTTGGGAGAGGCAAAAGAAGCGCAAGTGACAGTGATGAAAATGTTCTTCTTGTCGTCTCCAGATTACAGTAGCCCCAATAATGCTTCTTCTAATTAAAATATCACGTTGATCACCTATATATGTGATGAGTGTGTTGTACACCCGCTAATAAATTCTAAAAAAACACACTAGGGGGCATAAATCTAAAGGTATTTTAATCTTAATTATCCTTGTGTTCCTTAATTTCAGATTTTAGGATCTATATTCCAAATTTGTAAAAGCCTAAACTTCAGTAAAAGCTCTCAGTGATGAAGTGTAATTGGATCAGCTGGCTGATTTTTTTTTTTTTCCATCAAAACTCTGTTTCCCTGTTTCAGTTCTTCCAGTTCTCCCCATTGCATTGAATAGCTCAAACACTTTGCATTCAGGAATAATTAACCTGCCTTACAGATGTAAGCAGTGATGTTGCTTTCTGACCTCAAGAAGAGACATAAATAAAAAAATAGAGACATAAAAAAAAGAGATAAGAATCCCTTATAACCAATAATGTCTGAGTAATTATTTAAATAGGAACCCCAAATTACCTGGAAAACGTATTGTATATATCCTGAGATATAATCTCTGCAATACCTATAAACTGTTAAAATTTTCCATGTGTTAGTTTTTCTTGCTGGAGATTAGAACTGAAAAACACATTTTAATTTTCTTCATGTTAAGTATTTGCTTCATCTTTTTCTTTCAATCTCTTTTCAAACAACATCACTTTAAGCCAAGAAATTGTTTCTGTAACTCACTGTTAAATTGTCCTCTTTGAAATGACTTATTGAAAAAAGTGGAAAATAGCAATTTTCAGTTCATAACAGAGAAAAATAACTTGAAAGCCAACTCCACAATTCTACATCAAAGAGGTGGATTAAATTTTGGTAATCTGGTGAGCTTAGATGGAGTGTGAAAAGCATTTTCAAGGCCAATACTTGGTTTCCACACGGTGGGTATCTGCAGCTTGCTCCAACTCACAATGAGATGCTCTGTGTAGAATACAGATGCTTAGATGTTTGCAGTGCGAGACAAAAAATTAAAATTAAAAAAAAAAATTCCAGCAACATTTTCTTTTGTTCTTCATCCCCTGAAAAAAATTAGAGTCATTCTGAAGCTCAGCTTCTCCATGCATGGCTCTCAGACAACAGCCTCCTGCACGAGGCCCCTGGGTTGACCAGATCTCTGGCCTGGTGGCTCAGACCCATCCTGGCCTTCTTAGTGCCAAGTGGGCTCACAGCCAAAGCCCTAACCCAGCAGGACTGTAATGCCCCTGTAGGAAAATGGCTGAGATGTCAGTCCTGAGCCGGAGTGTTTCCTAATTGCACTTAATTCACACAGAACTCCATCGCACTCGTAACCCCGCTGCTCTGCTTCTCACAGGTAATGATTTAAAGTGCTTGAAATCACATTTTCCCTTCTATTGCACTCTCAGCTGCAGGCAGTGAGGGAAAGTGCCTGTAAATAACAGATCCATGACAGCTGAATCCTTGTTCCTTTTTTCCAAAATGTACACTAATTTGCTCTAAGGATCGGCTACTTTAAAACGCCTTCCATAGAGCCATCCTGCTCCCATTTTAGAGGACTTTCCTGAAGCCTTGTCAGCCATTTGCTTTTGAGGTGGAAGAGGGAACTCAAAGCAGGTCATTAATATTTCAGCCCCACCTGATACGTGAGCACATCACACCATCTGAACACGGGCTTAACACACAGGGTTAGAAAACAGTTTGAGAGCTCAGATGTGGCACCAAGCTCAGGGCTCCAGACCCTTTAGTGCAAATGCAGGGCAGGAGAATTTCCTCATACAGAAGAAACTCCCAAGTTTGTCTACCAACCCTTAGCTATTATAGCCATGGATGTTTTTTTCCTAGTTCTGCTGGACACAGCAACAAGTGGCTGGGCTTCATGCTCCATTAAATGCATACAAAGTGGGTGTTAGCATCTGAAAATTGCTTATAAATATGTGTGTGGGTTTAAGAAATGAAAGGCTACAAAGAAGAAGTGTAAATTCAGTATTTCAGGAACCCAAAGGGAGTTCAAATCCTAAGCAATATGTGTATTCAATACCTCATGCTTAAAGACAGTAAATACCTCGTTCTGAGGAAGTTGCATTCAGAATCCTTCAAGACAGTTAACAATTATAGAGGAGATTGCTTTAGGGAAGGCATAGCTCTGAGACTAGAAAGGTAGCATAATTCTAGATGCATCACATTTCAATATTTGTATATGAAAGAAACAAATTTAGTTTTATACCCAAAAAAATTGTTATAAAAGAGAAGTACCTGGATGCGTTCTGCACTGCAGTTTGCCTCTACTAGGAAATGGGAAAGAACTCCTGTTTGCACAGCTGCAGCCCTTCACGTTGGAACGATTCACATTGGGAAGGCTCCCAATCTCCCTGGCTGTCCACACTCCACACCAAAGGACAAGGCCAGGGTAACAGCACATCTGTGGCCCTGGCAGCATCGCAGCCCGTGGAAGCTTTAAACTCTGGGTATCTGCTGCAGTAGGAAGCAGTCCGATTCAAAGAGCTTTGGTCCTTCAGGAAAGACAGACAAAGTAGTTTAAATACACTGGAGCAGATATTCATGAGACTTGTGCTAGGAGGAATCGGGGCTCTTGGAAGTTTTTTGTGGCTTCTACCACAGAACCAAGAAATTTTACTTACGAAGTGGCTGCAACGCAATTATATTCTTCTAAGTCTGTAGCATTAACCCAGCCTTGCTCATCCACGAATGCTTCAGCAACAGGAAATCACTACTCAGGACAACTCTGTTAGGATGCTTTACAACCTGAGGAATCTTCGACAAGGACACAATGATTTGCCCAGTGCAGCCTAAAGGGATAGGTGCCGAAATTTGGGTGAAACAACGCAGCTCCCTCTGACCTGCACGGTGAGCAAAATGCTGGACGTGTCTGCAAAGGAACAGCCTGTCCATCCCACCCAGAACATTTCTGTTCACCTCAGACTAATGCCAGCACACCTGAACAGATGCTCAGTGAATCAACAGAAAAAATGTGCTCAGAACCCATGAGATGTAGAGCTGATGAAAGCACCGTTAAACTTCTCCCACGTAAATGAATGGGAACAGCTGTTATTTTCTCATTTGTATCTGTTAAAAGATTAAGAGCTCCCTCCACGATATCATGCAATACAAGATGATTGTGAAATAGCAGGAGGTATAAAAGTTAGGAAACCCCAACCTGCTAACCCCAGCTGCCATCACAATGCAGGTGCTCAGACAGCTCCTCCTCCTGCCTCTCTTAGCTGCTGTAGCTCTTGCTGAAGACAACTCAACAGAATCCAAGGGTATGGAATACAACATTCTTTTCTCTGAAATGTTATTAGTTTTTGCACAAGCTATTTTATAGGCAATTGAAGAGAAAAATGTCAAACATACCTCTGAGTGCACCGTATTTTAGTGTGCTGCTGCAAAATGTCAACACTTGAGTACGTCAGGAGCTGTTAAAAATGATAATAACAGGAGAAAAAAATTGCAATATATGACTGGTTATGGCAAATTTTTAACTTCAGAACTTGACTTTAAAGAGATTTTACTCTGGAAAGGAAATTTGCTTTTATAAATTGATAATGTACTGGATTAACAGGACTAGAGTGACTTACTTAAATGGGTAAGTGTTGCTTTTTAAGAGTTTTGGGCATGGTGGTGACTGTAGGATAACGGAGTATTGGTGCCAGGCCACAGGAATAGTCCAGAGGGATGCAGAGTGAGGGCAGAGCAAAGCAGACCTTGCAATGCTCTTACAGCTGGGAGGTTTCTCATGTGACCAGAACGATCTGCCTTAAACCTTTCTTTTCCCTCTGCAGTTCAGCAGAAAATCTGACCTCCTTACCTGGGACTGCAAAACTCTGTATAGGAAATTTTTCCTGCTGTTTTAGACTATGTCCTGAACCACAGAGGAATTGCTCTTTGTGTTTAACAGTTACCAAAGCATTTCTCTCCTACAGTTTTGAGCTGTTTTGATGTTTTACTTTTAACATCCACATCCATGCACGAAGAATCAGCTCCTTTTGTTTGTTTCAAAATCCCGACTTATTGGTTTCATTTCAGCCCATTGAGTTTCTGTATTAGACAAAAACACCTCATATTAAACCTTACCCTGAATATAGATCTCTAGCATCTATTTTCTAACCTAAATAACTTTAGTCCATTTACTTATTCCTTGTCTGGAAGTCATTCTAAACTTTTGACCGTTCTTGTTGCCACACTATGAAGCTTCTCCTGTTCAGCAGTATCCCTTTAGAGATGGAGAATAGGAACTGTGGGCAGCACTAAATATGGAGCACTAAACACAGTCCTCCGGAAGCCCAAATCTGAAAAAATTTTGATTTCCTGGATGTACATCCCCAGGTGCTTTCATGTAAAGGGCTCAAATTCTGAATTGGATTCAATTACCCTCAAGAAAACAGCATAGGGGGAAGACAGGAGAGTTGAGGTGCTTTGTGGCCACCAAAATTACAGACGAGAGTAGCTGAGGTGTCCTATGTCACTTGGAATTTCCAGTTTTGCCTCTAGCTTCACCTGTGATACACACTTCCCTCACTCCATTTTCTCTATTAACGAAAACAAGCAGTTAAAATATTTTCTGATATTGTTTCGCTGCTTGATTCTTCAAGTTTCATGAACTGCTGTAGGGGAAACGAAAGAAAAAATGGCACAATGCTTTACTTGCCTGCTCCATGGGGGATTGTCCCAGCATCTTTGCACAGAGCAGGATTGCTCAGTTGTTGCTGCTCTTCTCCAACAGGTGCACCTCGCTGCGGTGCTTCGTTTTCTGACCCCAACAAATCCCTAAAGATCGACCTAAATTCAAATGCAGACTGCACCTGGCACATTCAGAGAAATGGAAACCAAACAATTAGGCTCATCTTCTCCTACTTAAAGTAAGTATCCCCTCCAGGTGTTTTGGTAGTATTTCAGGAAAATATTGAAATCAACTAGGATGGCCAAGTTGAATTTCTTAATTTCAGCTCAAGACATAGAATCATTAAGGTTGGAAAAGACCTCTAAGATCACCAAATGTCAAACATTGCTGCCTCCAAAGATTTCTCTGTATTTTCTTCAGTAAAACGCTTACTGAGTTCGTGTTGTGGACTCCCAAGAGCCTGAATATTTATCTGTTTTCACTGTGTTTTCGTTTTTTTTAATAGATTTGATCCTTCCTCGAGCTGTGAAACAGAAAATATTAAAGTATATGACGGTCCCTCATCTAACTCATCTCTTCTTGGACAAGTATGTAGCAGCACTGATGCGGTCCCAGTGTTTCAGTCATCCTCAAACAGCCTAACTTTTCTCATTACAACAAACTCCGTGGCTTTCGCACGAAACTTCTTTGTCTTCTATTACTTCTTTTCACCAGAATCAAGTAAGTCGGAGCTGAATGCAGTCATGAAATACAATTTGAATTGTGCCACTAAGGGAAGGCTCGTAAGACAAAGTTTGGGACAGGAATTAGGGATTATTCGCATGATTTTTAATTCTTCTCACTCAGTTCTTCAGCCCTTCAGGAATGGTTTTGGGGAAAATCAGTGGAAGGAAGGAGACAGCAAAATGATAGCACATTTGCTTGAGAACATATCAAGTGCAGTTTTACTCAGAAAAACAATTGCAAAAAGGCATTATTGGACTCTGCTTATACTTACAGGATTCTACTAAATTCATAGAGTTTGTAAATATTATGACAATTACTCAAAATGAGAATACAACCATCTCACTACAACTCCCAGCAAGGACATGCCAAAGAAGTCACTCAGCATCTTCATTCAATAAGTCCTCTGCATTTGTTCAAGCCACTCTTATTCAGGAAAATAATAATGATAAAACAGCCTTACCCTGTGACCAATTTCTTCGCTTCTGTTGATATGAGTGGCATGCTATTAAATACTTCTCCATAACTTTGCTGCTAAAAAAATATGCCTTATTTCTACTCTGTTTTCTCTTTGAGTTTTCCACTGACTTGATATTATTTTACGTTTTTCTATTAAATATCCCTCAAACACGAAGATTTTGCATTTCCATATAGATCATGACCAGCACTACTCTAACAAAGTTTTTCAGGGTTTCTTTTGGTTGGTAAAGTGTTCTCACTACTCATTGTTCAAGGCACCTATCTTACCCCAAAAGTAAATATAATTCAGTTGCTCACAGTATCGAAACCAACTCATCTGTAGCCATCTGAGATGCCATTACACTGTGTCTTGCAGATGTGTGACAACAAGCTTTGTTTTATTATGAAATTTTATGAATAGCCATCTGACTTGAAATTCCCAAAAACATAAAAACGCTACATTTAGTACCTTTATTCATTTCCAGAGAAATGGAATCCTCAAGAAACAATCCTGCTAGCAACATAGCTCTAAATTTTGAATTTCCTTTGTATGGCTCATTACACACACAGCTGTGTTAACCAACGTGTCTGCTCTTCTTTTCAGCAATCCAAAATTGTGGGGGAAGCTTAACAGGTCCCAACGGGACATTTACCAGCCCCAACTACCCAGCAGCTTACCCTGAATTTACCTACTGCGTCTGGCACATACAGACAGCAACAAACTCGAAGATAACCTTAGAGTTTCAGGATTTTTTGTGAGTAAATGCCCTGCACTCAGTTACTCTTTTTTCATTCTGTTTAGAAGCATCACTTCAAACCCAGCAAACAGAAGTGCTATTGTTTTAGAACATCTATGCACTTCTAAAACAAAGGTGATTTGCTGACTCTTAGGATAAGGCAACTGCAACATGTTCCAGTTCACTGTATGCAACCCTACAGCTACCGCAGAGACGGCGAAACACAGGAGGCTTTTCAGGTGACTAGCCATGGGCTAGCCTGAATGATCTGGATTTAAACCCAAGAGTTTAAAGCTTTTGCTACATACAGATCTGTACTGCTCAAAGTGCATCATCCTCCTTACTGCTGGCTGCTGGGCAAAGAAGGCAGCGTAGCGTTGGCTTAAGTACTTCCAAGTGCAAATGTTAAAAGACGAATTGGCGAGGAAATCGCAGTACCTCTGGCCACTTTAGGGTAGAAAATGTCAGCACGAGGAAGCCACACAGGTATGGATTTTCCTGATCCCTACTGCTCTTTGTATCGAGGCTGGTCTCCTGTATTTATTGATAGCCTTTTTTTGACTTTCCCTGCATCTGTTGACAGTTTGCATGGAGGAAAGTCTCAAGATCAAGGGAATTCTCAGATTTCCCTATATTTTTTTTTTCTATCTACAGCCTGGAACTAGATCAAAACTGCCAGTTTGACTTTGTGGCAGTCTACGATGGCCCCACCACTAACACTGGCTTAATCGGAAAAGCATGTGGTGTTTCTCGGCCCACATTTGAGTCTTCCTCAAACGCCATGACAGTCGCGCTGTCCACAGACTACGCCAACTCCTACAGAGGATTTTCTGCTCGGTATACCAGTGTTCTGCAAGGTCCCACAGAGCCGGACAGTAAGTGTGTTTGCTAGCAGTGGGATTTTGTTTCTCATTTTCACATGTGAATCTTCCTCTCCGTCATAAACACAGGAAAGATCTGACTGTTGATATTGAGGATTTAAGCCTTCCTAGTGGTAGTCATCACCCCTCTACAAAAAAACCACATTAGTCTCACCTACACATTGTAAGTTATTCCCTGATCTAGTTACAAAACAAAGCCTGTTCCTCAGTCTTTCTGGTCCTTTTTCTGGCCAGCACCACTGATAACCTGAGTTCTTCCTTATTTTGGATGCCACAGGTACTATTACCCTCCTAAAGACAAGCTTTTTGACTGGTTACTTTAAATGCTTTTTATTTCACGAGATGCTCAGGAAAACGGTCTCCACCGGTTAGTAAAGTGGAGGTTGAATGTTGTAATTTCCTTTACTTCGAGTTGAACAGTTTTCCTTACTGATAGTTGCAGACCCATCTTCTCATTAACTGAGGTGGAAAGGGCGGCCTCTAAAACTGCCAGAAATCCATTTCCTCACCCGTCATTCTGCACGAGCACTTTGATTCCCTTTCCTAGTTATAAAGGCTGCAACCCATTACATGTTATTGGGCTTAGAGTTAAATCTTCAGCATGAGTTTTACGTGTCTTTTCTTGCCTAACAATTTTTCAGAGTTGAACATGAAATTTTGTGTGACTTCAAATGTGCACAAGCCATTCCAGATTCAGGTTCTGACAAATCGAGAACCACACAACAGATTCAAGGACGGGTCTCTGGCTACACCAGATGAGAAACAACCACAACCTACGTTGTGATAACTTTTTTTTATATTTCTCTTTCAATGGCAGCATCCCTCACGTGCTCTTCAGACAGAATGACAATTGTTCTGAGCAAGGGGTACCTGGACTCCCTTGGCTATAATGAAACTCACCTCCAGCTGAACGATCCATCCTGCAGGCCAGTTGCAGCAGATCCAGTGATCTTCTCCTTCCCATTAAGCAGCTGTGGAACAATTAAAGAGGTAAAGAAGAAAAAAAGCTACACGAATAAGCCAAGAGTAGCTTGGGAATGACAAGGGCTCCTCAGAACAGTTTGTGGATAGGATGCAAACAAGCTGGCAGCAGATTTACTTTCACAGAGCTCATCCAATTGCACGTTCCAGTCCTGAAGCTTAAAAAATATTTTTCTCCGTTAGAACCTAATGATCAATGAGCTTTTCAAAGGAAACCCAGGGGAATCCAAACAAGTGAATTCCAAGCATTTTTGTATTGTACTTCAGTCCTTCTACAGTGCAGGTTATCAAAAGTAACACAATGGTTGGCATGCAGCTCCAACGCTCTCTGCAAGTCACACAAGTCACAGGGAAAGGGAAAAGCCCTAGGACAGCAAGATTCCTAAGAGCTCATTAACAGCATTGTTTAGAAAAGGGCAACTGAAATGCAGCTTTGTTATTTTCCACAACCCATGCAACATTCCTTTTGCTGCATTGTTTGGTTCAGCCTTTGGGACAAATAGGAGTAAGATGGCTGATTATTGCAAATATATTGCAAAGATATCTTAAGTCTCTGATAAGGGTACCTGGGCAGCTTCATAATTTCAGCACATTTGCCTTCAACTGCACTGCTCACGTCATCAGAACTGAGAATTTCATGCAATTTCTTTTACAGGATGAAGGTCAGAGCATCACCTACACCAACATCGTAACCCTCTCTGAAAGTGGCAACATCATCACCCGCAAAAAGATCGTACAGATCATTGCCAAATGCATCATGGAAAACAATTCAACTGTAGAAGTGATTTACATAACAGACAACAATATAATCCAGAACACAACCTCTGTGGGAAGATACAACGTTAGCATGTCATTCTATGATTCGGATTCGTTCTCCAGCCCTGTACTTCAGTCCCCGTACTATGTAGACTTGAACCAAACCCTTTTTGCTCAAGTCAGTCTTCAATCCACTGACCCAAACCTTCTGGTGTTCATTGATACCTGCGTAGCATCTCCACAATCTGATTTTGGATCAATAACATACGACTTAATCAGAAGTGGGTAAGACCCCTAAATTACTTTATGACTGTCTCCTAGTAGGTAAGAAAATATAACCTCTGTGCCAATGGTAGTTTTTTTACCTTCGTCTCTTCTCCAAGTATTTTTAGAAGACTGTGGAAGCTAAATTTCATAGAAATCGCATAAACAGAGACAGGAAAAACGTGTACTGCATTGCACTGGGGGAAAAAAACACATTATTGTATGTCCACACGTTAAAAAAATAGCTCTGGTTATGCTCTGGGTTCCAGCTAACAGTATCTAGCAGGAATGATTGCTGTATGTGGAGCACTTTAACAGCTCCCTAAATTCCGTTGCAGCTGTAACAAAGATGACACTGTGGTAACCTACCCACCCCTTGAGCACTACGGAAGATTCAAATTTAACGCCTTCAGGTTCCTGAGGAGCTTTCCATCAGTTTATCTCCAGTGTGATATTTTAATCTGTGACAGCAACATCACAGACTCTCGCTGTACCAAAGGCTGCATCTCCAGGCAGAAGAGAGATGCTTCTCCATACACCTGGAAAACCAAGGCTGTCGTCGGTCCGATCCGCCTGAAACGAGATCTCAGGGCTGCTGATCATTCAGGTAAGAAGGATACACAGACTAAGAATCAGGTTAAGCTCTTCCTTTGGGTAAATCCATTACCTCCCTTCCACTAAAATGTGAGTTACACTAGTTCAGAACTACCATGGTATCAGAGCGATGGGTTCAACAAAACTTTCTGTGTGGTGAGACCACAGAAGTACTTTTCACACTGACAGACTGATGGGTTTTTGCATTCAACACCATAAAGTTACGGTTGGACTAGATGATCTTGTGGGTCCTTTCCAACCTTGTGTTTCTATGATATGATTCTATGATAAAGCCAAAAAAATAAAATAAAATAAAAGCAATAAGCGCTCCTAGTTGCAAAAGTAGCGTGTGCAGAATCTATGTATTCACAAAAAGTTAGGAATGGCAAGAATTCAGGCTTTCAAACGTGACATTTTTGGATGAAGCATATGATAGGAAATCAAACTAATTTCTCCAAGCCACAAACAACTTCAAAAAAAACAACCTAAAAGCCCACATTCCAAATCATAATCAGGCTTTGTTATAACCTTTGTATCTTCTACCACCCAATTCCACTTGATTGTTTCTTGGTACTACAGAAAGGTACATGATAAACATAAGTGACAATGCTAGGTTAAATCCTCAGTGTATGCATTGCCTATTAGAACAGAAATATGCAAGGGACAGCCAACGGAGCAAACAGAGCTACAAAAGTTTAAGACAGCTGAGCCCTCCTGCCCCAATCTGACAATCTTCAGCACAATTTGCTTTATAGTGGCCCAGATGAGCACTGAGAGCTACTGCAGAACACACTAGTAAATACAGAAAGGATATTTTCACACGCTTGTGCTGTAACTCCCACTATCCCCTTAGCTCCAGCATTTATCAAGCACAAAGCTACACCTGAGAAAAGCATGCTCTGCCCCATCCTTTCAGGTGCTAGATATAATTACTATTAGTCATGTTCTCATTAGCAACATGTACCTTAAATAATTATTAACCTCTCAACTCTAGCGTCGTTTTAAACACGCTCCCATTGATTTCAATGAGTGAAAAATTATGCATCCTTATGTCACAAACCAGACACATCTATAATGCAAAAGGTTTCCAAGTCCAAATGGAGCACGTTCCAAGCATTATAAAACACAGATTGATTCTCATAGTATCTTTCACCATTTACAGAAAAATAAAGAGCTTAACCAAGCACCTACCAGTGAGCTCTCAGAAGGGCCAGGGTTACAGCTCCTTTCTTTGCACAGCTTCAGTTCAGGAACACTGAATCTATCCCATCCATCCATTTCTGAAGATAATGACAATGCTGGTGGCAGAAACTTGGCCATAATAGTACCAAAGAATTTTAAAAAATCTTGTGATGCTTTTATGTACTGTTATTATAAAATTTTACAACTTTTCAGAATCTTAAAATCAATGCAGGTCAACCCCTCAGAAAAAATATCTGAAAAAATGCTGTCTGAATTGTTACTGAAATGACATGGTATTCAGAACTTTAAACACTCCACTTTTTCTCCATACAGAATTCCTCACTAAAACAGATGCTGAAGAAACCCCAAATCTGCAAGGATACAGCTTCTACACTCTTTCATTTGTGGTTTTGATTTCAAATATTATCATTGTGGTAGCTGTGACACTAAAATATCATCTCAAGCGCCAATCAGGATACAGCTACCAAAAAATCCAGAGTCCATATTAACTACTTCAGGATGTTGTGAATTTGTGTCAACTTCTATTCAGATTTGTCACTCAAATGGGGAAGAGGGAAACAACAAAAGTCTACTGTTAAGCCTATATACAGTCAAAGTTAAATGATGCACCCCAGATTTCAAAGAGCAATAAAAAGAATGAAGAATGAAGATTGACCTTCCAATAAAAAGAGACTTTGAGACACATTTCTACCTCTTCAGATGACAGCAAATCTGATCCCAACTGTTAAACAGGTTACAGGAAATACGATGCAATAAGGCTACTTCTTGGGCCTAAGGTGCTGAAATGCAGCAGATCCTACCCCAGCACATCCGACTTGGCAAAGGAGATCCCCTTGGGAAGAACCACAAACGAAATATTTTCTTCAGATAATGAAACATGGATAAACACAAGACTGATATGAATGCATTCATTTCAGTTGTTCCTGCATGGATTGATTAATTTAGGAAAGAAAAAGTATAACGGTCTTCTTTTAGGGATCACGAAGGAGCTTACATTCCTAACTTGGTACCCGTACAGCCAGGAAGGCTTTCAACAAACCCAGGCTGGGGTGGCTTCTACCTCTCTGCACCCAATTCCTTACACAGCTTAAATTAAGCAATGCAAGCACTACCATTCCTTTTACAGACAGAGTAATAAACAGCCTCATCAGGAATCCCCTTAAAATAAACCAAAACCACAAAGAAAACATGTTCCATTCCAGTGGTAACACATTACACATCAAAAAACAAGATAGAAAAGATGTGAATTGATAAAATGCACACAAAGAGAGATGCTGTAACTCAGTTTATTTAGTGTACTTCTGTTTTTCAAACTGAAACTGGAAAACTGTGTTTTATATGGCTTTTAGCAATGCTCCTTAAATAAATAAGCCACAAAAGGCATACAAAATTCTTAAAAAAAAAACCCACATACTTATGATCTGTCATAAAACTAACAACTGTGTATAATAGTGGATAGAATTACAGTAACAAAATGCAAGTCAACAACACTGAGGTTCTTGGTGGTTATAACTCCATAAATAGTAAGCTTTGTAAAATGTAATTGCCCTTAAAAATACTTCCATTGGAGTTCTATAGCTGTACACATCTATCTCTCTCCATTAGAGAACCCCTCGCTAGAATCGTAGTGTGCTTCTGAAATTCTGTTTTGCTTTGAGCTCTGAACCAAGTCCATTAACAGAACCATTTTATTATCTACGTGCGTCTGAAGAGCCTGGATTTGGCGATCAATATAGTCCATTAGTCTTTTCTCCATCAGATCCATATTTTTTGAGATGATCTTTTCCAAGTAGGAGCAAATAGGCTGTTGTTCTACTCTGTAAAAAGAGCAAATTAAGAATCAGTATAACCTACTTCTTAATGGCAAGAGGCATGATAGCAATCTGCACACTTGAATTTCATTAAAGCGTAAAATCTCATTTTGTAGACAATAAATTTTGGATGGTATTACGTTTTCAGCATAAGCAAAACATCTTGCCTGTCTGCCACGTTTTAAATGTGAGAAATTTTTAATAAACAAAGGGTACAAAGTCACCCTTTTTCTACATTTTTTTTTTTTTTAAAGGCTCAGTTATGCATTAGAAGGCTTACTTATGAATAAGGAAATCCATACAGCTCAACAGTATACGCACAGCTAAAATCATGTCTGCATGACAGGCTTTATTCTTTCCTAGTGAAGTATTTCCAGGGTTAGACACACCATGCAATTCTTTACGTTCACATCTGTATTCTTCAAAACACTGCACTTTCCCAGGACCTGGAGGTGTTCGGGCTTGATAAGAACTTTGCTTCCTAGGTAACACTGCTACAGATCATCATTTCTCCTATTATTCTTTGAGCATCTATCAAACTAGCTGCACTGCTGGGATGAGGTTTGCACTGTAAATGCAACCAAACGAGGGACGGGAAAGATTGATGGGATGAAATACACAAAGCACAGCGGACAGATCATGGCACAATGCGAAAAAAAAAAGATGATGTCAACTCAAGAGGCAAAAGTAACCAAAGACTTGTTGCTGTGAATGAGAATAAAATGCTTATGTTTTTGTTTCAACTTGCTAATACACACAAACTGCTGGCTAATTAAGTGTTCCAGGCTTAACTTACCCAACAGTTTGAATGTTGTCTTCTTTAGTCACCGCGTTTTTACCAAGATGCCTCTCACCATCTTTTAGCCGAAGATGATTAACTTGACTACACAAGTTTTGAAGGAAAGGAAGAAGCACCTGTGGAGTAGCTGCATTTTGGGTTCTGTTTGTTTGCCCCTGCATAAGCAAAGATCCCATGGCTTTAAAATCATTTCTGAGGTCAACTGTATCTTGCTGTGTAGTAAGTCTTCCAGAATTAGAAGCATCTTCTCTTTCAGGAACCTGTGCTTTCTGATCAAGATTCACTTGCACGTTTTCACATCCTGTTTCACTTGTTAAAGGATTTTTGACAGGCAAAGATTCACTGGCTGATTGATCTAGTGATGTCTGAACAGCTGCACTGTGTAATCCATCTCCTGAATGCTCATCCCCAAAGTCCGAATTCTTCCCAAAGATCCAACCAAGTTTGTCTCCAAGAGGTAAACTGTTCTGATGGCAAGAAAAAAAATAACTTAGATATTAAGTATTAAAATATGCTGAAAATGAATTATATCCCTAGGGAAAAGCACAGAAAAAGACTTTCCTTGTACTTGCTGCATGTTAATTATCTTGTCAGTCTCTAACAAAACAACATTACTGACTTAATTTCTAATATGCTATGTCCCCAACAGTGAACATTATTAACATCAGTTGGATTCAGGATTTTTTTGAAATAGCCTACTTTGGAGGATTAGGATCTAAATCAAACAAGCACTCTGTAAGAGCTCACTTCCTTTAGTTGAAAGCAACATGCTTTTAATAATAATAAAGGAGACAAAGTAACCCATCTACTTACACCCCAAACACAACAAGAACCATGGCCACCATCTAAGAAGTCACAAGAAACGCCAACAGAAATGAACAAAAGGACAACAGATGAAGTTAAAAATTCTGACAATGATACATTCTTAACTCTGGTCTTGATGTATGCACAGCAATTCCCTGAGTACACGTTCTTTATTCACTGCACCGTGTGTTTAAGGGTAGCAATAAATAAACCAGGATTAAGGTGGCAGGAAAACTAGGTTAAAAACAAAACAAAACTTTTCCCACCAAATCAGTTTAGAACATGCTTAACTGTTAGAGGAGGCAAGGGCACAGATCAGTATTATTCATGTTCATGGAACAGCACAGTAACTTACTTTCTGCTGATAGCGGACCATGTCCATGAGCTGCTGAGCACCTGGAGACAACTTAGATCCCATCGATTCCATTATAGTTTGCACTCTGTCTAGATCTATGCTTGATCCTAGTGAAGGAAAATCAGTTGCTAGTTTTGCTGAAACTGTTCTCACTTGTACAATTATTTTACTGATGAGTACCCTTTGTTTCTCACCAATGGAGAGCAGCTATTGCAAGAAGGAAAAAAGGTATTCTGGTTAGGAAAAAAACAGCTTCATGTCTTTTTGTAAGAATATGCTGAACTCTTTTCCAAGGAATTAAAGCTAATTTCTCCTTCCCACTACTCTTAGGAGAATTCTGACTGGAACAGAAGATGCTTGCATCACCCAAAGATCAATTAGTACTCTTCTCAGTACTTAAGAACAGCAGTAGCTGTACAGATTTTCCTCAGCTTATTTACCTGCATCACAGAGTTACTATTACTAGTGTATGCATCCACATCAGAGTTCACAGTTCTAATTATACAGCAGCTGTAGATTACATGTAATTCATCTGGTTTATGAAAGCTTTTCTCTAATAGTATAACATCTTTCTCATAGTTATCATAACTTCATAAAAAAAGTTGTGATACAGAAGTCAGAGAACTATCAAGGCTATTCATCAACTTTTAAGTGGTTAAATGAACTGATTGATTGTATAGAAATAACAGTAATTTGACTAAGAACAATGCAATTTAGTTAATTAAATGATTAAAGAGACAATGAAAAGTTGAATAATTTGGTTAAATTCCCTACCTTAATTCTACAGGAGGCAGCTGGGCATTCCAGCTTCAGATACTTTTCATACAAAGTAACTTCTTCAGTTTCACTGCAAAAATAAAATAAGTGAGCTGTGCTGTGACATCACTAACAGAAAGGTACTTTCTCTTTAGTAGAAACGCACAATACCAGTAGATATTCTGATAAGAATCAAGATTGAAATTAACATGTTCCCCTCGCTACAAGAGAGACATTGAGGTCCTGGAGCGTGTCCAGAGAAGGGTAATGGAGCCGTGAGGGTCTGAGCACAGCACTATGGGGAGCACTGAGGGAATGGGATGGGTCAGTGTGGAGCAGAGGGGGCTCAGGGAGACCTCATCGCTCCCTGCAGCCCCTAAGAGGGGGCTGTGGTGAGGGGGGTCAGCCTCTGCTCCTGGGTAACAGCGATGGGATGAGAGGTGATGGCCTCACGTTGTGCCAGGGGAGTTGCACATTGGGTATCAGGAAAAATCTCTTATTGGAGAGAACGGTGCTGCACTGGCACAGCTGCCCAGGGAGTGCTGGGGTCACCTGGAGCCTCTGGAGGTGCTCAAGAACCATGGAGATGTGGCACTGAGGGACGTGGCTCAGTGGCATGGTGGGGATGGACTGGGGTTGGGTTTGGGCATTTGAGAGCTCTGTTCCAACCTTAATGATTCTATGTTTCTAATTCCGTACAGCAGTTACATTGTTTACATATTCCCTTTGCATTGGCTCTCACTGGATACATAGACACAAGTGATCTCTGTGTGCATACACTGACTACTCCAGCACCTCCGGAGGCTCAGGAGCTATCCACACACCTCCCCTGAGGCTGAGATGTTTTTATTTACCTAACTAAGCAGCAGATGTGCCACGTAATGACTTAAAACCAAAAAAGACACGTTAACTCCCTCCGGCAAAGCACAGGAGCGATACTGAAGGGGACAACAAACCCTTGCTTCTAAATTCTCCTCTCTCCTTCTTAAGGCCCGAGCTGGCCGCATACCAAAAGGACCCCNNNAGCTCCAGGAGCACGCCGCCGCCACGCCGGGCGCGACCGCCGCCGCCATTGCCGGGACGGAGCCGCCACCCCGCGCCACCGGGCCCGGGGCGCCTGCGCGAGGCGGGGCGCATGCGCGAGCTCCCTGTGAGGCTGTCGTTTACCCCTTAGACCGCAGCGTGGGTCGTGATGGCCCGTCTCTGCCCCGTGTTCGTGGGGTGTGGGCTGAGAGTCATAGAGTCGTTAAGGCTGAAAAACACCACTAAGATCACCATGTCCAACCCCAGCCCATCCCCACCATGCCACTGAGCCATGTCCCTCAGTGCCACATCCCCAC